>JAJJWN010000080.1:0-98227 GCA_021655885.1 Fusarium abutilonis
GTGGGGGTTAGCTAGGTATGCTTTTGGTGGGGAGCTCTCCCGTTGATCGGGACATCGGCGCGGGGTGGCCTAGATTCTGGAAGCTACAGGAGATGAGAGAAGATGATGAGCTATCAGGCTCATTCTTTTGTCTTCTATTGGTCGCTGGAGATATAAGAAGCATCAATTGCCCATAACCAGCCTCATTTACCTCCACGTCAGCTCGTCTCACATCGTGTCAATCGCTTCTTGGAATCTGCATCTTCGGTCAATCACTACAGTTGAATTCGCGGCACCACTGGCGTATCTTTTCCCGTTTTTGTGTCTGGGCACTAATATCCCTGCAATATCGACGTCAAGCTCAAGAGCTCCAGCTTCATCCTGAGCACCTCAAGCTGTCGCCACCTGAGCTCATCGAACCAGGGCCTCTTAGGCTCTTGAGCTGTCATTGTCCGCTTTCATAAGAACAATTTTGTCCCACCGTTTTCTCAACACTTCTTGACATCGTCATTTTTCCATCTTCATCATGAGTTTTGCACCTGCTTTGCGCCTGTGCGCGCGTCGTGTCGCCGCACCAGCTGTCCTTCAACCTTCATTCACTTTTGCTGCGTCGCGCAAACTCCATACTGTACCTCCCCGTCAGGACAAACCTGGAAAATATGCCCAGACCGATCCTCAGATCGAGGTCGAGTACCCCGAAGACCACGAGCTTCCTAGCAGTGAGCCTGTTTCTGGTACTGGTGGTCAGTACGTGAGGCCCACGCTCCCAACCTTCTCGCTTGATGGGCACGTCGGCATCGTCACTGGAGGTGCACGTGGTTTAGGCCTTGTCATGGGCCAGGGAATGGTCTTTTCAGGCTCCAACCTTGCTCTTGTTGACATGAACAGTAAGCCCATCTTCCTGGAATGCATTAAATCAATGCTGACGATAGATTGTAGAGGAGGAGGCGGACAAGCAGACCAGCCTTCTTATTGAAGCTTTCAAGAAGGAGAACCCTCGAGCTCGGCGGTAAAACCACCCATTCCACAGCAAACTGCAATAAGGCTGACAACACGTCTCGATAGAATCCCCAAAGTTACCGCTCACTATGCTGATGTCTCTGACCCTGAGTCAGTTGATGCATGTATCGCCGAGGTTGTCAAGGAGCATGGCAAGATCGACAACTTGGTCACTTCAGCTGGCTTCACGGAGAACTTTGAAGCCGTTAACTACCCTATCGATCGTCTCCGTAAGCTCTGGGCTGTCAATGTCGATGGCACTTACCTCTTTGCGACATCTGTCGCCCGACATTTGATGGAGAGAAAGGCCCCAGGTAGCATTGTCATGATTGGCAGCATGTCCGGAGCGATTGTCAACGTTCCTCAACCTCAGGCTCCTTATAATGCTGCCAAGGCTGGTGTTCGCCATCTCGCCGCCTCTCTGGCCGTCGAGTGGGCACAGGCTGGTATTCGAGTCAACTGTATCTCTCCTGGTTACATGTTGACTGCACTGTAAGTTGCATGCTTCAATGCTATTCTTCACACCTCAAAGCCACCAAGCTGACACACTACAACAGGACTCAGAAGATTCTCGACGACAACCCCGATCTCAAGGCCAAGTGGACTTCCCTTATTCCTCAAGGCAAGATGGGTCAGCCTCAGGATCTCATGGGCCCTGTCACATTTTTGCTTTCAGATGTAAGTCTCAACTTACCATTATCAGAGAGAGAGAGAATACGAAACTGATCATGTCTTTTGAATAGGCTTCTTCCTATGTCACTGGTGCTGATATCCGAGTGGATGGTGGTTACACCGTTACTTAAACGCTCACCCTATAAAAGGCGTAAAATGGAGTTGGTCAATCTGTAGTTGGTGTTTTTTGCGTACCTAGGTAGGCATGCTAGGATAGAAGTAATACTGGTTTATATGTGAGTATTTCAGGATAGGCCAAAAAGAGAGAAGAAATGTCTTTGAACTGATAGGTTATAAATGTTTTCATCCTGTTATCTGATAGTATTGACAAGTTACTACCTGAGTCTCTACTATTGAAACCAACGCTTGATACCTTCATGGCATCAAATCTTTCACTCTTTATGAACCCCTTTTATTCGTGATATATATAGATATTGATATGTGACACACACTGAAATTGCATAACTCCATTTCAAAAGCCCACGCCATTCCTGAGTGTAACCTGCGCACTCACCAAAGGTATGACGGTATTGCCGAGACAGTCCAGGGTCAGCCAGCTCGTCGACTCCGAGGCCATGGTACAGCCAAACAGCTGCCGTTGAGGGTTACCTTAAGTGATTTACGGTACATACAGCGCAGCATGCGCCCAGGAATGCAACCACAGCTACTTATTGCCTGTGTGTGATGTTGCTTGTTTGACGTGGAAATGAGGCAGCTTTAGACGAGTGCTTGAACGTGACTTGATTTTCGGCGCATGATGATGGTTTTTCCCTTCCTTTTTTGCCCTTCCTTATAATAGGATCATCGGAGCTGGAGAGGCACTTGACTTTATTCTTGTCCACACAGCCGTTTCCTAGTACCTAACGTTAGCATCCAGATATGTACGTATTTGATGGCTTTTAAAGATTCGGTTACCAATAAGCTCATACCGCCTGTACCTGGTCCAATGTCAGCTGCATGATGAGGTCCCATACCCGACTACAAGACCCGAAAAAAAAAAAAAAAAAACCTCTGCCTGTGCAAGCACCCTCTACAACGAGATGGCGCAATCACCCCAAGAAATCAGTGTCGGCCCGTCGTGACCAAAGAGGAAGCTTCTAATTCACCGTGACCCCTCCATCTCTTGTTGAAGCTCCAAGTCGAGGATCTCTGACAAGGATCCCCGCAACCATGAAGCTTGTTGTGTGTGGTCTGAAGCGTGGGGAGGCCTGTCAACTCCATGTACCTTGCACAGGATTCATGACCACGTGGGTAAATGACTTAGGTACGAATGTTACTTGATAGCAATCTAAATGATAAACAGAGAGAGAGGAAAAAAGAAAAAACTCAGCCAAACCACAACAATAATCTCTGTGCCAAGTCTCAAAGACTCAAAGTAGTCATCAAAGTTTTCTCTAAACTTCCATGGGCGCAACCAGAGCCCCAAGTTTGCTTGAGCTCTCCACAATTAGCCGGGGTCACCGGTACTCTAAAGCCGAAGCTGAGCATACATAGCAGTCCAGATAAGATTTCTTTGTTACAGAAAGACGGATCTCGCAATTCTTCTCGGCCGACAAGACGAAGCCAGAGGCGCAGTGGCTGACTCCTCTCATCATCTCAGCGTCAGGTGCCGTCAGGAACGGACGGACGGACGTCCAATAGTTATGGTTGGTCTCGTGAAAGCTACAAAAGGGAACGAGCGGGGATATATTCTTCTAGCCTGTACTGTTCCAATTCATGTGGCTGGTCTGGTCAGTCACACGACCATGACGCTTCTGGGTAAAAACCCCGCAAGGCAACAGATCAGAAGACTGCAAGGAAATTACCCTCATGAACATGAACCTTCTATAAGAGGGAAAGGATAAAGAAGGGGAGAAGAAAAAAGAAAAGAAGGATTGAAGCGTAGTGGGGGGAAACCCGGTACAGGAGAACTATGACAGCCAATCCCAAGAACTGGCTGGGCAGATGACAGTTGGTGTCAGACAATGTGTCGGTTTCAGCTTTTGAGGTCAGGAGATGAGTTCTGCAGAGAGACAATGAGTCGTCAAGCAACTGGACTAGAATTGGCTGCATTGGCGAGGTTTTGGTTGGGTTGAAGATCGTGCCGCTTTAGGGTCTATCGAGTCAGGAACTGCAACAGTGAAGGGATGGGGAAAACAGTGCGCAGAGCCGCAAATAAAGTGGTGTATGTATTTGCGCTGTATGATGTTTACAGACTGCCAGTGTGAGAAATACCTAAAAGCGGTCATTCAAGTACCTACCTATTTAAAATAGAATTAGGTAGGTAATTACTATAAGCTGTTTTACTAGAAAGAAATGTGATTTTATACTATTCTTATTATGTATTCTTTAAATCTAGGAATAATACCGACATTAGTGTTCCTAACCCCGGCAATCTATAAGTGTCTAATCTATCTATTCAGTGCGGAATTTTTAGATTGTCGTAGGGCAACAAAGCCCATATTGATCAGCTGAGCGAGAGCACAGTTTCAGTTTGTTGTCTCTACTGGCAGCCAACTGTGCTTTTTTTTATTAATCAGAGTCCTAGGCATTGCAACTCACCGATAAACCCATTCTCTTGATTCGGGTTGTGAATGAGGGGTTGAGGCGGTGAATTTACACCATGTTCATAAGCCGACATATATCAGGAGCTCGACCGACACAAAACAGCCAGGACCTGATTCAAGATGACAGACAGCTCGCCCTGCATATAGCCTGACAGAATCTCGTTGACTTGGAAGCTGATGATTGGTGATATTTCATGTCAATAAGGGCCCCGTGACCTAGATGCGTAAGTACCTATCCTTGTTAGTCGTTACCGTAGCCCCTGTCGGCCTGGGTAGGTATGTGCCATCCATTCGGCAAGGGACTCGATCCCATAAAACAAAGTAGATGCATACGGAAGTAGGTGCAGTACTTATATGTATGTGACTTATCAGCCCTATCTTTCACGTAAAAGAATAGATTCGTTAAGGACCGTTGAGGTATATACCCATAAACGATCTATGAGTATCTCCCCGCGATCACGTCAGAGGAAATTAGGGGAGGGATGAATTGCCCAAGTACGTAATAGGGTCGGTTCAGCCAAAACTCTTCTAATACCTTAGCTTGTCCAATTCCAAGGTCATGGATGTCCATGTGAGAATGAAAGCTTTCCCGTGAGGTTCAAGTTTCAACAACCCACACGTCGGTAGTTCAGGTTCCAGTGCAACCTACCCTGCTAGCGCTAGCGCCCATCCTAGCAGTCTTTGGGGCAGACGGCTGCCCTGCGCCTGCCTTCTGCTGTCCACTAGGAACCCGTCAAGCTCTGCTCCCCGGGCGCCTTCTCAAGGTCATGAGCTACCTAGGTACCTAGGTACTAGACAAGGGAAGGAACAATTCAGACGACGAAAAATCACCGAGTAAAAGAGAAAGAGAGGTCGAGGTTGAGGTCGAGGTCTATCTACCTTACCTAGGTAGGTACCTTAGTTCAGTCCATCCCATCTTAATAAAGTCCACCGTTGAATTCCCTTTACCTACCTATCTATTTCCCCATCTTGCAATCATTCTCCGTCCTCCGTCCTCCATCCTCTCGACTCCAGATTTAACCCCCATTTTGTACTTCTTCTCAACATATTTGTGCCATCTGTCTCCCTCACAGCTGTGACTTTTGCATGCATCTTCATAGCCGTTTGTTCGCTCTAACATACAGCACGAGCACCTCTAGGTCACTATTATATGCAGAGGAACCACGAGTCGAGCATCTGTACTTACACCAAACACCGCAGTACGTACCGGCCTTTAGGTGATAAGCCTCCCTCACCTCCGCCAAACAGATAAACGTGCTGGGTGCCCGATAAGTCGCTAGAACCCGGCCCCCTGGCTCGCTGTCAAGACAGAAGCTCTGATACATAGTCTATGTACATTCTATCGACAGGGCGCTCGCTCATCAAAATTGGATCATTGTGACCTGGACCGGTCAGCGAGGTAGCGAAACAGCGGCCTCTCCGGAAGGTACCTGGCCTGGTTCGCCTCTCCACCGTCTTTCGCCGCCAAACAAACCCGTGGGCGGAACGACTCCTTTTCAGTCCTTCTCCCTCCCGTCGGCCGTCACGAGCTATAACCCGCCTTACACGAGCCCGTCGCATCACACGAATTTTATTCTTCATTCTTCAAACTCCGTGTGCCTTCTCACCTTACAGCCCCGGGACGTTCCTACCCTTGGCTCCGAAGCTTATCGGCAGCAAATCGTATAAGCCATTGGCCTATCCCATCTTTGTCAACTATCTTACTTGACTTGTACATACGTTCCTTCATTAACCTACTATCTACTTATGTCTGTCTCCGACGTCGCAGCCGCTATTCTATTTCTCATTTGCTCCGACTCTTAGCAGCGCGGAACGTACGGTACCGATGAACTACAGCTCACAGCACTTATATCCTCAGCCATTTCGTTATCATCAGTCCCTCCACCGGCTCTCCACCGTCTTTTCCTCTGGTTCGCTAGCAGGTACAGACTTTTCCATCTACCTCTGGACCCTTGTTTTTTCTCTCTCTCTCTTTATATCCGTCTTTTCTTTGGTTCGTGTCCCTAGCCTCGTGACGCGCAGACTTTCTCCATTCTCCAAGAGGCTTCGACTTGCACAGGTGCAATAAGAGAGCCCCCAACAACCTGTTACACTTACACAGCACCTGAACGGCCTGCTCGATTTAGCTCACAGCTGCAACCAAAGTTCGGGCTGAGCTAAGCTTTCTACTGCAACACCACTTGAGTGCCACTCACCAGAGTTGTCTCGCTTCACCAGTACAAGGTCCACTGTTTATTACCTTCGCCGCTCGCCCACGAGAGGCCAGTTTTTGCGTCACGAGCTTACGAGTCACGAGCCATCTTGAATTTTGTTCTTTTGCAACGGTGTTTCCTTCGGAGGGAATCAATAGAGGAACTGCTGACCAACGCGGGAGAAACAAAAAAGAACATCGACAAAACAGTTCTGTGTAACACAGAGCTTCTGTGTGCCCCTAGACTACTGTCAGCTGCTGCACATCCCAGCCTGGCCTTGGTGTTTCCAGAACAGAAACCCTTTTGAACGACAGCAACGATTCAACATTCAATATTCATCAGTCGAAGTCTAGTCGCTTATTTTACTCTCACTTTTGCTGGGCTACTGTGCTGCGTTTTCAATCTTGCAAGTGGCAAGTGAGAGAAAGATAAAAGAAGACATTGGTTAATTATCGACTGCCTTGTGCGTCTCTATAGCATCAACACCTCAACAGAGCGAGCCTCTCACTTCATACTTTTACCTCAGCGATCATGCTCTACCTCTGTAGCCGCCGATAGACACCTCAGCGCCCACGAATCGTCGAGGTGCTTCTGCAGACTAAACTCTTTACCTCACTGCCGCCGCAGAAGCTACTCACGACTACCTGGCCCTAGTGGTTTTCAAGACCCCAAGGATGGATTCCAACGTTGCTATGCTTCTGCCAAAGGGCATTGTCATCAACTCCAAAAACATATATAAAGAGGTTGCCGATTTTTCACTTGTTCCTCCCGACAAGGTCTGGGAGTACTGGCATGGTATGCAATTTGATTTCTGAACACGTCTTACACAATCCCGCTCACACTTGTCTAGTGTACACCACAATATACAAAAAACTCAAGGATCCGACAGCATGCCGTCTTGAGAATTTTTGGTGGCACGTCTGGGGTAGTGATCGCAGATTCCTCAATGGTCGCGCCCTGGCCAAGCTTTACGAAGAGATCTCGGTTGGTCCAACCTGCGTTCCTCTCAAGGGACCGCCAAATCGATGGGAAGGACCCGATGTATGTGCCACTGAGATTTACAACTCACAAAATAGCCCCCCGTCGCCGACTGACACGCTCTAGATACCCCCCTTGATAAAGCAGATTCTGGAAGCCGCCCAATCTCAGGCAACCTCCCCATTACCACAACCTCAAGGGTCCCGCCCTTCAAAACCCAGCGACTCAGCGTTAAGAACACTATCTTCAAGTGCTTCAAAGCCGCCACCCGCCCACCCGATCTTAAAAAAAGCTCGAGGCCCGTCATCTTCAGGACCTCGACCCACTGCTCGCTTTGTATCACCTCATGAATCCGCCGATGAAGATGATATTCCCTCCTCGGGAAGCACAGCCGCAACCGCTTCCGAGGCGCCCGTGTATGTAGTGGTTTCACCCAAGAAGAAAGCATCCATCACACCATCTCAGAAGCTTACTCCTTCGTCTTCTGCTGCAAGAAAAAAGACAGTACAACCAATGCAATCCACGCCGGTTGCAGAGCCTGTTATTCGAGAAGCCGGGTTTGGAACGTCAGGTGGGTCACGGAATGCTGCTCTGCAGCGGCCCGTACCTTCCTGGGACCGCACAAGCATGGAACATGGCCAACCAACGTCGGGAGGCAGCAATGGCGTGGTCGAGGAACGTCCCGTGCTGAGCGAGAAAGCACGTGGGAAGCAACCAGCTGTACCTGTTCGCCCGGTCTCGTACAAGAAAGACGTAGCAAAGGACGTGATAGAAGAAGAATCCCGACCTTCACCCTCAAAAGACCGACCTCGCAGTACTCATCGCGAGAAAGGCATACTCCCTCAGGCGCGCTCTCTTATCAATCTTTCAAGTCATGGATCGCGGAGGGGGTCTGGGGCTTCGTCAAAATCGACATTTGGTGTCGGATCATTAGAGAGCGGCCACAGCCTTGATACGCCTTCTATGGCGCGGTCTCAGTCTCATGGGGGATACGATTTACCAAAGTCGCAGCATCGAATTCGAGCGCCTGGCCTTTTTACAGAGGCTACCTCATCAACGTCCAACGTTGCCGTCGCAGGCACCATTCTTGATCAATCCGGACTCGGGTCCACATCGGACTCGAGCAGTATTGGCCATAGACAGCTTCAGCATCATACCATCCCCGCTGTACCACCCAAACCATCCATCCTCGATGCTCGCTTCACTCCCACGCAACCTACCACATCGGCTAGTGTACCTTTGGGACGTACGAAAAGTCAGCTCACGCTCCTCCTCGAACGCGAAAAGGCACGAAGCGGTGACAAACCGCGACCTAAAAACTAAAAGCCCGTTTTTATACCTCACAAAATCATCATTTTATGCGACTGTACATATCTCTGCGCTGCGGCAAGGTCTTACCACGGCTGTGTACACTATTTCTAAGCAAAGGCTTGCATTCCTCCAAACGCAATGCTTCATTTTCTTGAAGCGAGTCTAGGTGCATGGCCACAGAGTTGTGGGTGGGTACATCAAAACATCATGGTCTGCGGTCTCCTTTGGCATCTTGTCCATTTAGTATTTGGTAAAGGGCCAGTGGCTTGGGAGTTACGGAGTGGTAGCTATATGAACGGTGCTCTCTAAATGCATACTAGAATTCTAACGAGGCGAGGAGTTGATGGCGAAGCCAAGACCTGATCTAAAGCAAGGTTTTAAGCTTACAATAACAGACCAGAGGGGAAATGGATGTGATTTGACTTGATACCAGATTTAGAATTAAAAGCAAAATATCGAACAACAATGTCGAGTGATTGTATAAATTGGATGTGTTCCCTGGGTATTCAAATCATACTATGAAGACTTTGTAGAAAACTTGTAGTACGTGACAAAACATGATCCCGCCAGCAAGACATGATGATACTTTGATTTTTTGAAATTAGATGAGCAAAAGTAAGAGTTTCTATACTTAACGCTGTTACTTATAATAATAGTATCTAATGCTACAGCAATGAAACTGAAAGGGAAATAGAATAGCTACTAGATATTATCCTTAATCCTTTTGTAATCCTCGAGTTGCACCGTATCTTTTTATATAACCGATTAACCAATCAATCCAGAGTAAGCCGTCAATCCATGAAGTAATCCAACAAGTTCAATGATACGTCATAAGAAAAGGGGTGCTAGAGCGAGTGTGTCGCAAGTAACAAGGAGAAGACTGATGATGTCGATGTGTGGGTGATATAATGATTATGATACGGGATGAAATGTGTGTTCGCTCATTCGTCAAGTTTAAACATCCTGCGTAATGCTCCGAACTTCTTCTTCTTTGGAGTGCCAGTCGATGAACCGTCAACTGAAGCTGGCAGAGCATTATTTACAGAGCCAATTGCGCTATGAGAAGTGCTGCGGCGCTTGAGGAAACCGGTCTTGGCTGTTGGAGAGGATGGAGATGGGCCGGCCCCGCCAGCAGTGGACGGCCGCTTCTCTTCGTCGACGACATATGTATTTTGCGAACCATCGTCGAACTGGTCTTCTTCTTCGTGAGTGTGTTGTGGGTCTTGAAGAGGCCAATTAGCTCCGCGTTTCTGTAAACGCGAGCTATGTGCGTTAGCCTCGCTGTTACTTCGAACAACGCCAGGGCGTTCTGGCGCCGTATCTCGGGAGATCTTAGTAGAGGGATCTTTCTTGCGGCGGAGAATTGACGACATGAAGCTTCCTCGACGTTTATGACCTGGTCGAGTGCCTACAGTGTCAAACCCACCAGCCTGTGTAGGCAGCGCCCCGATACTTTCTCGCCCTGAACCGCTCCGTTTCAATGTTGAGGTATTTCGAGCAGTTGCATGACTTGTCCCATTAGAAGCGACGTTCTGTTGTTGCTGTTCCACCTCGTCATCGCTGTCTGGTAAATCTGGAGAATCTTCACGAGGCGAGGGAACTTTCATGGCAGCTGCAGCTGCATTGCTTGAAGCTGCGGTCCGCATGGTCTTGGGTGCACGTTTTTGTTTGGGTTTCGGTGAAGGAGTATCCTCGTCACTCGAGTCTACAAAACGACTTTGGAACCCTGGACGTCTGTCTTCCTCATCACTCGAATCATCGAAGCGGCTACCACCTTTGGCTTTCTTGCCTTTGGCTGGACGGCCAAAGCCGGACATGCGCATGCGGGAGGATCCAGGGTCGCTGGATTCAGCACGCAGAGACTGACGCATACGGCCACCCATGGCAACAGGAGGCGGAGAGCTTGTGTTGGAGTTGCGACGGAAACCCGAGCCAGTGGGTGACAAAGACCGAAGACTAAATCGACTGCTTCCCCTTGCACTTTCTGATGGAGGTGCTGCTGATTCTCCCATACTCCCTCTCATTGTTTTGCGGAAACCAAGGCCTTCTCCGCCGCCTGGCTTTGCTCGTCGAAAGCTGCTCTCACTCGAGTCAGAGCCCTGGCGCCTAATAGTTGGTTTGGTAGCAACCCGCATGGTAGCTCCTCTATCCTCAGAATGTGTCCGGCGGTCTGCTTTGACTGGCTCTGATGTGTTTGATGGATGGTAGGAAATAGGCCGAGAAGTAGTAGACTTTTGGCCATTGGCCGCAGAGCCGTTTGTTCTGAGCGACTTACGCATCCCAGTGCTAGCAGGAGCGGTAACCTCAGGCTCTGCACGAAAGGACTTGCGCAAGCTGCCATTTTGAGGACTCGAGGCGGTAGCGCCAGATCTCATAGATTTGCGCATACTACCGGTTTGAACTGAACGTTGGTCGTCGGCTACTCGAACTTCAGTGCCTCGTACAGGCTTTCTAAGCTTTGTGCCTTCTGTTGGCTTTGTTTGATCTGTTGCTGGGGCTTTTACACGAGGCTTTTCAACTTCGTCGCGGGGCCAGCTTGTGCCTGGTTGGATCTGATAAACTCGGTTCGGATCACAAGCCTTGTCCGAGATTGGCGTCTCTTCAAACTCTTCCAAAGGTTCCTGCACGGGCTCTTCCGCCAGCTTCTGCTTTGTTGGCGTCTGCGACTTGGGCTTTGTTCGTCGCACTGTTTCTGCTGGAACATGTTCCTCCTCGGACTCCTCCATAGCCTCTCTCTCGAGCTTGCGCCTGTCTTTGGCACTTAAACTCCTCCAGTAAGCCTTCGCATTCTCCCAATCATTCGGTGTCTGCAAAGTCTTTTGGGATGTAGATCTCGTAAATTTGGATTCCTGAGACATGTCGGCTTCCTTGGATCTGGCTACAGCTTTCTCAAATATCTTTTGAGAGAATGCTGATTCGACAGGGCTGTCAACAACAGCATCGAGAGACATGAAGCCATCACCCTCCATGTCAGAGAGATCCTCATAAGCATCGCTATAGATGCTGCTTCCATCGGATTCTTCCGACTCTTCTTGAATGTTGTGAATTTGTGGGCTAGGAGGCACGATGTTAGTAGAATCGAAAGACCGACGAGTCGCGATTGGCTCTGGAGTCCTGACGCTCTTGGTAGACTCCTTATGTTGAGTTTCGGAGGGTGATGCTTTGCCGTCATGAGAAATTCCTTTACCACTGGATGCAGCGTTCATGTCGGCAGGGAAACCGCCAGGAACATCGAAAAAGTCTTGCGGCGATTCAGGCTGATTTTCATCGGGGATACGGGGGCTAGGCTGTATTATCGAAATTGTCGGTATATTATCACCAGGACTAGACTCATCCTCGGAATCGCTCTCCTGGCGGCTGGCCAGATCGCTAGTAGTCGTTTGCGTTTCGGGCATTGACTCCCTCGAAGATTGAGTTGTTGCAACGGCTTCCGGCTCGGACTCGTCATCAGAACTCAGATCGCTGTTGCTGATGTGACCGTGGCTATCAACAGATGTGACCACAGGAGGTAGTGGCTCGCGGTACTTGGAAGTATTAGCTTCATTGCTAGAGGACTGCTCTTGTGCGAGAACTGATCCAATAGCCCGGTCACTTGACTGTGCCAAGTCTTGTGTGGGAGCCTTTGCAGAAGATGAAGGTGAAGGTGAAGCCTCTGGAGGGGATGCTGATCTTTCCATGGGACGAACCAAGGCTCGTTCTTCAGGCTCTCTCATCTTTTTCTCTCGAATGCTTCCAAAGGATGGGAGAGCTGGACGAGGTGTCATAGTTTCGTCCTCATCCAAAGTCAACGAATCTCTCTTGTTTCGCCCAATGATGCTATGCCAGGGCTTCTTCGCTTGTGGGCTGGCCACTTGAGGCGCATCGACATCGGATGACGGTACAGATTCTCCTACCACGGTTGTGTTTCCATCATCAAAGCTTACCCTGACACTCTTCTTCCGTGAAAGCTCTTGGTCTTCTCGAGCCGCGCTCGACCAGGCAGCCGAAGCATCTGAGCCATCTTCTGAAGGAGAGGCGTCACGAAGGCTCGAGGACTTAAGTGCAGACTTTCTGGGAGACAAGGATCGTGGAGGCGGCTCGTGCCTAACAAGCAGCTGGTCGGCCTTGGGCGCAAAATGTGTCGTACGACCAGGGCTACGGGCTGGGCTTTCGGAATGCACCCGGTTTTGACGTACAGTCTCGCTCAGATTTTCCATCCGTGATTGGCTCTGGTCAGGTCGAACGCTTCCCTGCAACTGTTGAAATGGCGAAGAGGATTTGATTGGTATAGCATCAATAGAATCCATCGGACGTTCTCGAGGTTTTGTCTGCTTGGCAGGCTCACGCTCCTCCGCCTCTTCTAACTCAGGAACTTCATGTACCACACAGGGTCGTTCTCTAATCGAAGTTTCAGGTATCGTCACTCTTGGAGGGCTTGCGGCAGCACGATCGGCTTGCTGAGGCTCTTGGACATCTGATTCTAGATCAGATTCTACCAGGGTCTGCCCAGTCGATAAGCTAGGCGCAGCATTGGGCTTAGCCTCATACTCAACCTCTGGTTCAGACTCATGCTCGGCTTCGGGTCGACTGAATTTCTTGGCTTGTTCAGGTTCTTGGGTGACTGCATCATAAGTTTCTGATGAAGAATATGCGGGCTTGGTCGGCTTAGAAGGCGGCGAGGTAGCCTCGACTGCAGTGCCTTTCAGCCTTCCTACTGTTCCCTTCGAAAGATGAGACCCGCTCCTCGATCCTTGATGTTTATTTTTCCTGACAGGTTTCTCAGATGCGTCTCGAATATCTTGATCCTGCATCAAGAGTTGTACCTGGGGAACCATCCGCCTAGAGTTGGGGTCGTATACCATTGCATTGTTGGATGGATTAGAAGGCTCGAACATGGAGCGAGGATATGAGAAGTTAATAGAGCTTGGGCTGCTCGGCCTTAAGTCCGCGGACGCTCTCTTATCGGCCACGGCTGCTCGGCGCACGTTGGATAACTCGCCAGTGGCGGCTGACCCAAACCACGACCCTTGTCCATTTTTCATCTTTTGGCTTGCTGTTTGAAACGGTTGAGTCTGCAGGCTTGTGGCTCGCTTGTGGACCGGGCTCTTAACATCGGATTTGAGTTGCTCCTTCTGGGGGATCTTAGGGACCGGAGGAACATCTTGAACGTTGGGAGCAGCGGTACGGGCGGGTGATGGGGATGGCGATCGAAAGGTTCGCTCTGTCATAGAACCTGTGCTCGGCACTCGATGAAGCTCGCGACTCCTCCTATCCCGACTACCCGTAGACGAAACTGATGCGCTCCTGCGAGCTACTCGCTTCGATTGAACCTGGGATACATTTGTTGGTGTTGTAGGTCGAGCTTTGAGAGCAGCCGCGGCAGCCGCTGAGGATAGAGATGGAGTTGGTTCACGTCGCAAAAATGCTGAAGCAGCGGCCGTCGCAGCATTCGGATTGGCCGTCTCCTTGGTCAATGGCTGAGATGAAATAGCCATGTTAGCGGTAGGTAAATATTAGGGAGAAGTCTGCATAGGTAAAAGAATGAGAGAGAAGGAGTTGAAAAAAGGGCACGACAGAGGTCAAATGCGACGATCGATACAAGCGCGGCAAGTCTCGACAGCTCTAAGCTAATGGGCGTCTATCAGGGCCTGTGCCGTGGCGCTCAAAACTCAAAAAAGCCAAAACCGGTTTTGTAGAAGCGGGAAATGTATATGTGGACGGGAGCGGTAGTGCAGTAGTAGGTTTTACTCACCTGAGTGGGAGGACGATGCCTCCTTGAACCTCCAAACATGATGGATGGGCTGGCTGGTTGAACTGGGCTAGGCTAGATTCGAAAGCGGCGCAAGGCCAGCAAGTCTCAGCAGGTGGCGCGCATGAGACTCGGAACGTCGGGAGCAAGTGAAAAAAAGAATGACACTGATATTAGACGTGAGTCAAGTTGCTGGAGTAAGTTATACGCTGTGTACACGTCAGGATATTGGATGGATGAGACGGAAATTAGAGCTGCAAAAGTAGTATGAAGAAGAGAGGGAGTCTTCCATGCTAGGAACTAGAGTGAGCCCTGATGACGCAGGGAAGTTGAAGCGTGTCAAGCCACCAACACTAGCCTCAATTAGCGGTCCCACTCTAATGTTTTGATCAGGCCAGGGCACATTGCTGACATCTCCATACATACAAGTAAGGGCCCAATGAGATGATCTTTAATGGCCTGTACGGATACCTACTCTCAGAACTCTATAGAGGCTGTGATATGTACCTATGGAATAGAAGAATACCATCCTTGTAATAACTCGCATTGAGCTAAACACGTGGTTAGACTTGTATAGATCTATTGAGCACAGTGCTTCACGGGGTAGATAGATATACCTATCGTAGAATGGATACATCTTTTTTTACATCCAAGTTTACGGAGCACTCTGTCTGCCGCACAGATTCACCTTGATCAGTAATTAGCTGTAGATCAGTTCCTCATCAGGTTCAACATCGGCAGGCCTCCAGCTCCCCAGTGCCGAGATCTACTCGGCGATATGCAATCCGGGGCTTTATTGATATTAGGCTCCATTCACAATGGGGCTAGACTTTAAGCTAGGTGTAACCAGAGCTTAGCAACTCCATTGCTTGTGGTTCCTAGAACTTACAGTCATGCCCGACAGTTCAGAAGTCTCTACGACAAGAGAATTGTCGCATACTTTTTTTTTATAAATAAATTCTATAATAAATATACAGATTCCTTTACCAAGTATCACTAGCTGAAACAGATCCAGTACCGCCGCATAGTTAAATGACCTTGCAATGGAAACCACTTCGGAGCAAAGTCCAGTTTGGACTAGGGGCCTAAATGTCCCGCCATGACGTCAGTGAGTAAGGTACATCGTCAAGTGTAATTCAGTCTCGTTGCTTTCATGCATGCACGTTGGAAAGCGAGACAAATAATCGAGACTGGTCATGAAAGGGGTTTTCACACTAGGGTAGCTCTGACACTATACGCCGACTACCTTGGTCGCCTGGCTGATAAATATCCCATACTTCTGGTGTAGTGGCGGTGGTATCTTGAACTGATCAGACTGCCCACATTCCTGTGCTTAAACCCAAGTCGCTTTCGTTCCTGAGCATCCTCCTCACCGAGTAGCTCTCGATATCCCCTCAAGCAAGTGAGTAACTCTGCCTCGTAGTACTCCTGAGTCCCGCTTTGTTCTCCAAAGTCAGCAGCAAGTGATTCGAAGTGTCGTCCAGACTCATTGTCATCTTCAGAGGCGGAAGCAAGTGGTCCCCAAGAGTGTTGAGACTGTTGTGTTTTCTACCGATCAGTATCTCCTGACCATTGCTTATATGACCAGTGACAAATGTGGGTAGTAAGATTGCTGTCGGGGGTAACATCCTGCTCGAACGCAGTTCATCCCTATGATCCGTCTTGGAAACCTAGGATGACGGTACTTCATCGGGTATATCTGGCCCGGTCCTGTCTCCTGGGGAGTTGGGGTGTTCTTCCTCGTCCTCTTCTGACTGTGTAGAATGACTGTTGTTCAAATCCGCTGGGGGAGCCTGCTCCTGAGCTGGATTCTGGGTCGTGACTTGTCCTCCTCTAACCGGAGCTTTGCCACTCTTTTTCCCCTTCCTGCTCTTCGCCTTGGCCTTCTCGAGAAGTCGTTTACGATCGGCCTCTTCCTGTCGACGGCGACGATCTTTGATTTCGTAATTTCGAATGAGTGCTCTTGGTGGCTCACCAAAAATCTCCTCGTACTCGCAGAACTCGCACATCCAGGCATCAGCCGGATTTGGGGGGCTGGCGCGCCGTTTCTCTGCCGCAATCTGACGACGGCGGCGCGCAGCTGTATCAAGTGCCTTGTCCAGCTGACGCTTGCTTTGCCGACGAGAACTCCCTGAGCCTCTACTAGCAGCATTGGAGGCACTATCGGGATGAACACCGTTGCTATGAGCCATCCCTGGCGACGTACCAAGGGCCGTCTGAGTCGACATGCTGTGTTTGCTCGTATGTCCTTTGGGTCGGGTTAGCACGCCAGCATCACCACCACGAGATATGCACTTACCTGGCCACTGAATGGTGCCGGGAACCTGGGAATCACAGGTGAAGGTAAACTGAGTTGATACTGGAGCAGATTTTGTCGTGGCAGAGTGTTGCTGGAGCAGGCTCACGTTCTCCTGTCCCTGAGGCCGCAGTTTCTCGGCGTTTGCAATAGCATTGGAGATGATACCGCTGCCTTGTTCTGATATATGTTAGAAGACTAAGTGTAATAGAAACGATGTTGAAATGAGCAAGAAGGGTTGGTGAAGAGTAGTAAGTGGGAAAAGGAGGGTTTCCGCGTGCATGCAAGAGATAAGTAAGTGGGTTGATGGTTGGCTGGAAGGTGTCATGCAAGACCCCGTCCCTTGATATGCCAATACCCGCGAGCTGCGTGTGGTGTAGAGTGGTGCCCCGGAATAAAACCTTTTGACACCTAAAGAGGCGATTTGATACAATAAGGTTGGAGAAATAAGTAGTTATTGAGGTCTCTTGGATGCATTGGTACCTGGCATAGAACCCGCAATGTCACGCAGAATAAAAAGATGACGACAATCAAACAAGAAGTAAAAACACTCACCACCTGATACCCATTGAGGCTGCGTAGTCTTTGACCCTCGTCCAGTCCACGTATTGTTGCCATCAGACAATGCTCGCAGAGGGCTTCTGCCATTCCTTGAACGCCCAAGCCTGCCACGACCTGGACCTGATATCCCCTGGTTGTTGGTTGTGAAGGTTCCTGTACTCGGATACACATTTGAGTGAGAATACGTTCTGTCGTTGTGCGTTTCATTGGTATGAGGGGGTCCTGTGCTAGCTGAAATAGCAAGGGATCCGATCTCGTTATTCAATCCATGAGTACCATTCAGTGTAGCGTCACCCGCAGATGGAATCTTCCGCTTCTTCTTGTTATTTGTGTTCTCGAATGAGTCGTAGCCATCTACAGATGACGTGGCGGATAGAGGCGGTTGTTGATTCGGGCGAGCCTGATCTGGCTTTGTGGACCGCTGCGCAGCACGAGTTAGAATCTCTGGGGGCGATCTGGTGACAAGGGTGCTTCGTAAAGCCGCTTCTTCATCGTCGCCGTCGAGAAGTCCCACGCCGTTTCGCCGGGGCGTATAGTTGCGCCCCGCTTCTGTCCTTCGTCCTGGTTGAGCTGGGCTTGCAGAGACCGGCCTCGGCGGACTTCCCTCGTCTTTTAGGGTATAGGGCGGGTAATAGAAGAGGGGAGTGGTTTCGTGAGTCGAAGGGGGGTACTTTATCGTATCCGCGACCCCAGGGGAGAGCTTCTCTCGAAGTCGACGCTTCGGCAACGGCCGAATCGGTCGGTCTGGAAATAGCAACGATACAGTATCTGGCGACATATTGTGACTATGACCTGCGCGAGAAGAACGATTATTTTTTGTTAGCAGGTAGATCGCCAGAGCACCAAGGAGAATTGTCACGATTAGAGCAAAAGAAGCCATGAGGGCGGAGTGATGATGGGGGGGTATTTGTGACGCTGCCAGCTGGAGCTCAGCACTGCTGGGTGTTGTGAGTTGTTACAACATCAACGGCAACTCAGTATGGCAACAGCTGGCGCAAGCATCCTAAGCAAAGGGAAAGCGTACCCATCAAACATTGTTATAGATTCTGATCCAAACAACACAAGCAAGAACAGTCGAAGGGCGGGCGGGCAAGCAAGTATGGCCAAACAAGAGGTCGCAAGCTGTACAATTATCGACGACAAACAGATTCGACTAGGCAATATCGAGCATCCAATTCAAATAGGGTATCAAAATCGCTCGCGACAAAGGGATGTACCGCGTTTGAGGCTGGTTGATTCTTGGAGAGCTTAGAGGGGTAACTTGGTTCGGTCGGGCTCTAAAACGTTCTGTGTGCGGGTCAGAACATATCGTCGAGATAAGATCACGACTGAGCGCCCAGCCCTAGGACGAGTACCAGCTCGCACTGGTCAGGCAGTCTCGGTGGCACTTTCAGTCGATCTCGCAGCACGTAGTATGATAGGTACGAATGCTGTCGTCGTCGGGCTTGCTCTCGCTTGTTCAAGGTCGGGGTCGCTTACCCAGGCACGGGCGGGCTATGGGGCAGTTTTGAGGGCACGGGGGTACCTCAATCTAGACCCGGGTGCTGGTATAGGCTCGAAAACGAAGTGACAAGTTTGCAGCAAGAGTTCAGAAAACAAATAGCCTGAACGACGACAGTGCAAAATCAAGCAACGCCTCACAGGTTTCTATATCTGAGTGTGGTTAAATCACCACCATATGTGGAATTGTGACAGCAAGGGCCGAGGACAAGAGTGGTCGTTAGGTAAGCAGCCATGGGCGCCTAAAGACCATCCCGCCCACCCTGTTCCGAAGGGAATTGGAGAAGATTGGATCCAACAGCGAGAAAGGTGGTCAATTTCGGGGTTTTACTTCTATCGAGTATTCTGAATATCGGTAGAACTACAAGCTTTCTTGTATTCTTATAACTCGAGGTTTCGGATTGGCAGAGATGCTTTGTTGACAGGTAAACCTGCATTCAGCTACCTACAAAGCATATCATTCCCCTGATGTCACACTTTAAGAATTGCAGGGCATGCATGGTAGGGTAATTAATAAACAACCTTGAAATTAAGCGGAAAGAAACCGCTCTGTGGGCTATAAAGTACATACGTAGGTAGCCGGCCATTAGCCGCCTTGCCCTGGCCAAACAATTTAATACTCAGTGGAGGTCTCCAATTCGGCGCTTGTTCCAGTGCGGATTTCAAAGCAGACAGTACCTATATACTGTACCCCAAGGACTGGACCCCTGTTCCTTACATAGGTACCTAGGTATGGAGGTAACTGGGGCCAACTACTGAGCTCACTAGGTCTCGTCTGTAGTGAGTGAGTGAGGTGCAGGTGCAGGTGCAGGTTAGTGGTGCTGTACTGTACATTGTGGTTCGGCTTTGGTCTGGAGCGTTACCAAGCAAGTCAGAATCGCGTCCACCTTCCTGCCCACTTTCCCACACCCACGCCCATGCCCATGCCCACGCCTACCGTACTCCTACGCCTCTTCTTCCTACTCTGAAGAAAGCTTCCGCCCACTCTTCTCTCGCATATACTCATTGTCACACTACAGTCTCTCTCCCTAACCCCCCCCCTCTCTCTTTATCAAAACTACGGCTTCTCTACTAGCTCTCGATATGCTTACTTGCCAATCCCGTCTTCCATTCGACTGCTCTTCATCAACCGTCTAGTCCCAGTAGTCGCATTCGTCAACGTCGGTCGCCCATCCCGGCCTCTACGACCGACATTGCTACCTTTCGTCACGGTCAATTCTCGCGATCCTACCTTCTCTCGACTTATCCGCCAGCGTTGGCCGGTCGCCGTTTACTCTACAGTGTTACTCGCGTCGCAACCCGTCTATCGGCCGCCTCTTCCTCTTCTCTCCTCCTTCTCCATTTCTCTCTACCTCTCCCCACCTCACCTCGGTGACCCGACACCCTCAATGGCACCTCCCTCGCCGCGACGGTCATCAAGAGCCCGCGCCACCAATTCACAATCTCAACAGTCTTCTGTATCATCGGGCACGTCAGGCCGAGTCGAACGGAACACCAGATCCGTTAACAAGCCGTCTTCCAACAAGTCTACACCCAGCGCCTCATTATCGTCGGAGCCATTCGAGGACCTCGACGATACGCTCCTTGGTCGAAGACGGAAGCGTAACCACGAAGACGACAACGAGAAAGCCCCGAAACCTGACAACTTTGACATGGCGAATGGAAGTGACGACCTCCAAGAGGAGGAAGACGAAGCCGTTCGGTGCATCTGCGACTGTGAGGATTACCCAGGTCGCCCACCTGTCGAGGGTGCCGACTCCGACTTCTTCAATGCTATTGAGTTCACTGAAGACGTTACTGGCTTCTTCGTTCAATGCGACATTTGCAAAGTCTGGCAGCATGGCGCTTGCGTAGGCATTTTTAGCGCCGAAAGCTCTCCTGATGAATATTTTTGTGAGCAATGTCGCAAGGACCTCCACAAGATTTTTACTGCAAGCAACGGGTAAGTAGCTTTTCTCTTGGTGTTTAACCCCGATCGTGTTTAATCCAAGTTATTCAAAATGTTTATGATTTTCCCCCCCTCCGGCGGGTTTACCTTGGGCTCCTCCCTTTGTTGTGCACCACCCTACATTGCATTGGCCCGGTATTGACAGTCTCAATTTTCAGTCAGAAATGGTCCAAATATGTGCCTCACAATCGTCCATCTCGCGCTACCTCGAGAGCCGCATCAATTGCCAAGGAGGGTAATCGCTCGCCCAAAAATGGAACAAGCAAGAACTCGCGCCCTACCTCCGCTTCGCAGAGCTCCAAGCGTCGATCTACGATGAATAGCCGCGACCGAGCCTACGAAGATGAGCAACTACTACGTGCCATTGAGGCAAGCAAAGAAGATGTTCCCCAGGATGCGCCAGAAATCTTGACTCGACGAGCTAAGCGGGGACGGAGCGACAGTGAGGAGTCAGTGGCCGTAACTGCCCGGCCTCGAGACGAGAAGCTGACTACGTTGAGAAACCCCACGAGTGTCAAGCGGCAAAGAACGAGTTCAAGATCGGCATCACCTGCTGCGGAGCCGGCTGAAGCACCAAGTCGCAACGAATCGGACGATGAAGTAAACACTCGTAACGGAACCAAGAAGGCTCGCAACAACAAGAATCAACGGGCGAAGACAGAAAAAGAAGACAAAGAGCGCCAGAGACAAGAGGCCGCAGACAAACGTAAGGGTCGCGCAGAAAGGCGTCGAGGAGAGGGTAGGTCAAGCAGCGGGAGTTGACGAAAGCCTGCAGCTAACAAACTCACAGATTCAGATCCTTCAGAGGAAACTCCGCCTGCCGTCGCCAAACCACCAGCTGCTAAGAGCATCGAGACTCCAGTCATCACCGAAACCCCAGCCCCAGTGCAACCTACACCCGACACACCTCCTGCGAACCACCAGCCTACCGCGAGTGCCCACAAGCGTGGCGGTAGAGCTGCGCATAAAAAGGGCAAAGGAAAGAACCAGTACACTAGAGACCGCGACGCGGACGGCGAGTCTCCGGCACGATCGATGTCGCGCGATATTCAAAAGAACTGCGATGAACCAACTCCAAGCCACCCAAAACCTACCAGCGAGCAACGCAACGGCAAGTCAAAACCGGCATTACATCATAAGTTGAACATGGTGGACATGAAGCGACGTGTTGGCGCCATTATGGATTTCATTTCGAGGACGCAAGTAGACCTCGCGGCCGAGACCCTCCCAGTGTCAAATGGAATCGCAAACAGCGGAGAAGCATCGCCTCAGAAGACGCCCATAGCTCAGATTGCCAGCAATACCGAGAATCACTCTCATGCCGTAGAGAATGGGGTTACTGGGGAATCTTCTGGCGGTAAAGATTTCAAGGATCTGAACTGTATGGAGATGATGGATGTTCTGACGCGAGATATGGTCAAGTGGCAGAACCAGTATACTTGATGATTAGATATCGAATTTGTCCAGCAGAACGTTGTCAAGTGCTGGCAGCGAGGGGCGAGCGCTCAGTTTTTCTTTTTGGCGTTTACGGTTAGGTGCATCCAGGGGCGTCGCCAGCATTCCACAAATGATGCAGAATGGTCATTTAATCTTTTTTACATGGATTGGTTCTTGTTGTTCTTCGGTTGGAAGCACTTCATGAGGCTAGGACCCTCTGCTGTTTCGGCCATGTTTATATATACCCTAGCACTCTTTAAGGATTCGGTCATGGGCGTCTTTTCACAGCTTGGACGCGAGACACAATATGGGCAAGACATGAACTTGGTTAGGTTCGGTATG
Organism: Fusarium abutilonis; assembly: GCA_021655885.1. NCBI lineage: Eukaryota > Fungi > Ascomycota > Sordariomycetes > Hypocreales > Nectriaceae > Fusarium > Fusarium abutilonis. The sequence continues at coordinate 22,490 of JAJJWN010000080.1, forward strand.
AGACAAAAATGTCGTCGAGTGTACTAATACAGTGTACAGCAATATAGTCGTGATCATTACGCACCGGTCCTTTCTTGTGCGCGTGCCTGTTTTTGCTGCTTCTTTGCCTGGTTCATGCTCAGTTTAGGATTGAGCATTTGGATCTGATATTCCTCGACTGCCTCGTCGGAAAGATCGTCAAGAACAAACTTGCCCAGCTTCCCACTCCGCCACTGAGACAAGACTCTGGCAGCAGCTTCTTGCCAGTTGGGCAAACCGCCAGCTTTCAGCTTGCCCTCCTTTTTAGCCACGGCAGAAAGGAACTCGTCGATTTCGTTGGTGGGGTCACAGTACCCCTTGTAGATGGACGGATCTAACAGGTTCAGTCGGTAGAGGAGGTAATCTGCCAGAACCTCGTCCGGTATTAGTCCCTTTTTGATTCCTTGCACGAGCGCAATCTTTATCATGGTTTCTCCGTCGTCAACATAAGGTTGAAAGATACCAGGCGTATCCAAGACGAAGGCGCCATCACCAACACCGCCCTGGGCTTCCGACTCCAAGATTCTCACGGGCGTGCCAATCTTGCGCGTAACACCCGCCTGATCTCCTGTCCTGGCCACCTTTGCCGTTCTTTCAGGCGTGCCTGTTCTCCGTAGCGCATTGAGCAAAGTACTCTTGCCAACGTTGGGCATACCCACGATCATGGCGCGCATACCTGTCAATGAATCCACGGCGCGCGCAACCTCCTTGACTTTCTTGAACAGCGCTTTTGTGGTCGCGGCATTGTTCTTATCCCAAAAGACGAGGCGATCGCCGTAGAGCTTGCGCAGGGCGTTTGCGGCGTGGGGACTATCTGTGCCGAGATCGGATTTTGTGTAGACGACAACGCGCTCGCGGCCGGCGAGGGAGCGCTCGAGCTGTGGGTTGTGCGTCGAGAGCGGGAGGCGAAAGTCGCGGCATTCAAGGATGAGGGAGATGTTGGAGAGGGTTTTGACAATCTTTGCTTGGCCGGCGGCGTGGTGGCCGAGGTAGTATGTCTTTGGGATGGAGTTTGGTATGGAGAAGGCTTGTCGGGGGATGAATTGTGCCATCGTGCCGGGCTGAGGGGGGTTTTTTAGCGAATAGTTATAGTTAGGATCATGTTGTCTAAGACGTTTGGTAGAGTTAACGTTGATTATCTATAGAGACATGAAAGAGTGGATGTATGTATGTATGTATGGATGGATGGATGGATGGATGAAAAAGAAATAAATCAGTCTCAGCCTTGTTGGAATTCTATGTAGCCTTGCCCCGCATCGACAACAGCGTCCAATCTAAGTCAATGTCTTGTTGAAGGCATTGCCCCTCCAATAGGGTGATATCATCAGTCACTTGCTAGAATTTGTCGAGCCAATAATTGGCTCAGAAAGGAGCACGAGGCTTATCTCATTGGACGCGTAATAAGAGTCAATCATACCCCAAAGAGAACAAAACCTGCTAGACCGGGCTCTACACCGAAGTTATTGCAGAGTCGGGAGATGATTAAAAGTTGACTTGACTCGACTCGGATCTCAAATCATGGATCATTTAACATGTTCTCCAGACCAACTCAATCACTAAGTATAAATCCATTTTCTTTACAGCAAAGTTGACATTCACAAAGCTTCAACAATGGCTGGCCTCGGCTCTGTTCAAGACTCAATAAACGTTGAGAGAACACCCACTTTTGGATCTGGGAATACCGTCACTCCCAACACTCAAGATGCCTCAGCCCAAAGTTCGAACCAAGAGAGTCGATCATCCAAGTATTTTGGAAAAGAGGGCAAACTACGTCCTTTTCGACTACTGAAGCAAGATATCGTCAATCTCAAGGGTCGATACTTGTCGGATTGGAAGGTCTTTAACCAGCAAGTCGTTGCGAGTGCGGTCTACATCTTCTTTACCAATATTCTACCCGGCATTACATTCGCGAGTGACTTGTACACTCTGACTGGAAAGTCGTGGGGAACTATCGAGATTGTGCTTAGCACTGGTCTTTGCGGTCTCATCTTTTCTCTGTAAGTCCGTCATGGGGAAGAACTCTACTCTGATCAACGAGATGCTAATATAACCCCCTAGATTCTCGGGTCAACCTCTCACGATCTTGGGTATTACAGGTCCCTTCACAGTGTTGGCTGAGAACATTTACGAGCTATGCGAGACGCATTTCAATGTAAGTCAATAAAAGCCTACAAACCTTGTTCACTCTCTAACATCAACCAGGTCGAGTTTCTGCCAGTCATGGCATGGTCACTCATCCACGCCGGATGGATGCACTATCTCCTCGCCATCTTCAACGCCCATGACTGGACGATGCAGTATGTCACTCACTTCAGCGCAGACATCTTTTCGCTTCTCAACAGCGTCATCTACTTCCACAAGGCGGCCATGGAACTGAAGCGAACGCATGCTCGAGTCTCACTCGCTGCTTTCCTCTACGCCATCATCGGAGCAGTCGGTACCTGTCTCCTAGCCATCTTGCTGTCGACTGCAAACTCGTGGAAGCCCATGTTGCATCGGTATGTTCGACTCGGGCTTACAGAGTACGCTGCTGCTATTTCCATCATCTTCTGGATCGGAATACCCTATGTTGGGGAACTAGCCTCGCTAGACCATGTTCGACTTGAGGTGCAGGACAGGTTTCGACCTACGAGTCCTGATAGAGAGACCTTCTTTGTTCGCTTTTGGGAGGTGCCTGTAGAATGGGTTTTTCTGTCCATGATTCCGGGCGCCATTGTTACAGTCTTGTTCTACTTTGATCATGAGATCAGTAGCATCATCTGTACTGTCAAGAAGTACGGCACCAAGAAACCTGGTGGATACGCTTGGGATGTTGCCCTCCTTGGAACGACTACGATCATCTGTGGTATTCTTGGTATCCCTCCAGCAAACGGTCTTCTCCCTCAGGCACCACTTCACTCCGAATCGCTGGTGCACTATGTGGTCGAGAGTCCTCCTGCTGAAGAAGGCGAACAGCCAGATTCGCCTCGGCCAGTTGCGAGGACATATGAGCAGAGATACTCCCACTTCATCCAGGCTGCCATGATTCTCATCTTTGTGTCGCCTCCACTGCAAAAGCTGCTGGGCCTCACGCAGACTTCGGTTCTCGCTGGGCTGTTCCTCTTTATGGGCTACCAGTCCTTGTCTGTAAATCCCATTCTTGACCGGGTTGCGAATCTCCTCACACCGCCGTCGGATCTCCCTGCTCTCCCGGACGGAGTGAGCTGGCTCGGAATCCACATGTACACCATCACTCAGATCGTTATGACGGGTATCGTTTTCGGGGTGACCCTGACAGTTGCGGCCCCTGCGTTTCCATTGATCATCATAGCCTTGGTGCCCGTCCGATTATCGCTCATGAATCGGGTGTGGAGCCGTGAAACCTTGCGATTAGTGGACGGGTGGGCATGCCGGGAAGGGAAGCCTGAGGATACGATCACGATGCAAGGATCTGTGGATGAGGAGAAGGTTGGCGTTGAAGCTGCATCGGAGAGGAGATGAGATGAGTTGAGATAGCTCACAACAGGAGGAGAAAGCCTGGCTTTGCTACATGTTGAAGACGATATAGATTATATATATATATATATATATATATATATATACTAGCTAGCTGGCTAGATCATGGACGTGCATCTTTTCAAGGCGCCGGTTCCAACAGGCGAAGGCATTTTGGTATCAGGATATGTAACTTCTATAGGAGATTCATATGAGAAGTTAAGCGGTGAAGGGTTAAATTTTTGAGTGATGTTACACAGTGTTGGTGGGCAAAAGAGGTCTGACCAAATCAGCCCTATGAACTGTAAAGCGCTTCGCTTATACTGGGCAAGATTCATCATAAAACATTTCAACGAGTAAGAGGTGTAAGAACCAATGTTGTTGGGCCATCTTACAAGTATAGTAACCCCATAACATCTAAAACATGGTTAATTATTTGTAATACTACTCTAGGTATGGAGTATTTTAGATTACTATAGACGCTTAGGTAGAAAGGGCATGCTAGGACACCAAGGTATATGATAACTTTAGAATTACTAGTTCATATTATACTCACAGGATGCGTTTGGAAACTCCTCAAGTGACGTGAGAAAGAAAGAAAAGAAAGACGTTGAAGAGCAGCCTGGCTGGGCTAACAACCTATCTCTGAATGGCATGCATGATAATTACGGTCCAAACGATACCATGATATACATGACCATGCGTGACACCTCGGATCCAAGCGAGACTGTCACTATGTCGAAGAACTGCACTGAAGCTCTCCGAGATTGGAATGTCCCTGACAGTCTGGCTGGTGATGTGGAGAGTATTTCGATGGCGGCGAGAGAAAGATGTTCCTGGGGGGCAAGAAACAGAACATTCACTCATGTCACTGTACATCTCTTTTGAAGCTTAACCAACATTGGAATATGTATTTTTAGACACGTCAACATGGACCGTCTCATGGGCACGTCCTGGCTTATGTATGCTTCGCTTCATACTACGACACGCAAGCAAGCCCTAAATTACCTTAGATCTTGAGTCAGCCTCAGTTACGCATGGGACAGATTAAGCACCGTGGATATGACGAGGATCTGAGCTAAACGATACGCTCTTCCCAACGTTTCATCCTGCGCAAACACCCCGTGTTTAGTAAAAACAGAGGTATTCCCTCCGGAAACAGAGCTTTGGCCAATATCTTGACACTTTGTTTTCAATGTCTCTTTGTTATCTCCCAAAACAGAATCGCCACTTTGCGCAAGTTGCGCTTCCAAGAAATGTATGTGTACATGCAAAGGGGCAGCCATAGTCCCCTTTCTCCAAAAATAAATCGTAAATAGCCTCGTAGCTCTTACAAACAATAATATGCCGACATACACCTCCAACTAACAGTGAAGAAGGCCGTCCAGGTAATGCTGGCATGTAATAAATGACAAGTGATGACATGAAACCGTTAAGTGATGATGCACCTCGGTGCAATATCAGGGCGAATAGCATTTGACAACTAAAGCAATGTCAAAGAAGAAGAAAACAAATCCATAATCGCGCACCGGATAAGTGAGCTCGCAAAACGAGTTGGGTATCTTCATGAGCTGCCTTCACCATGCTGCACTGCTCTTGATTTCCTTCTCTTCTACACCCCCTTTGTTCTACCACAGACACTCCATTGCCCCCAAGACAAAGGTTAAATACATCCACACTGCCGCTCGGAAAAGAGTTGTAGTAAAAGAAACTAGTTTTCAACAAAAAGTGGTGGACCGGTTCGGTGCTGCTGCTGCCGCTGCTGGCTCGATCGAAAAATAAGGCGGTGCGATGCGTCGTGTTGTTGTCTCAATCTCTGGTCTTTGAATATGTAAGTAGGTAGTGGAAAGGGACAAAAAACTAGGCTGGCTATTTAGCCAACATTGGCGAATTAAGCATGACAGGTGCCTTTGGCTTCGTATCGAAATAATTGTCGGTCTACTTGATGTTCTTGAAAAGATCAGAACCCAAGCTTCCGTTGTCCTTCTCGAGATCGGACAATTCAGGTATCATAGGAGGCGGCGGTCCGGAAGTCTTCTTGGGCGTGGGTGAGCGAGGAGGCTCCTCCATAAACATGGTGCTGGCTCGTTTGTTGGGGGCTGTCTCTCCAGTCCTCATGCGCCTAAACCAGCCGCTGGTTCTCTTAGACTTGCGTTCGTCGAGATAGCTTGAACCGCCCTGGCTAGTTGGTCGAGCAACACTGGTGGCGGCGGCGGCTGGGACACTTCCGTTCGATGATATCTGACCCTCTGCATAACTGTTATTCAACATGGTCCTACTGAATAGGCGACGGATGCTGCCTTGGCGGCTTGAAGCTGCTGGGCTCAAGGGGGCATCCTCGTCGGCGTAACGTTTAGTTCCAGCGAAATTACCATTAGAAGAAGCAGTGATGCTTGGTTGAGGTGTGTCCTTGGGGGCGTCCTCGGTGACTCTGCTGTATGTGTCCTGCACAGGTTCCTTCTCGGTCTCCTCCTTCACAGGCTCGTCCTTGGCTTCCTTGGCAGGTGGCGGTGTCTGGGGAGGAGTCGGGACTTTTTGAACGGGTGAGTCGGGAGGCGGTGGGATGTTGGTCCCGTCTGTGATACTGCCAAAGTTGAGGTTGAGGGCAGGCAGCTGGAATCGCGAGCTTCCGCTGCTCTTGCCGAAAAGAGACATGATGTAAATCAAGTCGTTGAATCGTGCACGGTACGGGTCGGGTCGGACGGAATGTGGAAGGACACAAGTCGATGGCGAAGGCCGAAATTCGGAAAGGGGTATTTAGCGAGGAAGAGAGAGGAAGCAAAAGCGGATAGGCGAAACGAGGGTCGGCAAGCTCAAGAAGAGAATTGAGCTGGTAATCGAGACTCTCACTCAGTGACGTTGAAATCAATGACTGGGATCCAGAAGGCGGGATAAGATGAAATAAGATGACGAAGCTGAGTTTCAACTCCACAAGACAGGGCGAGGAGAAAGGAGAGGTCAACGACTCAGGCCAGGTCCAGGATATGTGCTGTAGAGTAGCGAGGTACGGTTGGTAATGTAGCCCGTCAGGGACCACACGGGAGGTGGAAAATTGGAGCCAAGGGTCGAGCGGCTAGTCGTTGAATGCGAGTTGCAAGGATGTTCAACGCGGCGTGGCGTGTCAAGGTGATCCTGGTCGCGAAGAAGAAGAAGAAGCAATTGCGGCGATGGCAATTCGATTGAGAGCAAAATGTATATTGTAATATCAAAGTTTTATGCTCAAGAAGGTTGTGAAATAGAAGAAAGGGGAGAAAAGAATATGGATGAAGAGAGGGAGGAAAAAGTGTTTTGGAGACGAAAGAAGTCAATTTGGTGGAGGACGGGGTATTGGGACGAAACAAAAGATTAGGTAGGTTATAGGTAAGGTAGGTAGGTAGGTAGGTAATTAGGTAGGTACCCAAGGTGAGGTATGTACCTTCTGGGCTAGGTGAGTGGAGAATGTCATGACTTCCCGTGGCAGTTCCAGGTTGAACCTAGTAAAGACACTTGACCGGTACCTGTAGCGTTGCGTTGTGTTTCCTCGTCTGGGGCTGTCCCTAAGAGACTACAGCGAACCCGCCTCTCCCATAAACCCTGCTGGAGCCATGAGGTTAGGCGTCTTTGGGTGCTAGAAAGTACTGCTTAAGTAGTACCTGGGGACTCCAAGATGCTGAAGGATCGTCATTGGTCTAGCAAGTATGTACATCTGGAGGTCGCCTTAGCGGCACCTCCCGCACCTCAGAATCGATGGATATGGCTGTTAACCTAGACGGGTCGTGCAGGTACATGTCAAGTACTGGTTATCGCTTCAACACTGTCAGGCCCGCAGTCACTCAAGGGCACGGGACGAGACTACCTAGACATAGGTAGTACCTAGATACTGTGATCACAAAGGTCCTGTCAATTTATAATGTCTTTGGATACCTAACTGCCAAGAGTACAATCAGACGTTAACAAAGATTACACATGTCGTTTCTTTTCCTTCCCATCCTTCGTCTTTATTGACTGTATTGTATGTACTCGCTTCTCACCTCTCCTATACTCTCCCTTATATACAGCTAAATTGAGGGGTGGGGGAGAAAGGAAGAAAGCACCCCTTTACGCCACAGACGTGTGCGTCAAAACGGGCATGCATGGTTCGTCCGATGACAGAAGAAATGTTGACGCCAAGATGTTTCAGTTAGCACAGCATCTTAATTGATAGCAAACGAACGCTGACAAAGAGGCTATCATCGGTCTCGTTCAATAGCTAAGGCGAGTATCTTGGATAAATCTGATATTCCACTGTACACAACATTACAAATACATGAGCAACAAAGTGCCGTGACTGGATCGCGTTTCCATGGGAGACCAGGAACAGGAAACCACTGACTAAAACATGTTTCAGCGCCGCTGTCTTGCCTTTATGGGTCCATCTAAGATCTCGCTATCCTCCCTTGAAACAGAACGTAACCTCGTAAATCAACTAGTGATATTGTAAACTTTTGACAATATCCCAGGGTTTGGCAATAGTATAAGCACTTTTAAAGTCAAGTAGGCATTTTTAGAACTTTTGTAACGGACTGTAATTGATATCTACTCCAGACTGATCGTTCCCGAGTATCGCCATTACTTCAATCGCAACCGTTGCAAGTCATTGAGACGTAAAGTATCATTCAAGTACCTGGGTTTCCAAGGTCTAACCTCACGGATTTCTCGTATTCCCTTTTCAAGCCATCAACCATCTGCCACTATTCCCAATCTTATCATCACGTATTACCCATCTCGTCGAAAATTCCCAATCTAGAAAGAACCCCCCGCGTCCCGTACTCGTGGGGTTCATTAACCCACATTTTCATGCTGGAGATGTGCCCCGGTTAATCGCATAGTCTGATTGGTTGGCTAGCCCGCCGCTTCACGTCATTGTGCGAGAGAGCTTCCGTCAAGCTCGGCTCAAAAGTTGAACTCAACATCGTGCGACTCCAGCGTTGAAAAGAAGTAGTCAATTTATTCCGATCCCTTGTAGAATCGTTGCTTGTTAGTATCTATCATGGCGACCTCACAGTGTTTGCGCCTCAGGCCACTCGCTTCAGGCCTTGCTCGGCCTTCAGCAAAGCTCAATGCTCAACATTTGACTCGACTTCCCATGACTGCGGCACGATACAAGTCGGGTCCTTATGGCTACACACAAGCAAAAGCTCTCGTCTTTTCCAAGCCAGGCGAGCCTTCTGATGTTCTCAGGTGAGTACTTCCCAATATTTCTAATAATCAAAACTGACAATGCTATTTCTAGTCTTCACACCCACTCTATCTCGCCATCCATCCCCTCAAACTCGGTCCTCGTCCGATCCCTAGCCGCTCCAATCAACCCCGCTGATATCAACACCGTTCAGGGCACTTATGGCTCCAAGCCTCCATTTACCTCCCTAATTGGCACCTCTGAGCCCTCTGCCATTCCCGGAAACGAAGGTGTTTTTGAAGTGGTATCTACCGGTTCATCCTCTTCGTCTCTGCAGAAGGGCGATTGGGTGATCCCTGCCATCGGCCAATTCGGTACCTGGAGGACACATGCCGTCGATGAGGCCGACAAGTTTATCAATATCGACAAGGAGGGTTTGACTCCTACACAGGTCGCTACCGTCAGTGTGAACCCATCCACAGCCTATCGCATCTTGCGATCTTACGGCCCCAATGCCGGTCCTCAAGCCGGTCTGGGCATGCGTCCCCTTGAAGTCGGCAGTGGACAGTGGTTTATCCAAAACGGAGCCAACTCAGGCGTTGGACGAGCCGCCATCCAGTTCGGTAAGCTCTGGGGGTTGAGGAGCATCAACGTTTTCCGAGAACGCGAGACCCCAGAGGAGACTGAGGCTCTCAAAAATGAGCTCCGGGACCTCGGTGCTGATGTTGTCGTCACCGAATCTCAGTTCCTCTCCCGCGAGTGGAAGGACCAGCTTGCTGAGATCACCCGTAAAGGCCGTGAGGAGATCGGCCTGGGCCTCAATTGCGTCGGAGGCAAGTCCGCAACCGCCATCGCCCGCTCTCTCGGCCACGGCGGAACCATGGTCTCATACGGCGGTATGTCTAAGCAGCCTGTCCAGCTGCCCCTCGGCCTGCTCATTTTCAAGGACATCCGCTTTATTGGCTTCTGGTTGAGCAGGTGGAACGAGCAGGATCCCACTGGTAGGAAACACACAATCAACGACATCCTCCAGATTATTCGTTCGGGACAGTTCCGCGATGTGCCTATCGAAGAGGTCAAGTGGGACTGGGAGACGGAGGAGGAGACGCTGCGTAATGCTGTGCAGCAGGGCCTTGAAGGATTCCGTAAAGGCAAGGGTGTGTTTACCTTTGGAGAGACATAAAAAGAGACGTATTAAAAGCATTGGATGATAATGAAGCAGGTTCACAGCCTGTTGGTCAATCATATCTCACACATAGGTGAACCACTTTGTATAAACGAAATAATGCAATCAGAAATCAAGTTGCCTGTCTACTATCTGGTCTTGGCTAAAAAACCAAGCTCGCATATCGGCAACACCTAGACGCCATCGCAGACAACCATCCACTTAGTACCCTATGCCCGAAAAGCCTGCGCCCACTCATGCAACTTGTCAATGACAACAGGCGCGTACGCTGTCAAACTATCCTCAATGACTCGGTCAAAGTACCTCAGCGCTTCCTCTTCGCTCAGTTCCAGATGGAACCGCTCTCGCACCTTGAGCACCGCCTTGTCTGGCTCGAGCCGGATGTCCGGGATGTTGGCGTCGACCATAAGACTAAACAGATTAAGAATGAGGTTAGATGACTTGCGCAGCGCCGTATACGCCAAGAAGCAATACTGTTTGAACTGCTTATAGTGTTCTGACTGCATGCCACCCATACAGTCCACCATCTCTTTGGAGAGCTTCATTAGAGGTGCGAAGGGCTTGGGGTCTCGGCCAAGAATGAAGCCAAAGTCGGCGTGGAAGAAGTGGCCATCAGGGGCAAGAAGCAAATTCTCCAAGTGACGATCGCCGACACCCAGGATATAGGTGATGACACAGTACCCTGCGCATGATCTCACATAGGTATCCAATGTTTCCTGCCGCACACCAAGGGGTTGTCTGTCGTCTGGGTTGTGGTATTTGAGGTAGGCTAGAGCTGGGTTGTTCTTGAACTTGTTGACGATGCCTGACAAGCTTGCAGACTGTACAAATTGAGAAGCGCCTGCGGAAGTACTCGTTGCCAGGATCTTGTAGGGCGACAACTTGAGATCCAGATTCTCTTTCTGTAACAGCTGATCCATAAGAGTGATGATTTGAATAACAAGCTGATCTTGTCTGAGATCATCGCCAAGCTTGAAGATGATAGGGTATGAGCTCCCAGTTGTTGTCTTGAAGGTGCATTTGAATGGGTTAAGCGAAGATTTGAAGACCACTGTCTGATCCGGAATAACGCTCGTAATCAGTATCGAAGGATCAAGTGGCATCGGCAGTGGCGGATCAAATGTCAGCAACTCATTCTTGGGGTCTGCTAAGAAGTGCTTGACCCGGTCAACCTTCTTCGCGATGGATTCGTTGGATGTTTTAACCTCTTGTGCAATTCTTGAGAGAATAGCAACAAGTTCTGCTTGACGTAGTAGGGTTTTGCGTGTTTCTTGACCATCTGGCTGCTTAACAAGCTCGGCCATGAAGTCGTATGCAACCTTGCGATAGATGTTGCGATTATCGACGCCTTGTTCGGGGCTGCGATCATCGCACTCTACCATGAGGTACCAATGGAAATAGTTTCCTAGCATGAAATTGGCTGCTGCACGCTGGATCAAGAAGTGAGCCAGAGATGAGTCGTGACTGCTTTCCTCATCTGAGTTGGTAGATATATGTTCGTATTTGAGCGCCTGTACCAACTGAAGAAGATAGAGCAGCAACTCGTCGTCGTCAGCTTTTCGCAACCGTTCTACGGCATAGGATCGCACGGCAGAATTGTCGAAAGAAGGACCAAGAAGTTCGAGAGCATCGTCAACATCAATGGCTGTCCAGCGCCCAAGTACTTGTATGGCCTGCCTTGACTCACTCTGGTCGCTCCAGTTGACTGATTTGACAAACTTTGTCAAGGCTCTCTTGTCCCTAGTTAAGTGATAGCGGAACTTCCAGACCAAATCAGTCTCTTCGGGGGTGAGGACATGAGTTGGAGAGTATGACATGATGAGATTGAGCTCATCCCGAACTTTGGCGTTTGGCTTCAAGTCCTTGTCAAGAATACCGTGTCGGTGGGAGCTTCGGAACAGTCGTCGATGCTTGGCCTCTGCAGGGTTGTCCCTGTGTCCAGCTTCAGGGTCGTAGGCTTTGATGAGGCGCCCTCCAAGCGCCGTAGAACTCTCGCCTAGCGCGTTGATACCAGGACCATACTGAACCTGTGGTTGACGATGGGCAACGCTGACTTGGGAGACTGAAAGATTTTGGAGAGCTGAGATCGGAGGAGGGTCATACTCGTGGTCGGCAAAGACGACAGGAAAGTCAAATCGTGGTAGCTCAATGTTAAGTAGGAACGTAGATTGACCTGGACGTCCGTCCCCGTTTTCGCCATCATGATTGTCTGGATCATTCTCCCCATTTATAGCTCGCTGCCTCTGGAGCATCTTCATTGACGATTTGGCGGCTTGTAGGCCTCGCTTCTCAAAGCTTCGAAAGACCATCTGGTCCAGCCAGTCGACTCGAGGAATCTCACCCATCTCATGTTTCTTGAATAAGGTCTCCATCCGGTCTAGCTCCTCCGCGTCCTTATCTAATGGCGGAACAGGTCCTTTTCGAGATGATGTCTTCTTCTTTGTCGGGACTAAAGCGGGAGTTGTTGTACTGTCGGTACCATCTGCGTGTTTGTGACGGTGGACCAGGCATTTTTGCCTTCCCTTTTGCGCTTGGTTATCCTCGTCAAACATGGGCAGCGTAGTGCCACCAAACGGAATAGCATGGCCCAAGGCTCCTTTCCCACCTGTAGGCGATAGATCCCATACTGTAATAGCTAATGATGAGTTGGCTGGTAGGGAGTCGTATGTGATAGGGAGCTGAAGCCACTCGTTCCACCTATTATCTCAATCAACAAAGGCTCCTTTATGTTTGGGGGGGCATCGTACTTTCGTTCGGATCGGAAAGGTTTGTAGGCAGTCTGCACGGGAACCGTCAGGGGTTTCGACCCAGCCCAGACCTGCACGGTGACATAGAGGTCGGAGTAACAGCTAAGTGCTATTGTTAGTCTGGCGCGAAGGTGAGCGAGTAGGGAATGCCGGGTACTTGATGTTGGAACCAACGTGCCGTAGGTCGGGTCGCTCTAGTAGAGTCGAAAACTTGAAGGGAGGCTCTTCACCCTCAAGGTTCATTCTACGCACAGGTCAGTCAGCTAGCTCTTCTACAACTACAACGTGTTGGAGGAGGTTCTCTTACATGCGAATGCTCACGGGATGATGGACATCCTTGGAGCCCGCAAAGGAGAACGGGTCCATGCGCCCGTACTCAGACATGATGCGCTAAGTCATGCTGTGTAGTTCGAATAGGAGTGGTAAAAGCGCAAACAAGGTGAAGGCTAAGAAGGTGGTGTTGGACAGAAAAGAATTCGAGGTTGAGCTATGATGTGAGCTGGGAATCATTGCGTACCTAGTTTGGCCTTGGCGGGGGCGATAAGATAAGTTTGTTACTCAGCGGGGTGGTCATATAATAGCATCACATGGTAACGTATAGGTAGGTAGGTAGGCAACTAGTCTAAAGCTATAGTTGTTGCTTAAGTCAATATTCATCTAAAGGGAGACACAATACATCAGGTGTTACTACTTGTTTGTAACAATAGAAATATATAGTGGTGTTCTGTAGAACCTAAGCACTATTATATTATGCTAGACTTCATCATACCTGTAAACATATCAACATAGAAGTATATACATCAGATTTCTATACGAAGCCTCGAGTGGATTTCTAAACTTTGCACTTGATGCTCTTCTATCGTCCATGCAGCATTCATCATCTCCGTCGCGGCAGTTGCTTCACCGATCCTCATCCTTACAGGACTACCGTTCCATTGAGGTATAGTCTGAACATTGAAATCATGCTCCAAGCTCCATCAATCAATGAATTCTCGACAAAGACATTCACCAAATTCCTCTAGGCTGAGATTGCTGCCCGCTTGTTGTCGTTCCTGGGTATATCCTAAACTACAGGCCCGAGTACTTGTGCCGAGCTTAGAGATCGTCGCCGTAACCAATCTCAACACCAACCAAAATGCGACAGGTTGGTAGAGATTAATTCTTTCATCTACATCTTTCTATTGTCCTGTACTCTGCTGTCTCGTCCCATGAAACGGCCTCCTCACGCCCGAAGTAGGCCAAGATGCCTCTTCCACGACAAGACGATGGCAATTCGAGGATTTTGGTTAATGGGCGATACACTCCAGAGGCCATAATGGTAATTGTACGGCCCACTCATCACGATAAAACTACTAACAGCTAACTAACACAACCCCCGTAGACCTGCGCCGCTTTCTCGCTATACAATGGCCTCGAGTTGCTTGCTCTCATTTCCATGTCTCCCAGACGCCGCAACGACCTTTATTTCTGGAGCATCACCGTCGCCTCTTTCGGAGTGCTGCCATATGCAGTTGGCTGGCTGGCCCACTACCTTGACGTTGTTAGTAACGTTGCGGATATATTCATCAACGACATTGGCTGGATAATCCTCACCACTGGCCAGGCTCTTGTTCTATACTCTCGACTTCACCTTCTCATCAAGGGCGAGGTAATACTCGGCTTCGTGAAGTGGATGATTGTTGTCAACGCTGTCGTTTGGCAAACCGTCATGACGGTTCTTCTCTTCGTCACGAGATCTCAACGGAGACTTGGTCATGACGGCGCCTTTGTGAAAGTAAAAAAGACCTCGTTGACATGTTTCTATGCACAGAATTTGATCTTGTCTGGCCTGTATCTCTGGAAAACTGCGGAAATAATCAGAAAGAAGACAGCAGAGGACGAAACCCGCCGTGTTATCTGGCAGCTCCTTGTTACCAACGTGTTGATTGTTGTCATCGACATTGCGTTGCTTGCCGTGGGCTTGACCAACAACTCTCTCTGGCAGCAAGGCCTCAAGGCGTTGTTTTACTCGGTCAAGCTCAAGCTGGAGTTTGTTATCTTGGGAAAGCTGGGCGATTTCGTCCACAATGGGGGAGAGGTGATCAATGAATCTGACTCGACTCCCATGTTTAGGTTTGTGGAAATGCAACCTGAATCCCAGCCTCAGACAAATGACAGAGCGAACTCGATAGCGGCCCCTGAGGCGCTGTATTTGGAGAATATGTGCAAGAAGCCGAGGGATCCTTCTGCTGCAGAATCTTCACGTAACCGAGCGAGCATGTCTAGGGGAATTATAGATAGAAAAGGAAAAGGTGTAGAAAGGCTCACGTCGGATGAGGATAAAAATAAGAACATATGCGAGCCTAGTGGCAGTAGTTTATTGGCTTCAAGATAGTAATATACTCATTTATACTCTTGTTGCTATACATCGCACTTTGACGATACTTATTGGGGCATCATCTAGCATGACGGCCACAGCATCTTCACTACTATGATGGCAATTCTTGGTAGGGACAATCATTATCTAAATAGCCAGTCTATATTGTTACAGATTATAAAGTCCCATCCACAACTTGGTATCAAAAATCCCTGATCTGCTACCCCCAACTCGTCAACGCTCTACTTATACATGGGCATCATCGCCTAGCCAGAACACTTCATATTGGACATTTATTTGTGTCCCTTGAGATGCCAGTCAAAGACCTTCATAAACACGTCCTTACCATCTCCCTCCAAAACATCCCCATGGCAAGGGATCATAGTGACAAAGTCCCACTCAGAGATGCGCACCATGCTGTCGTTGAAGCTCTCGCGGTTCTTGGCGAGCACGTACCAGTTAAACCGCTGCATCCACTTAACATCGCCACGAGGATTCTGGACGCAGTCAAATATCTTGCCGATAGCACCGTCCTTGGGAAGTTCTGCTTCAGGAACCTTGCTGTACTGCTCGGTGGGCGGCAAGTTGAAGAGCAGGTCGGCTTGGATCAGGACACGCTCGGGCTTGTAGAGGAAGACAATTTCGAGATTAGCGTGGCCGTCGACATACTCGTAGTCAAAGTCAGCGTCAAATTCAGGATCAATCTTGATCTGGCGTTTGTTGTCCTTGGTGAAGACGACTGCAAACTCTTCATTGCCAATCTTGGGATCGTCTGTCTGCTTGGCACGCTTTTCAGGGAGACCCTCTGAGCCGATGATTTTGGCTGAGGGATACTCCTTTGCCCATTCGGAAATAAAAATGTGATGCTCATAGTCGAGGGCGATGATGTAGCGAACATCGCCTCCCATCTCAGTGACCTTGGCCTGAGCGGATTTGGTGAGTGCTACTGGGGAGAAGACAGCTAGGCTGCCAGAAGTGAGTTTGACTGGTGAAACATGTCAGTATTGGTAATGTTCAGCCCGAGACAGGGCTTGAGATGAGTAGAGCGTACCTAGAGTACCTCGGCCGCCAATCTTGACCTTTCCGAATCGCGAAAAGGGGACGGAAAAAGTAGCGATGTTGGGAGTGACATTTCGAATGACCATGACATTGTCAGGATCTGAAGGGATAAGTTTGGACGACATGATTACTGAGCTGAATGTGCGTTGCTGAGCTGTAAGAACTGTAAGAGGTGTAGATGTAGTAGATGAAGTTGTTGTAGAATGGATGACGTTGGAGTTGTAAGTTAAATATCGTCTTGGCAAAGGCTGTCCAAGTCCGAGTATAGGTACAGATACAGGTACAGATACAAGTACACGTGAATCTGATGGTCTGGGCAATTGCTTGTTTAAATATCTAATTCGAGCTCTTGAGCATAACATCACGAGCATTAAATGGGGTTTGATTTGTGATCAAGTGGTAAGATATAACTACCAAGATTGAGGCGGAGCTAGTGGATGCAGTTGATTTTCCCTGCAATGACATCAACACTGAACCTAGGTAAGCATTTCCCGAGTTCCAGGGCCCCCGGTAAAGCCGTAAAAGGGTACCTAGTGGCATGTGAATAGGTACGCAGATAATAATATTAATATGTCAGGCTGGAATTCCCTATAGAAACTTACTACTAAATCAAATCTTCATGGTTATTAGTTATTAATCCCTGCTTATGAATCAGGCTTTCGGCCCGTCAAAGCAAGCACCTTTTTATCTTTAATGCCCTGATATAAACCTCGGCTCGGCATTTCATGATCGACCCATAACGCACCGTTTATTTTTCTAAACGTTGAAACAAAACGGCCTCAATATCGGTATTAGTTTGGCTTGAAGAAATTTTATTTGGTTGTTACGTATCCCTTAAAATTCCACAAAATCATTAACATTGCCATCATAACTACTTTCAAATGTTGAATGAACCGTTGCCACTATATTCCCCCGTGAGTGATTACGATGAAGCATAACACTAACTATAAGCATTCTCTCAATCCCCAGTGATAATACATAACTTCCCAATAGCATACAAAATAGAGAAATCCAAATCCCCATCGTCTCAACCGAGCTGCTGTTTTTGCTAGTCTTGGTCTGAATACCCATAGGGGGTATCTGCTACATTTTATAGCAACAAGACTCTCGCCAGCCCCAAAAGAGAGTCGGTCGCCGGCTTCAATCTATGAAAGCCCAAATTAGAAAACAAGAAACCCCAAATCATCTTCGCATCCTGCCCCAGCCCCATAGACCAATCTATCCAATAAATAAAGCTCCATGAAGAGGCGCAAACAGCACGCTTCAACATGTACCTCCTCGTAATGTCGTTGGCCGCGAGCCAGATGGCCCTCTCCCGACATAAGGCCAGGTAGGTGTTCAAAATTACTATGAACAAGACGTGGTACGTGACGGTGACAAATCTTCCACCCGAGGGCATAGGAGGAGGGTGCCTTGTCGCACGCTCTGTAGGCCGAGTGAGCCAACAGCACCAGTAGTGCACAAGCAGAATAACAAACCTGCCAATGTGAGCCCAAGATGCGGCCTGGTATCTCATCATGTCCACAAATACGAACAAAAGAGCCTGTAGAATCTGTGGCACCTTTGCTAGAAGGCGATCGTCTGCTGAAGAGGAGGGAGACTCTAGAACCTTGCCATCAGGAGCGTCTGGATCATCATCGCCGCGACCTGATGTCGATGCGTTGCCTGATCTTGAAGGCTCCGGGTTTAGGGAGGTGTCTTTTGACTCTGGAGATTTATTTCCCTCCGAGCCCTTTTCTTTGTCCGAGTTCCCCTCCCGCTTCGAGCCCCCCCCTGACTCTGGTGGGGTTTCTGCTTCTGAAGCATTTTGAGTCTTCGGCTTGTCTTCAGTCTTCGGTCCATCATCTGGCTCTGAAATGCTCTCCAGCTGTAGGAGATTGTGCACTGACTGGGCAACCTGCGTAAGAAACGGCATCTGGGGACCATAGATCATGGAATCCACAGAGCTGCGCCTGCTGGAATGGGCAATGCTTCCAATGTTAACACCAGATTCGTGAGAGCTGGCGCCTGAGTCTGGGCAGTCGTAGGCTTTGGGCAGATACGTCACAAACTGCATCGTTGCCGTTCCTGGAGTCGGTTCTCCAAGTTCATCTGAGAGAGCCGAGATGTATTTGATCTCCTGCTCAGCTCGCCCAAGGATATCATCAGACCGCCTGATTTCGTCAAAGAACTCAATGGTTTCGCGGAAATCTTCCCCGTGTTGTATCGATGGGCATGCCGAAGCCTCGGGCGTTTGTTTCCCAGACACCTCAACGTTGTTGTCTTGGTACACTGCCATCTTGCAATCAAACTCATCCTCCTCGAATCTGCAGCGTTCCATTGCTGCCCTGAGGCGTATCTTGTGGCCTTCAAGAGATTTCCAGAATGAACCCGCTGCGTTGGGTAAGGTCATGGTACCGGCAAGCCCTGATAGTGCAGTTGACTTTACACCCCGTGAGCTGACAGGAGTATCACATGTGGAAGTTTGACCGCGTGCATGCCTGTACACGAGTGACCTATGTTGGTCTTCAAGCTCCTTCATCTTTTCCACAAGATCTTGCTTCTCTTCTTCGAAGCCTTGCTTGGTTGCCTCGAGCTCTCGATTCTGTTCCTCGAGGCCTTGGGTTTCTTCCTTGAATTTGTCGATTTGCGACTTCTGCTCCTTTATAATCTTCTCTTGCTTCCGCAATATGTTTCTCGTCGTTTCAGAATCATTTCTCATCGTTCTGAGTTCGCCATAAAGCGCGCCGAATTCGTCTTCTTCAGTTTTCCATTCGTTCAAGTCTGCACCGTCACTTGCTGTAAAGCTCACCTTGTACTCATCATTGAGCTCGAACCCAGTCTGAAACAGGTCTCGCATCATGGTATCCATGCCATCTAACTCGTCATTATCAGGTATCTCCCACTGGGATTCGGCGATGGTTAATTCTTTCGACAGAGAGCTTCCTACGTTTTCAGCATTGAACTGAAGTGCTCTTTGAAACAGAGGGCTGCGCTGGGACACAGGGCTCCGCTGCGATGCGGGACTTCTTGGAGATATAGGGCCTCTGTGAGGTAAAGGGCTCCTCTTGCTAGAAGATACCTTCCTAAGCTTGCGGAAGCTCGCCGTTTTGGTGGTAGTTTGGATGGGCTCTCCGTTAGAGAAACTCCTAGGCAAAGGCGAACCACTGCCCAAGGGGCTCGGGGTTTCTTTCGTAGGTTCAAGCTCTCGATCCCATGAGCGCGTAGAGGGTGGAGAGCAAGGAGGCGTCGCCGGTCCCTTCGGGAATTTTGTCGTGGAATCGTGAGCTAGCTCGAAACTCAGCCCGGCGCTACCAGGCACAGAATCGTCGCCTCGAGATCTGCCTCGCCTGCTCCTGGCTTGCTCAGACACTGCGCTTGGTGCCCGCTCAGCCGAGGACGCGTTGCGTCCATGTTTCCTCTTGTCTTTGAGTATTTTCAGCTGCCCTAACGCGTCGTCTGCCGCTCTCCTGGAGTCTCTGAGCCGGTATTCACTTTCTTCTCTCACTTTAACTTCCAGGCTCTTCGCAGCTTGTTCGAAGGAAATGACGATATCCTGTTGTGTGGCATTCGCGCTATTGACGGTCTTTGCGATGTACTCTTTGGATTTTGCCTGAAGCTTTTTCATAACCGCCAGGGTCTTCTCCGAGGGTTCTGGGTCAATTTCTAAGAGATCGTGCTTGCAGAACTGATCAATATCTGAGAATTGCATGTTTTTCTCCTCCTCTCGGCTCTGAATGATTTTGTTTGACAGTATTTCGGCCTCTTTCACGAAGCTTTCGATGAGGAAACTGCGTTCAACGTCCGCCATTTTGTTTGATCATAAGCAGTGAACAAAGAAGGACGAAACAGCAGAATATGTTGGATGAGTTGGATCGTTTCGTAAAGATGAAGCCAGTGCTAATCGCCGCGGGGCCCCTTTGAAGCCAGCAATGTACCGATACTGATAATCGAATCAATACAAACTGAAAGCTACTTGTAGTAGTTGCCGCTGAGTTGGGTGCTTGTGAGATGACAAGAGAGTTGAAGCAGGTTATTAAAACTGTTCTGAAAACAGGTCAATAAAGACAAGAGGACAAGTGAAGGTTATGAAGGGGTTGAACAGTCGATCCCGAGCTGCTAGGGGTGCCTTTGTCTATTCAGTTTCTTCTTTGAATGCCACCATCCCTTTGATCCTTTGATGTTATGCTCTCTATGTGCCAAAAATAAACGGGACCATACACCTCTGTCGCGCACAGGCACAGTCATTCACAAGGTTGGCTCAACACCAAGCAACCCAGATTTATGCCTGTTGTGCCGACAATAGAGGTAGGAAACGAGTAAGAATAAAGAAGAGATGCTTTTTACCGACGGCCTGTGCATAGTATCATATTCGCTATCACCGAGGTAGCTCCCAACACATGCAAGTAAGAGCGTCTCGTGGCTTGGGAGACAATGGATCGTGGATCCAAAAGACTCAACATGTTCCTTCAGCTGACATGTCCCTGCACTCCTTCAACTATACCAACCCCGTGCACCAGGCCCTGAACTTGTCGCTTCCTTCCTGTGTGCAATCATTGGCTCTTTCAGGCCAAATGTGTCTATGATGTCGCGCCAGGTTTCCATATCCATGGATAAGATTGCCTGGTGCTTTGCTGCCCCGTGACGTGCTTTCTCCTCTTCTTCGGTATCTCTGTCTACAGGGGCTGAAGGTTGGTTAGCAGGATGTAGATAACTCGCTCACGGTTGACTAACCTAACGCTGGAAGACCGAACTCATCAAAATCGATTTCAATTCGGCTGTCCCGAATGAGAAAACTGACGTAGAACATGTTCTCTATAGTCTGACCAAACGATTTGGGATTCACAACGAACCGCATCAAGTCAATACCGCCAGTACTCCGAAGGCCATGCTGATGCATGATTTTGTTCTTCTTCTCATCATCCATGTCATCCTCGATGAGATCCATCACAGTTTGTTGGACATCTGCTTGAATGTTTTGTAATTGATGAAGGATCTTGCCACAAATTGCGGCAAGGTCGTTTTCCTTCTTGGCTAAATCCTCGACGTTGAGAACCTCAGGGCGAGTCTCTGTGAGATTGTTTGGTCTGAACGGTGCGCTTCGCTTCGCTATCTTGCGGGCTTTCTTCTCGACGGAGAGGGGTCCAAGGAGGAAGCCAGGGAGCGCAGGGCGTCGAATATAGGGCAAGCAGGCAAAGCGGCCAAGGTGAGGCCAGTTCATCATGTCGCCTTCGTCGCCAATATCGTCTTCACCACCCTCGTCGCCTCTTGTAGTCCTTCTTCGTTGGCGTTGAGTGCTCGAGAGTTCTGGTGCATTATCGTCCATGATTCCTCGGCCGTGTCTCATATAGGTGATGCATTTTGAGACAAACTCATCAACGTCGATGCCCTGCGATAGGCTTCCCTGAGTTAGCCGCAAGGTTTTTCGATAAGATAGATCGGTAGTGCTGACAAGCAGTCGTGAGTCGATAGTTGCTTCCGTAGTCTGCCGTACTTTCTTGGACAGTTCATCGGCGCGGAGGATAGCCTTGTGAAGCCCTCGCGAGTCGGCTTGCAGGTACTCTTCCGTGTTCTCGGTCACTTCACGAAGCAAATCTCTGAACCCCTGCTGAACTCTGCGGCGTTCTTCCAGTGGCTGATCGGGGTCGTAGACATCGTCGCCGTCGTCATCGCTGTCTGCTGTGGGTTCGACCGTCCGTCTTCGGTGGTTTGAAGCTTCGCCATTTATTGTATCCACTCGCTTTCTTTTCGAACCGGATAGATTGCGACTGGCCTCGCGCTCTGTCATGGCCAGACTTCGACGTGCTGGTGTTGCTCGCGAGGACGGCGATGGTGATTGCGAATGCGACTCTTCCTCAGAGTCCTGCATTCGAGTCGGCATTAATGGGATGTTTCAGGCTGTGCAACCAGTATGATATTGCATAGAATTGTCAAATTTAGCCTCTTATGTCTATCAGAAAGCAAGGGAAAATCGATGCGTGAACGTAGCTCTTGACGATACATTAGTACTACATAGTACTAGCTAGATACGTAGAAACGTTGTAGCAGATCGCGTCTTTCAGTGAGCGGCAGGGGCGGGAACGCGACTAGAGGTGGGTACGTAGGTACTTTCATTAAAAGCCGCCCAGCTCGGGTAAAGTCCGGCCATATGAGGCTCAGCGCAACTCAGTCTTGAGTTCAACTTCTCTTCTTCTTTGTTCACGACCCCTGTGACTGGATACCAACAGATACCAATGGCGAAGTGGGACGTTGAGCTTGCCAACTTTTAAGAGTGACTGACGACATTGTCTGCTTGCTATCTGGCCCTGTCCTTGCTTCTGAGAATCTCAACTGAGGGACCACAGTGGTGGTTCTCTTAAAAGTTAGATCCTTAAATGTATATATGTATATGTTCTTCGAAAGTAACATAAAGATTCTGTTGAAGAAGAAGAAGAAGGACAACTAACTGCCTAGCTTTCAAAGTATACTAGTGGCTGTTACTTCTAAAGACTGCAATGGCCGCAAAGAAGACCCTGCTTGTAGGCTTATGTGCCAAGCTCGGTTCTCTTTATCCTCTTTAGTCGCTGCATCCTCAATAAGATTTGAGGAAACTTATTTTAACAGGCTTTTAGGATTTAGTTTTTGGACGTATTCGATGTATAATTTTCCGCATGCAACTAATTCTCGCCTGAATAGCATAGTGTTGGGCAATGTGAAGGGTACGATATAATAAGTTCGAACCACATCACCGGCTTTAGGCGCTGTTCTTTGAAGGACAAAACACGAAACTCAGCCCCTTCCAGGCTTAAATATGTACTTAATACTTTTTAATAGTACTTTTTAATACACCCAAACGCTGACAAAATGATATATTTAGCTGTATCACTTTTCCCCAAAGCAATATCCGCCCTCTCGTATCAGCCAGCTGCTATGACTTCCCTTTTCTGAAAGGAATCGACGACCCCTGATTCTGAAGAATGCATCATATGGCTTAATGTTTTGACCAAACATGCAGGTTTCTTTATGTTCCGGTGGATCTCTCAGGCAGCCACCCATATATAACTTGGTAAAGAACCTTTACCAACAAAATCTATAGCAATTAATTTGGTTGCTTGCCCCATTTCTATGGCAGCATGCTATTCAACTCTTCCCAGGCTTTCCCACCCCGGTATTATCCTGTCAATTCTCTTGGGTTATCTGCGCACACTGTTCCACCTATCTTCATTTCCACTCCTACTTTCATACAGCTTTGCACCATGGCCGTGGTTGAACGAGCTCCACCCTTGAACACGTTAAACTGTCTCGTGTGTGGCCACAACAACATTCAAGACCGCGGATCTTGTACAGGCATCCTACCTGGGGGTGGCATCGGCGGGCAACCTCTGCCCCCGACACCCAACACAGAGTATTATTTCACCAAGACTGGACAACTTATTGAAGTCTGAAATCAATCAAGCACAGCCAGATAATCGAGTGGAAGCGGAAACCAATCCTGAGTGGTCGCTTACGCAACCTGCCTTAGCTACTATAGCTTAGGAGTCGTGGGTATGTATCTTATTCGTCCATACAGAAGCCCATTCATCTTAGTAGCTAACGAGGTGTTATACAGAGAATGTCATGACTTCTAAATATTTTGGTTGTTTTCCTGTTTGTATAAGTTTGTTGGACAGCTCACGGTTGGGATACGGCGAGGACTTGTCAAACAATTCAATCAATCTAAATACTAGCACTTTCTACCATACACCATATCACTGATATACCTGTTTGCCCCATGTCGTATCGTCCATAGGTTCATCTCTACAACTGTCGTCGTCTCCAAACCGCATTTGGGTCCATGTAGGCCTCCGTAACCTCAGAAAAGCCAAGCTGCCCCAAACGACTTGCCAATCTCCCTCTCCACTCCGCTCTATTGCCTTTGGGAAGATCCAGTTCACTGCAGACGCGGAAGTCAGTCATGATCCATTCTTTCGGTAGAAATCCAGCAGTTTCCCAACCGAAAATACCGACAGGACGATCGATACCATCCACAACGATGAGGTCTGGGGCAAGCTCACAGTTAAAGAACACGAGGTTTGAGCAGTCCATGCCGTATTCCAAACAGTTCTTGTACAGCTTGCGCGGATCGCAATCGTCGTCCGCTCCAGCCAATAAGAAATGCGCAAGAAAATTCCCATCCACGCCGGCAATGATGTTGCTATCAGCGGGAGCAGGGACCGCCAGTTCCCGGCAGATATCAGCAACCTTCTCCACGTAGTACTGTTTGGTAGGTTCATCCAGGCCAAACCACACCTTGTCAAGGGTTTGTCCGGGTAAATGTCTCGTTATAAGATAATGACGGCCATCATGCTCGGCATGGTAGAGAACGTTAGGAATAGCAAAGCTCCAAGTCCGTTCTTTGAGCCATGCTAGGGTAACATGCTCTGTCGTCTCCTGTGGCACGTGAATATCTTTGACTTTGCACCAACCATCGCCAATTCTGAAGGTAGCTATCTGGTCGCCTGTGTCCTCAACGCTTTCGATGTCAGTATTGGCAGATGCAGGTTGAGTCTCGGGCAATGGATATGGCGCCTCAGAGACGGTGTAACCTCTGTCACTGCCGCCCCAAGTGCATTCTGAAGAAGAAGTGCGTGAGATCAAGATCTTGCTCCCAATGAGCCAGGAATTATCGTCGATCTGCCGCATTGAATCTCAGACATGGTAGTTGGGCATTGAAGGAGCGATTGTAAATTGAATGTCGAGTTACGGGAGCTAGTTTAGTCGAGGGCTGCTTTGTTCAAGTTAGCTGTATGTTTAGCCAGATGTTTTTTGCTTCGGGGGATTCTTACTGAGTTTCTTTGAGAGTGATATGTTAAGCGAGGAACAAGAAGCACCACTGCCGGGCTATGTTCAACGTGGAATGATGGGTACCGATGGAAGATGTTGATATTAAGCAGCTGTGGAAATAGTTTGTGAAAGAAGCGGGTTTTTCGGAAAGTTTTGAAAATCGTGTCCTTGAGGAAAGACTAAAGCGTGAAGAAGAAATCTGTTGATAAGAAGTACTAGAAAGTTGGGCTACTGAAGGAGGTTATATACCTAAGACTTATGCCACCATATGAGCATATTGAGCATGGACAACCCGCACGAACACCACACAAGCTCTCGAAATCTCTTGTGCTGTTGTCATGGGGATACAAGATCTCGATTTCAACAAAGAAAAAACAATCACCTCGTATAGCGCAAGACACAGGCCCTCGGTTTCAATAGCGAACTGATAACTAACACGGGACACGAGCCCTTGGGTTCCATGGAAGAACAGCAAACACCTCGTCTAACACAATAAACAGCCCTGTGAGCCCTCAATTCAACAAAGAACAACCCGAGCTCAAGCTCAGCATTTACCTCGTTCCATGATCATAAGAACACAAGCCCTGGATCGTAACAAAGGACCAGCAGCCACCTCATACAAGACATGACATAAACCCTCAATTTGAACAGCGATCTATCACCTAACAAGCAACACAATATAAACAGCAAATACGGCACACACCACTCGCCCAAACCCTCAATCTCAACATTGAACAAACAACTCGAGCTCGAACTCGACACTGGCCTCGTTCCATGATCCTGAGAACACGAGCCCTCGGTTTCGACAAAGAACTAACAACCACCATTCCTAGCATAATCTTAATACGTGATGTCGGTTTGCGTGAGGACAAAGAACGCAGCAGAGATCACGTCGTGCCTGGTGATGGAGGACTCGACTAAGGAGGTCCAAATACTAGCCTGAAGACAATCTACGGGTAGGGATAACTAGTGGGAAGCTCCAAATAAAACTAATTTTTTACTTAATCTGAGCGTAGGCACCTAGAATACCCAACCGAAGTTTTATCTTATATTCTCTTTGCCTGAGGTAAAGAGTTAAGAAGGTCGGGCATCTCGATTACTCACTCTAACCCTGCTCGGAAAGCGCCGACATAGGTGTCATAAGTACCTAATTAATATACTGCCTATTACCTAGGTAAGGGAGGTATAATAATCTCCTAACCTAGGTACCTAACTTATGCCACGATGGTCTATGGGTTGGTGAGGAACCCCAGAAAAGTGGCTTATAACACTATCTCTGTAGCCTCTTAAAACCTAACATGTAGATTCCTCACTACTGAGTTTTAGTGGAGAAACCCCATGATTTTCAAGATAGAATTCTTCCATAGAGGCCAACATTAAGTTTTACGACACCATCGGCAAATCGCACGAGAACAAGCCAAGCTCTCGACGTTTACCTCGTGCCACGGCCATCATCATGTAACCTTGTCAAATAGCCATCACAACCTCAGCCTTTTGATACGGGCTTTTCCGAACACCTCCCAGGAAGAGGAGCACACCACTCACTCAACCCCTCGAATTCAAGGGTCCAACCACCTCAACTCGAACATCCCAAACAACACTATGCTCCCAGCTCCCTACCTTTGATGCCAAACCAGGCTAGGCTGAGTTGGGCTGGGCTGGCATGCACTTTGACGCACGTCAGCAGAGCACGCTCACCGCCCTCCATAAAAACGCAATCATGCAGGTTGCGCCAGGTTGCGCCAGGTTGCGCCAGGTTGAGCAGGACGTCCATACATATGTAGGTAGGTAGGGCCATGGCAGGATGCCAAAGATTCGAATCTCACGGCTCTGCTTTCCCCTGAGCCATCAGCCGCAATTGAATTCAGCCGAGAACTTTGTAGGTTTCGGAGAAATGGGTTCGGCTCGAGCGGCCGTCCGCCTGCAATACTAGTAGTTTATTCTCGTTGTGTGTGTGTGTGTGAGAGAGAGAGAGAGAGAAAGCGGGGAAAACATGGTACCATCAGTTCCAAATCCAAATCAACTGGTGCGGACGATACTTCAAGATGCAATGCGATCTCAAAGTGGTTCTCAACGTTCCCGCGACCTGTTCCTGCATCCGCAAAGTAGTCACAAGCTCAAGGTTCCAGTCATCTGGTGATCTACAGTACAGGACTGTCCTGTAGCAAGCCCCCAGCCTTTACACCAAATGATTTTAAGGAAAAGATGGGCACGGCACCACCTTACCTCTTCCGCCCCAAGACGACCTGGGACAAAGTGGTGTTGGGCATTGCACAAGAATGCTTCTGGGGCGTCACATAGCGCTATTTGCAAAGCCCAAAAAGAATAAAGTCAAGTTGGTAAAGTCGGGCATCATAGGCCGGCCCGACCACGCGGCTCACGGCGGTTAGCGGCGATCGTCAACCTTGAAGAAATTCTTCCTGCATTAGGTAGATAGCCAAACGGAAAGTCTTGACGGTTTCTGATACCTTTTGACGGTCTATAAACTTGGATATGAAAACGCGAGCTTGGCGTCGAATACATCATTCGGGTCCACAAAGCTGCCACAGCCCAGGTCAAGACTCGTCAACAAAACCTGATTCAGACTCCGTCAACGCCCGTTGTTGTCGTGCAACATTGGCGTCCGTCAGTTACGCTGCCCTTTTGCCATGGAACTTTGAAGCCAAGCAGTCTTATCAATTAACTGGCCCCTCTGCACCGCTTACAAGTCTCAAATCTCTTCCCCGCCTCAAAGGTTCAGAGACTCGAGACTCCCTAGACTCCTAGACTCGTCCCCCCCCTGCGCGCACAGCCCAGATCAATGATCCACTACGTCCAGAACCCCGCCATCCACAGTGGGTAGAAACTCTCTCCGAGGCCTCGCCGGTCCAGGGCCCGGAAAACTGTCCGTGATACCCCGCTATCACCGTATGGAAGCGCCCATGGAAGCTCACCTCTTTGTTCCTAGCTCTAGTAAGAATCTTCAGGGGGGAGGATGATCATGGTGGTCCCCGTCCGAAAGAGTGATGCTACAGCACATGCTGTCGTGCACCATGCATTCACATCTGATCCAAGTTGTGGCGATGATCAAGAGGGTGGTATAAGAGCTGAGAGCTTGTGTGATACCAAACAGCTGCTCAAGGCTCAACCAGAAACTTGAATACACCCAAGAGAGTTTTCTAAATCACTGACAAGAACGCGTCATGGTGCTGTCGATGGTCCTCCACAGCATCATCGTCGTGTCTTCCCTCACGTGTCCCCGCATCTTAATCCCCCTTGCAACCTCCACGCCATGGGGATCCCACGCCACGATGGATGTGCAGTACGATGCGGATGCCCAAAAGCCTAGAACCTTGACTCGCCTCGGTCTTGAACTTGGTACTTACCCGAAACGCCCCGTTAGTTAATACGTCCGGCGTATTCTGTACCTACTGCTTGCTTTCTACCCACCATTCTGCTACGCTCCCTGGAAACCATGCATGTTTATCCGCGGCTGTGCATTAAGCTCCTGGGGCTGCCTGACCCTCCTTGTCTTACCTTGGCGCCGTCAACACAGGACAAAAAGAGGCCAACATGCTGCTTCCCGCGCCTCAACAGGTCTCACTTATACTTACCGTCTGACTGTCCACGGACCTCTGGATCGTTCCAGCCGCTTGTCGTGTGATTCTGCTCCTCTCTCGACTCTCTACTTAACTTCAGTATCCCGGGTAGTCATCCTTGGGACTCATGTTCGAGCTGGCGTGTGTTGCCCCTCTTCCACTTCGCTCTCAACTGTGCTTCGTCTCCCGGTTTCTACCATCATGACGGGCGCCATTGCTACACCTCGGTACAGTGCCGACGACTTCGAGACAGCTTCGGTCCGCTCTGCTGCTCCTTCGTATGGTGAGTAGAACTAGAAGTTGTTGTGATTTTGAGCGATGTTGCGGAGCTATCAGTTCTACTTATACCGCCGACCTGGATCTTGCTGCGAGAGATCCAACACCTGGCACGGGACCAGCCTTACTGACCTATTTTTCTGCTTCAGTCTCGGAAGCACCCTCCTATCACTCCATCAACCCGTTTCCTGAGACCGTCCCTCCATACACCCCTCCAGCTCGAACCCAGGCGGTTGCGAGAACCTCTCTAGTTCCCTCCGGTAGCGGCACCTCTACTCCCACTACGCGCCAGCAGACCATCGGCCTGCCTCCAGTTCCAGCTGCTCCTTTACGATCCCAACCGAATCTGAACAACTTCCGTATCGCGACATGGTCCTCCGTCTCTAGCAACCCCACCGCCCGCCAGTATCAGAATGTTGCCAACCGCCGAATGACTGCCCAGCAGCGCGACCCGGTAGATAGCCTTCGTCGTGCCATGACCGATATCGCCGAACAGGAACAGGAACAACGATATGTGAGCAGGCCATTGGAGGATCCGTATTTGGTTGGCGAGGTGGCTGCTGCGCGGGCTCGCCAGGAACGACTTGCACGAGAGTCGGGGGACGATATTCTGATTCAAGAAGATCGCCAGTGGGACTGGTTTCTGGGTGAGTCTGAGGCGATGATGCTGTACCACGTTGCGTGCGCTAACATGAAAGCAGCTCGGATGAGGGATTCGGATGAGCGACAGCGAAGCTGGACTCCATACCGCCGTGAAGCCGAGGTAGGGAGCCGCAAGAAGCTCCTACGCCGCATTGGAGGACGTCGTTTGCTGTGATTTCCTCCGTTCATTTCCTTTCGTATCCCTTCCCTTGCTTCTTCCTTCTGCTGCGCTGGGTCGCTGCTGCTGTGTTGGAGTTGATGTTTGCTGAAATGACATTGCCGCATTTCCCTGGGCGTTTGATGATCTAGATTGGGTTACTGGGACGAGGCATTGGCATGTGAACCTTGGTTTCTCTGAATTTCCATGTGCGCTCGGATCGACGGCGTAAACATGTCGTCATGAGCATATTCTTCTCTTCTGTCACTCTTTTCCAAAAGTAGGGTTGTATCAGGCTTCACAGGCTTACAATCAATAACCAGTTCATCCTTCAGATGAAATGAATTCTAAACAAGTCCTTTGAAATAGTCCTTCATGGTTTCAAAAAGTTGTGTTAACATAGGCTTTGCGATTAACCCTGAAACTAGATACCGTCAACTGCTCCGCCATTCCTCTACCTGTCTGAAAGATGTATGTTTACACGTCCAATAACGCCATGCCCGATGTACATATAATGGTATGCCTCCGTAACTCGATGGCAGCTTTAAAGATCCTCAACGTACACGTCGATCCCCCTTGAGTCGTCGGATGAATAGGGTGTGTGATTCTGGCATGCGACAAGTCTCGTTTAACCCTTGCTCTTGGTGTTGAGAATAAGAGCAACGATGAGTCTGCAAGAGCGTCAGGATAAAGTAAACAGAGCGGGAATATGGCGTGAGTGCTTACCCGTAAAGACCCAGGACTTCGCCAAAAATAAGGATCAAGACCATGCCAACAAAGATCCTGGACTGTTCCATATAAGCACGAACGCCGGTGTCGCCAACGATTCCGATACAGTAACCAGCGGCAAGACCAGTCATGCCGACTGCAATACCACATC
This sequence comes from Fusarium abutilonis, assembly GCA_021655885.1. Taxonomy (NCBI): domain Eukaryota; kingdom Fungi; phylum Ascomycota; class Sordariomycetes; order Hypocreales; family Nectriaceae; genus Fusarium; species Fusarium abutilonis. The sequence goes on from JAJJWN010000080.1 coordinate 52,781, forward strand.
CAAGATGCATGAAGCCCCTGCTATTGTCAGTACCTATATCTGTTGATGAGGCCTTGTGTTGACGTACGAAAACAAGCTGTAGTTCTTGGAAGGGTCGAGATCCTCAGCGATGAGGACGGAAATGACGAGCGAGTAAACGGCGATAATACCGGACATGACGACTGGAATTAGACACTGTAAGATATGTCAGAGGGTAGTCCTGACTGAAACGAGACGATGGAGTAGATTCGATACCTTCATGATGAGGTCTGGTCGAAAAGTACCGACACCAGCAATGCCAATACCGGACTTGGCTGTGCCGTACGCAGCACCAATACCTATGAAGCTCGTTTAGCAGTCGTCCTCGATAGCGGCGCATCGCGTGAAGCGAGAGAAAACACGTACATCCAAAGATCATTGCAGCTGCAATTCCGGCCTGCCAGGTCGCTGCATCAGCATTCGCGTCCACCCCTAGCAGCAAAACGCCCATCGCGGGGGATACTCACCATCCCAATAAAGGGGGCAAACTTGGGGGCGAGCTCTGATTCTGCCATGGTGAAGAATAACGGCCGTCGAAGAGCTCAGAGGTCAAGAGCGGCGTGGGTGTTGGTGTTGGAAGCTTGATGATGATGTAGCCTACTACGAGCCAAGGCTGCCAGCAAGAGTTGAGCTGAGGTGGAAAGCCACAATGGAGTGGGCTAAGTCAGCCAATCAACATAGTGGCTGTTGTCTCCATCACGTGATTATACCAACTGCTTTATCAAGTGCCTAATCCATCTTGTTACGTACGGTGAAACGGTACATATTGTAAAATGGCCCGCTCTTATCTTCCCTCAAAAGTCATGTATGATATGTGAAAGCATGAGTATGTTATCTCTCATCTTGCATATGAACCACCTTATTAGAATATTGAGGTGTTAGTGAGTACCAAATTGGAGGGCCGAGACAGCCGGTATCTCGTCTCAGGCTTTCGGACAACAACGCTCTCATTTCAAAACTGCCACCTACCTAGATATCCGATTACTTGTTCACTCGCATAGGGGACATAATTAAAGAATCAACTAATTGCCAGTCTATCAACAAGACAATAATCTAGATAGTATCTTGTGGTTGTAACAATACAGCAACGTATGGCCGACGAACAGCAGACGAACATGTTTACTCCGTACAAATGAAAGGATGCACGTTCATGTCTGAAGTAAGAATCCAATCACTGGTCGACCGTTAGCGTGCCCCTTGAGTTGAGCAGAGGCTGAAGCTTAAGGGAATTGCCGTAGCTCTCGTTAACTAGGTATATTTACTACAAAGTGCAGTCAAGTACGCTCGCTATGTACAACAAGAATACTACAACAGGTGAAGAAGGCGGCGAGGGACGGGGAGCTTTGCAATCACGCGCCTGGTGATAATAGGAGCACAACAAGTCACTGTAGTAGTACTGTAGCAGTGCGAGATAATGCCTTTGAGTCAAGGACTGAAGGACAAGCTGCCTTATTATTACCTTACTACTTGGTCCTGGACAAGTCCAAGCAAGTTTCTCTCCCCTCTTGCTTTTTTCGTATCCTCGGTGCAACGCCCAATGCCCAGATCCATGCTCTTAGACTGCTCGACTATATACCCCAGCATATTTCATCCCCTTTAACTTGGTACTAAATAATTTTAACTGCCCGGGCATCAACCGTCCACTGCGCCGCACCCCCGTCGCCGACTCTACAGAGGCCGCCATCAGACAGTACTGTGCCTTAGCCAGGTGGATTTCCGGTGGACCTTAGCACTGGCGTGTCCGTCGTTGGCTCCCTATCCAGTACTGTTTTCTACGTTAAGTGCCTTGCCTTGGATTTACAGGATTGGATTGGATTGGATTACCTTACCTTACCTTACCTTACCTTACCTCTCTTTACCTGCTGCGACGAGTGCCTGGCCTAGATCGTGAACCTGCAACTCCCTCCAAAATTCCATCACCACCGGAGGGTCACCAAAGGGAAAAACCCCTCGAGAAGGCGACCGTCCATTGCCTGCGATATTTTATTTGTCGTTCTCTCCTACATCGGCCGACGAGCTCCGGACAAAGGCCTGAGATCTGCCATTTTGCTCATCCGGCTGTTTTGTCCGACGCCCCCCTCGAGCCCAAACTTGCAAAAACCGACACAACACTTGTCTTGCTCAGGTAGCCAGAAGCAACCACCCCGAATCCCTCTGATACCATCCTCCTGAAAGAACCAAGGGCGCTACCCTGTGAGGGTATTCGCAGCGCCGACTTACCACGGACGATTCTCGCCCACACATCGCCCTCGACGTTACCTTAGCTTAAGGGGACGTGTTGGCGTCGACTGACGGCGGCGCATCCGTCGACGTCGGCTGTGACACGCCTGATAACAAGTTTCTTGCCTCTGGCGCTCACAAAACTGTCGGTAACATTGCCCCTTCTCCCATGCATCATTTCATTGCCATGCCCGAACTTATCCTCTAATTGCATCTTATAAAGCATTCGTCACCATGTCCAACTACGGGTACGATCCTCGAGGAGCTCCTCAACGGCCACCGCCACGGGGCTACGGCGACGACAACAATTACGGTCAGCGAGATGCCGCCTTTTCCAACATTTTCGGCGCGGCGCCTCCTCCAGGTCGATCTCAAACCATGACTTCCTCCTCCATGCCTCCAAATATGATGGATCAGGGTCGCACTCAGACCATGTCCTCCATGTCTTCCGGCATGCAGCGGCAGCCACCGCCCCGTGCTCCCACGGGCCACTACGGTGACCCAAACGCCGGCAGGACTCGAACAATGGATAGCAGCAGCATGATGGGAAACGGCTACTATCCTAGCCAACGTTCAGCGTCCGGCGGCCACCAGATGCCACCCCACTACATACAGCAGCAACAGCAGGCAAGGCGTCCATATCCTGGTCCCGGAGGGCCGGCACCTCCGCGTATGGAGCAGAGAGGCCCGCCGCCGTCGCAAGCTGCAGCAGCAAGGACACCAGCCCAGCGGTTTTATCAAGGAGGTCCAGGGCCTGCCATGAATAATGATTCTTATCGCTCCCAGTCACTCGCGTCAGCTCCTCGCCCGCAAATGTACCATCCTCCTCCCAGCGCATATCAGCAGGCTCCCGCAAACCAATTTCGACAGGCTCCATACGCTCAGCAGAACTCGGCGAGGACCACCGCCCAGGGGCGAGTCGTGCCAGAACGTCACGAGGACCGTACCATGTCCTTGACAGGCAATTATCAGCCGCAGAGCATGGATAACCACCAGACCATGAGCGGTCGGGTCATCCCTAACCGACGAGCACCTTCAGAGCTGCCGGCCACTAATGGATTTCCCAATTCAGCACCTAATGCTCCGGGAACACAGACCCGAACGGCCAGCATGGCTTCGTCCAATGGTGGCAGCGACCACAGTAGGACAATGTCAATGGCCTCTACCGTGGCGCCAACTATTACCCCTTCAGAGTCTGATGCTTCCACTTTGGTCCAGCGACCTACTAGAAGCAAGTCGATTGAGAGCGAGCGCCCGCCGACCGCAACCAAGATCCGACCACCCCTCGTATACCCAGCTCTCTTGTCCCGAGTCGGAGAGTGTTTCCGTCGAAAGATCATTACTGGTGACCGCACCAAGAACGAATTGACATACAAGAATGCTTTCAGTGGCTCTGAGGCAGTGGACGTTCTGTCATACATTATTAGGACTACTGACCGTAACCTTGCCTTGCTTCTTGGACGAGCTTTGGATGCCCAAAAGTTCTTCCACGACGTGACTTATGAGCACCGCCTTCGAGATTCTCAGTCAGAAATGTACCAGTTTAGGGAAACATTGATGGATGAGCCAGAAGAGAAGCCTGCCGTCAATGGTGTCTTTGTCCTCCTATCCGAATGTTATTCCCCAACATGTACCAGAGATCAGCTGTGTTACTCTATCGCTTGCCCTCGACGACTAGAACAAGTTTCTAGGCTCAATCTCAAGATTAATCCTGGTCTGCGTAAAGAGGATGCAGCTAATGTTGTCGACGATGAAGCCGACCAGACGGACGAGCAGAAGCTCTGGATTAACTCAGTTCCCAAGGAGGTTGCCGAGAAGGTCGGAGATCGGGAGAAGAAGAGGCAAGAGGTTATTTCGGAGATCTGCTATACCGAGCGGGACTTTGTCAAGGATTTGGAGTATCTTCGAGACTTTTGGATTTTACCCCTGCGATCAAAGGCTTCGCCAGTGCCTGTTCAGCGCCGTGAAAAGGTTGTCAAGACAATCTTTAGCAACATTATCGACCACCCTAGCATTCATACCGTCAGCTCCCGGTTTGCGGCTGGTCTGACAACTCGACAACAAAAGGAACCAATTGTGCACAATATCGGCGATATTTTCTTGGATTATGTCCCTCAGTTTGAGCCCTTTATCTTGTACGGTTCGAAGCAGTTGGAAGGAAAGTTTGAGTTCGAAAACGAAAGATCGGTGAACCCTTACTTTGGCAAGTTTGTGGATGAGATTGAACGACGCAAGGAATCGAGAAAGCTGGAGTTGAACGGTTATCTGACCAAGCCAACCACTCGTCTAGCCCGTTACCCTCTGCTACTGGAGAACGTCTTGAAGTACACAGAAGATGATAACCCCGACAAGGAGGACATCCCCAAGGTCCTCGTCATGATTCGAGATATTCTAGGTAGAGTCAACGCCGAGTCAGGAAAGGCCGAGAACCGATTCAACTTGAGGAGACTTCATGAGCAGCTTCGTTTTAGGCCCAACGAGCGCGTGGACCTTCGACTCACCGAAGAGGGACGTGAGATGGTGTTCAAATGCCAGTTCAAGAAGTCACCCACAGATCCTGCAGAAATTACGGCTTTCCTCTTCGATCACGCGGTTCTTCTCGTTCGTATCAAGCAGACGGGCAAGGCTGAGGAGATTAAGGCATACCGCAGACCCATCCCTCTAGAGCTTCTCGCGATCAGGGAAATGGAGGAGGTTATTCCCAAGGACGGCAACATGAAGAGAACATCGTCAAGCTTGATTCCTTCGATCCGCAACAACGCCAACGACCCTGCGAGAAAGGAAGGATGGCCGATCACATTCCGCCATTTGGGCAAAGCAGGCTATGAGCTTACGCTTTTCGCATCGAACCAAGCGGCACGCCAAAAGTGGCTTGAATATATCCATACTGCGCAGGAACGTCTTCGATCCAGAGCCGACTTTTTCAACACCACAGTCATATCAAGCCGGTTCTTTGCTGGCACTAACCGTGTCAACTGTGTCACGCCATTCGGTAAGTACGCTTGGCTGCAGTGAGATGGTTCACTAACACAGCAACAGACGGTGGCCGTAAACTCTTGTACGGCACAGACAATGGTGTTTACTTGTCAGATCGTAAGGTGAAGGACCAGGTGCCCCGCCGTGTACTGGAGACAGCCAGTGTCACCCAGATTGACATATTGGAGGAGTACCAATTACTCTTGGTTTTGTCTAACAAGACACTCCAGTCTTACCCAGTCTCGGCTCTCAATCCTGACGAGCCCGCATTGTCCAGGAGACCTAAGAAGATCCAGAACCATTGCAGTTTCTTTAAGACGGGTATCTGTTTGGGCAGGCATCTGGTCTGCTGTGTCAAGTCATCTGCGCTTTCTACCACCATCAAAGTGTTTGAGCCTAACGATGCCATGACCAAGGCTAAGAAACAGAAGGGCATTGGCAAGTTCATGAGCGGCGGACACGATGAGCTTAAGCCGTTCAAGGAGTTCTACATTCCCACCGAGTCGTCGTCTGTTCACTTCCTCAAGTCCAAGCTTTGCGTTGCCTGCGCTCGAGGTTTCGAGGTGGTTTCTCTCGAGACCCTCGAGACACAATCTCTACTCGACCAGGCCGATACCTCTCTTGATTTCGTGGCCCGCAAAGAAGGAGTCAAGCCGATCCATATCGAGAGACTTAATGGAGAGTTCTTGCTTAACTACTCAGAGTTCTCCTTCTTCGTCAACCGCAACGGCTGGCGGGCTCGGCCAGAATGGCGAATCGACTGGGAGGGTACACCACATAGCTTTGCGCTCAGTTACCCCTGGATTCTCGCATTTGAGGCCAACTTTATTGAGCTTCGTAATATGGAGAACGGCGCGGTACATATTGTTCCTCGCAAGAACATTCGCATGCTTCACAGCAGTACACATGAGGTAACATTTATCATCTCAGCTGGTTGGAGAAACGCTAACATTGGTATCAGATTTTGTTCGCGCATGAAGATGACAAGGGAGATGATGTTGTTGAAGCCATCGACTTTTGGAAGAGCAACCGCAAGTCGGAGTTGCTCGGCTCATAACAATAACCATCTACCAAATCTGCAGATGTGGAGTGTTTTCCTGGAAAGGTTTTTTCTTCTTCTTGTATTACTTGGCGGCGTCCGAGTGCTGCGACGTAAACCCGTCCCTGGGCGTGAGATACTCTTACGAGTGTTGACGATCTTCGGCTAGTTAGTTACGGGAGACCCAGGACTCCAGGCCGCATTTCGAAACCGCCCAGTGGATGTTGTCAAGGCATCTTTCTGACTACTGTATGGGAATAGTCAAAAGTCGACACGCCATGAGACTCGGTAGATGGCTACGTCAGGGAGAGGAGGCCGCCAAATGTGTTTTAAAGTATAGGAGCAGTACAAGATGATGCTGATGCTGGATGTAGGATGAGATGACGAGATGGAAAGTGAAAGATGGGATAGCGTAGCTTGTACTCTGGAAGGATGAGCAAATGTTGGACGGCATAGTTTGGTTTGGCATGGCATAACATGGCATACTTGGAGCGGAGCCTTTTTTGTGATGGAGCGTTGTGAAATAAGTTAATGTGGTGGGTGGGTGGGTGGATGGATGATGATGTGGATATATGTGCGCAAAGTCCCTTGGCAACCATATATGTTGAGCGTTTCCTGTTTGACCATGTCCCTCTTATACCGCTTGATGTGGATATATCTTGTCATTAGTTATACTCTCCGTCCTCTAAACCCTGCTGCACGCCTTACCTCGCTTGTATTCAGAACATTGACTTCTTGACTCTCCCCCTCTCGACATCAACAGCCGTCCACCTCTGCTCCCTCCCCAGTCTAACCCCTTTCCTCCCCTCCCAAACACCCATCTCATCCAGTAACACCTCTATAACCCACGACATCCTGACTTCCTCACGGTGCTGCATCGCTGCCTCAGCATCCAACCTCGTCCTGGGTATCTTGGTGCACAGCAGATGCGTATCCAACAACTGCGCAAATAACATACCGAAGCTGGGCTTTGTGCGTCGTGACGTGGACGTGTTGAATATAGACCGTAGGGTTGGGTCGATGGGAGTTTGCTTAGCGGGTGATGTTGTTGTGGTTGTTGGACCTGAGTAGGGCGATGTTGTCGAGTTGAGGAGCATGATGAGCGGAGTAGACGCCAGATTACGTGAGAGATCACGTAGGTGGGATCCCAGAAGCTGGAGAGCTGAGCGCGCGGCTGATTTCTCGCGGTGGGTGAAAAGGCTTGTGAGAAGGGAGGAAAAGTGCGTTATCATGATGACTTCTGGATGGTGTGTCTTTGTAGGTTGCTTCTCTGACCGAGGCTGTGAAGCTTGTCGTATAGGCGAGAAAGCTTCGTCGTCATCATCATCCTGGCTATCCTGAATCTCTTCAACCTGCGCGTTTTCCGCTGTTTCCGTCATCATGTCATGCTTCTCTGCTCCCTCCTTAGCGGGTTCACTTCGATCCAGATCTGCCAACACCTCCCATAGACCATCCAGGTCAAACACACAAGACAGCATCACCTTTTCCAGACACTGTCTCAACTTTATCTTGACATCTTTTAAATCTCCTCTCGTCTCAAGCTCAGCTTTTATCGCATCTCTTAAACCAGCCAACATCACGCTCGTCGGCTTGGGCGTGATGACAAGTCCATTTGTGATTGTCCCCTCACAGAGAGAATGCGCCAATGTCTGAAGGCCAAGCTATCGCGTGCAGGTCAGAAACCAAGTCTTTTCATTATTGTTTGGTTTTGATTTTGGGTCTGATTTACCTTAACGCCTAATTCTTCATCCTCTGCACTGATTCCCACAACACTTGCGCGCTCCAGGCCGCCTAGCAAGACATCTTCGTCTATGGCTGCACATCCTGTCCTACAGGGCCCTAATATCGTAGTCGCGTTACGTCGTCGAGCTTCTTTATCGGCCAGGACTGATGCTGGAATAGGCTGTAATGGAAAATGGGAGCTCGTTTGCGAGGGAGGAGGCTGTGATGAGTTCATGGGGTAAAGGCTTGCTTGAGTTTAGTCTTGGTTGTTGTGAAGGGTTCAAGTTGACGATGCCTCCCCCCCCCAACAAGACAGCCCACCTGTTTTTTGGGGACATAATTGGCTTAACCAGACAACATTTTCTTCAGACAAGTACGAACTTTTAAATACCATCAAGTTGTCTGATGGGCTTACTATACAGACATTCGAGTATTAAGTATTCATCACATAATCACGACGATACGTGACAGATTAGTAGTGTACTGGTTTGTATTGATGCCCTTGCAATTCAAACATCAAGTCCTGATATAAAACATACAAAAACGGGGCTTCGTGACAATCTCCCAAATGTCTGCCTCTGCCTCTGCAGCCCCATGTCCTCCCTGCCGTCATGGATATCATTATCAACTGACTCTACAGCAGAATCTCTGGGGCTTATGCTTCTCTTGGCCTCCACCATTCGGGGGTAATTTGATATAATCTCCAAAACCGAGCAACCGCCTGTGGGCCTTGTTTCCTGTAACCCATGCTCCCATTCCATAACCCTAACAAAAAGAGATACGTAAAAAAGAAAGAAGGGGAGAAAACGTGGTCTATGTCTGCATACACAGACGAAATAGATCTCATCTCATCGCCTTTTCATATCGCTTCCCTGAAAAACTGTGCCCCTGACCAAGACTCTTGCATTGAGCCTCTGTAGCTGCACAAAGGATAGACTCTGATTCATGCGTTGAGCTCGGCGTGTCCTGTGCATCCTTCTCCATCTCCCTTGGCGCTGCATTTTCTTGGTCTCTTGTCGGCAGACTGGAAGCCCACGCACTTTCGTTCACGTTTGCGTCATCTTCTTCTAGAAGACTGCCCTGCTTCGACTGCCATCGCGTCGAAGTTCGGCTTGCGTCAAGTAGTCGCCCGGCACCTGTCCTCCACTAAGCGGCTGTTCCGGGCATACCAGCGCCATTAGGAACTTCCGGACGAGGTCTTCGACCCTTCAAGCTCTTCATTCGCCCCATGAGCCCTGAAGGTTTGGCAGGAGGCTCGTCCAATGTCGTAGTGGCATCTGTAGTTGCTCGTCGTTCCAATACCGCTCCGGCAGAAGGACGCCGACCTGCGGGTGGGCTGTTGGGAGTCATGGCACCATCTCGAGGTCTCACACTCAGAGACTCCTCTCCCTTCCCAAACTCGGCAAAGAAGGGGTTGTTATCCGAGGCGCTACTTAATGCTGATGGATGGGCGTCTGGAGTAATTCTAGAGTATTCGCCATGGGGACGGGTCTTGGTGTAGTCGCCCTGGCTCTTGTTGATGTGGCGGATGCGCTGCGCAAGTGACTTCTTGCGCTGCAGGCCGCCTTCCAAGTTCTCCTGAGCCTGTGCTTGAATGGCACTTCGTGCGGCCGGTGTACCCTCCAGGAAAGTTGATGTTCCTAGACCGACAGACTCATCGCCATGAACGATCTTATCTCGCCCCGATGAGTCAAAGATGGGTGTCTCCTTTCGCGTTGACACTTTGCCCGGCGCAGCAAAGTCCCGGAAAGCCTCATCAGTAGCATTGCCCATAAGAGCAGAATGATCAGCCCGGGCATTGAGCGGTCCTGCGCCTCCAAGCGAGTTGTTCAAGGAATCCTTGGGGAAAGCTTGCATTGGTGCCCGTCTTGCATTCTGGCGGTTTCGGTGGGGGTTCAGAGCGTCGAAGGGGCCATCGTGGTGGAACACTGAGCCATGTTAGCACTTTTCGATTTTATAAGACGTAAAATGACACTTACATCCAGTTCCGTAGATGCTTGTGGCATCCAGTTGATCAATGATGTCCATTTTACGACTGGGACGGCTGGACTTGCTGTCGCCACGCTCACCCCTCTCACCACGACGGGCGCGTTCGCGGTCACGGTCACGGTCGCCTCTATCGCCCCGCTCCTTGCCGTCTCCGCGACGCTGTCGTTCGTACTCACGACGTCTGGCTGCCTCGATCATCCTTTTCTCCTCTTCCGTGATTGGGCGCGCATCAAAGTCTATCAAAGAAGACTCAGAGTTACGTCGAGGACGTCCTTGTGGGGCACGCTGTTGCGGTGAGCTGGGTTGCGGTCGGGCACCAGAGCTCTGCATCCTTCGAGCGCGAAGGGCCTCCTCTTGGGAACGCGTAGGGCGGTGGTTGCCATTTTGGGGAGGAGGTACGTTTTCGCCTCTTCGTGGAGGCGGACCGTTCATTGGTCGACGGGGAGCTTGCTGCTGTGCCTGTTCGCCGTTGGAAGAATCATCAAGCCTCATTTGGTTCTGTAATGGCTGGTCAGTGTCTTGTTTCCAATATTCGGTCACTTTCTGGGCGATCACTGAGGTGGCTTCCCCAATGTACACTTGGTGAAGAGCCTCAAGAGATAAAATAAAACAAAGGTGGCGATGAATACGTACAAAAATCTCTTCGGCAGAAAGAGACTTAGAGTCTGAGTGCGATGACATGGCGCCAGGTGACCTCAATGGCTGCGACAGTAGGTCAACAGGCTGGTCGAGAAATGGGTTTCGGGATAGTGGTCGTGGCGGAGGATCGTCGAAAGGAGAGGCGGGTTTGTTTGAAAAAAGAAGGTCGGCGCTGGCAGGAGATGGTGCGCGGTTGCGGAAGGGGTTATTAGAAGATAAGTTGAGTGTGAGCCCGGGCGATTGGCCAGAACTGGCGTGACCTATTCAAGAAAACCATCAGTTGGCGGCCAAACAAACGGGCGCATGCATGCAATGACGACAGCAGATGGACCAAGATGAAACAGACAATCTCCTCAGCATGACACAAAATGACCGCCAGTCTAGTGGATCGGGCAGCAAACTGCTGGTGAACTGTCTGCCAAGTTGTTTGGCACTCCGGTCGTCTCCCCTTCAGCATCCAGTCCCCTTTGTTATAGATTCCAAGCGCCAGGCTTTGGAAGTTATCGGGCGCGAATCCTGGCGCGATGGATCGAGAGGGGAGATGTTGGGAATGGAGATATTTGTTGCAGATCACATTAAAGCGAAATCAAGGGGGGAGCGCTTACCGGACTGGAAAGACTGAGCTGTAGACATGATTGCAAAGGGGTCAAGTTTGGGCTTGTGTTTCTGATTTGAAGATCCAGGAGAGGATGCGGAGCCAATCGACACAAGAAACGGAAGTTATGCTTTGGCCGATACAACGCAGAGCAGAACAATGTGACACGGGTGCAGTGCAATGCTCGACAATAAAAGTTGGGCCTGTGCAGAATAGGAACAGGAGCAACTTGCTGAAAGCTGAATTGCGAGAGCTGGCTGTGGTAAAGTACGTAGCTCGGGATGGGTTAAATTCCTTTGACGGTTTGACCTAGAAGCTCAGGCCTAGCGTCATACCAAATCGACAAGAACTGAACGCCACTCAGAGTGCGAGTTGAATCCCCGTTCAACTCTGTTCAGGTACGGGGCGGGTCAAGGGCGCTGGGGTGGATGGGCGTTTGTGGTGCCCAAGGGCCAAGGGCTCGGAAAGGGGCTGGCTGGTCTGAGCAGGGTAGGATGATCGCTTGGGCGGAAGCTACCAAGGCAAAGGACCTTTGAGTAGCCAGCGTGGGGTCCAAGGGAGATCTGGGTGCTTGAATCCGGATGCTGAGTGATACAGTATTACCGAGTGCAAACCAGTGCTCGGGTCTTTGCAGAATGCTTTTCAAAAAGCCAAGATGCCGGTGTAGGGGCGTTCAGATTGCGGGTGTCGGGCCTGACCACTCAGGGTGACCTGGACGGCGAGTCGTCAATGCGTCTAACAGCGGGGCAGACCAATGCAGCTTGCGGCTGTCGAGCTTGGGTAGGCCTGTTCAAAAGGCGGGACTGGCAGGGGAGCGAATTGACCACCGGGTAGTACGACGATGTTGCTCAACAGGGACCAGGGGTAGCAAAAAGGCGAAATCAGGGTCCAGGTAAGCTCGATCGTTGAGAAGCTAATAAACGAAGTAATCTTGACAGCTGTAAGTCAAGGAAACTCGTTCAGTTTTCCGATTCTTGGAAGTCAGTACGGTAAAGTCCTGTCGAATTCAACTAAAGTTGAGCGTAAACAGGTAAGAGAACGATCGAAAAGTGATGAAAACAGGCGTCGTTCTCGTAGGCGAGAACCGAAGTAAGATACAGGTTGAGGTCCAAGTCAGGGTCTCAGACGGTTCGAGCTTTGAGGCGACCCAAGAAATGTAGTAACAAGATGGATGCAAGATAGAAGGTGGCGATGGATACTGGTTGAGCGATATGCTGCCGTAAATCGGTGGTGATGAGCTGCTGTGATGTTCGCGGTCCTTTGTATAGCAAGGATGATATGATGAAAGAAAAGGAATGAATTGCAGTCAATCAAACCCACGTAGGACGTTGTTTTGTCGCTAGAGGAGAAAGAGTAGAAAAAAAGAAACGAAAAAAAAGGTATTCGTAAGGTAACAACAAGAAAGGAGCGGTCGACGGGCAACCTGAGCCACGAGCCAGGAAAGCGAACGTTGATTTTGTACGGTGGAGGTTTAATAAAGGTGAAAGAAGATCGAGGATCGATCAACGAAAGGGAAAGGAAGAAAGATGGATGTATAGATGGATGAAGGCACGAGGTACAGGTACAGATACAACCTTCCAAGTAGACTAAAGCAAGTAAGGGAAGGTCTAGAGCAGGCCTGGACTCAAGTTAAGTCAAGACCAGGCAAGTATGAATGGGGTATGTATGGGGTTGCTACTTGCTTGCTTAGGCAAAAAGCAAGTCGGTGAATGTGGTAATATCCGTAAGTTGGCGGATAATAAGAGAGACAGGAAGGAAAAGCAAATATTTAATATAATGGGGGCTGAACTTGGCTTAGCTGAATCAAGTAATTACCGTTTTGCACTGAGGCTGTACATTTATTTGGATGGATGACTATTGTTTTTTGACATTTATTCTGCATCTCCCAGACACAGCCTTATTTCAACGGCATCCGACTACGGCCGAAAACTCGAAAGTGTGTCAGCCAGCTAAAAAAGCAATCTAAGACAGTAGATCTCATGCAAATCAGTTCTTTATTATGCTTTCAGTTTCCACATACTCTCTTTGATCCAAAGTCAGGAAATAGAGAGGCTCCTAGACGCCCCCGGTGGTGCATCACGGCCCCCGGCCTCCGGCTACGGGGGGACCTCGTATGAACCAGAGCCGCTGTGGCGTAAGCCCCTTGGCCCCCAGGGCAGTCAGTTACAGTTGCGGCGACAGTTATGGCAGTAACACAATTACAATTACATACTGCGCACCTAAATCACAGCCAAGAGAAAACACGACCGTTTAGCTTACAATAAGATCCCCTCATTATTCAACAGTTAACCCCCTGTCAAGTTGAAGTCTCCCCTAAGATACCCCTACCCCTTGGAGCTGGCCTTCCACTAAACTAAACGCAGACAACATGGAGTAGGTAGTTAAGTCTCTCTCCTCCACAAAAGCCATGGATGATCCACGACCCCTGACGCCAGCACCAGAACCAGAACCCGAAGCCAAACTCCACAACTAGGTAGTTAGTTAAGAGATAGTCCCGGTTATCGATCATGGCTCAAATTTACTTTTCTTTTTTCTCATCGTCTCCTTTCTTTTGCTTCAGGGGATTTTCGGCTGCTTACGACGCATCTGCAGCCGTTGAGATCTCACATCGGGTTTGAGGCGCTGCCAAGATACGACGGATATTAAACTCAGGAATATCATCTCCCCAATCATTCTAACCTTGAAAGACGTTCCAGACTTGACCGTCGTATTCTAATTATACCCATACAATTTGGCTGGCTAGCATGCTCACGTGTCGTATAAGATGGGGCTCTCATCTATTAATCTAGGTATCCAAGCACTAACACAGGCAGTTATATGTATCTGCGACTCACCCATGAAGTAGTATTTCAGCTGCCAATCTCCCACTTCAGCAGGGATGTAATTGTGTACGCCCATACGGATACATATTCCATCATCACTTATACATCCCATCCACTACCTAACTAGTTAGTTAGTTAGTTGACATGCAGTGTTGTATGTAATTCAGGTGGTACAACACCTCCTATTAGCCTGACGCCGTCTGCGGTCGATCCTAATCAGACGAGAGAACGGAACCACTCACTTGCGTAACGAACAAGTGCGATTCCGCGTTATCGTTACTCTTGTAAATTAACGATCTACCGTCAACTTAATTAATTACTGCAACCAGAACAGGCCAGACGCAACCTCTTGGCGTGGCTAGACTCTAGTCATGCACAAAGAGACCCTGAATCTCAACCCCACATTCTTTCAATCTCGAAAAGACCATATGATGCCTTCCATCATCTATGTAAAAGGAACATTGGCCCGCCTGTTTTCGATAGATTGAAATTGCACTCATCTCCGGACGGCAATCCTTATCCTGTAACATCCATCACCTCTAACGACATCATCTATTGTCGGCGAACACGAGGTTAATTGATCTGCTCTGCTCTCCTCTACCAGGGTAACTTGAGTGGTGTAGCCAGGTCCTTGCCTAGAACAGCCTCGGCAGTCCCAATATCTCCTAGCAAAACAGACAAGCATTCGTTAGCACTCGACCAACTTATTGCGGTACGAACCCATCTCGGGAACGAACTCACGCGGTCCTCGTGGTGCCCAGTACTCTCCCGTCTTGCTGATATCAAGCTTGTCCGTCCACTCAATGAGGCTCGTGGCCGCCTCATCTGGTGTCACGGCTAGCCCATTACACATTCGTCAGCAACCACATTGCTCCGTCTATAGGCGGTATTCACGAGCTCTCACCTCCGCCCTCGTCCCAAAACTTGTCAAACCCAACGCTTTTTGTCATCTCAGTCCGCATAAAACCCGGGTGCACGATGCTGATGATGACGCCTTGGTCTTTCAGGTCCAGACTGAGCAGCTTGCCTACCATGTTGAGAGCCGCCTTGCTAGCATGGTGCGCGTAATTGCCGCCGCCCTCCTTGGGATGTCGCAGTGCGATGCTGCCAGACTCGGAGGACACGAGCACCACCTTGGAGCCCTCGCGCAAGAGACCCTCATGGACGAGATGGTGTACGATGAAAACGGGGGCGATGGAGCTAGTCGTGTACATGCGCTGCTCCTGTTCCCAGTTGGGGCCTTTGTCCGCGGTGAGATCTTCTGTAGCGAAGTAGCCAGCCGTGATGATCTTTGCTTGTTTCTTAGTTCCACGATACCTTGGTCATAACTTCCCCTGCTGCATGAGTAGATCGCACTTACCATAGTATCGACTGGTTGAGACGGGTCAAGGAGGTTGGCAAGCCTCTCGCCGACATTGGAGTGGGTGAGGTCGATGCCGGGAAGCCATTTCACCTCTGTAGGGAAATCTTTGGCCTCTTCAGGCGATCTCGTCGTGCCATAGACGGTGTTTTCGCTCTTTGCAGCATATTGCTTGGTGATGCTGGCACCTAGGCCCCGGGTAGCTCCTACGATGAGGATGATTGCCATGATTAGGTAGGTAGGTAACTTGTAAATTCACTGGACTGTATAGGTACTAGGTATAGGTGAGTTGTGTAGTTGTACTCAACAATTACTAAATATGGGTTGATTATTGTTGACAATGACAAGTTGTTCCCACGTACGCTTTCACTGGGAAACTAGGTACCTACTGAATACCTCCTGCCATTGGAAGTTATCAACTCTGTGCCATATTTGATAGACAAACTATCTATAATCGTATATCTCTCTAATTGGTAACCACGCATCCATCTCTCGAGAGCCGACTGAGACTGTTCCACCTTGTGTGCATGCGCCTCCTCGCCTTGCTCGTAACTTGTAAGACAACTTAGCCGAACAATACCAGCCAACATTCCAACGTTTCCGGGCAGATTCCAACCCGTGTTTCAGGATACACCAGATGATGCAATCGATCGCTTGTTCACAGGTTTCTGGGCAACTTGTGTCACTTTATTTCACGTACCTGGACGCTATCAGTGAGTCCCTCTTTATGACAACAACACCAGAGCGCGTGTGAAAGGGAAGCACTACACGTATGTGCACCCCCTTTACGCAAGCGACGGTATGGTTTAAACAGTTACGAAGACTGCACTTGATGACCATACCTCTACAAGTACGTGAAAAGCAAATATGAGATTATAGCAGTGAGGTATATACAAGGCAGAGAACAATACGCGGAACGAGCCCGGTGGCCATAGTAAAGAGAAGTCTTGCTAGAAGACGCCTAGTTGCTTGTTTAATTAAACAACAACCAATCCAACAACCGCAATAGCCAGACATAATAGGCACATAGGCTCTCAGGTCCTGGTATCAAAGCAGATAGATTCTTATCAAGCTATACAAGGGTTTTTTTCGACAAACCCTACCCTTATACCTAGGTACTCAAATTTAAGCCCCATTCAAGTTACGCCAATTGACCCTTCCAATAATCCGTTATGCTCATTCAGCTTCCCATTTGTCCCCTGATCCCTGCACACTAGGTAGATAAAATGGACACCATCAACCATCCACGTTTCATTTCGTGGTTTACAAAGCCGTCACTTTAAAAAAACATCCCGAACCTCTCAGCTTGAACCCTCAAACTCTACCACTGCTGACCCACCAGTCGACCCCGTTGAAGTCGCCGTGCCAGCACGTGGTCGACCTTCATTGGGATTCACGTCAAGCAAGCTCTGCTCTTGCGGTTTGGCTGATGCGCCAGCCTCTGCATCCGCTCCATCTAGTAGGTCCCTGTCCGAACTCCTGACTGACCGTCGTTCCATATCGGTGCTGGTGGCTGAAGGTCCCTTCCTGACGCCAACTTCAACACCAAGATCGTCATCGTCCTCGTCATCGTCCTCAGGCCGCTGTCCAGGGAGAGCGTTCTTCTCAAGTTCCTTCTGTGCCTCCTCCATGCGTCTTCTAACCTCTGTGGCGACACGCATTCCGTCCGTTACAATGTTGTCGAGTACACCGCGCAGGCTACGTCCTGCTCCTGGAGGACCAGCAGGTGGGGGTGGAGGAGGTCTAGCACCAAAGCCGAGGCTGGAGAATGTTGTCAGAGATGGTGCTGAAGGCGCTGTACTAGGCAGGCCTTCGATGATATGGAAGGATGCAGGGAAAGAAGACTCAAAGAATTGTTCGAGCAGTTCATCGGCGAGTACTACCATTCGGAAGGTAGGTAGTGTGAGGTGTAGAGGGTGTGCAGGGTCCAATGCCGCATTTGCTGCCTCGGATTTGGCCTTGGACACCCTACGCCGTGAAATTGCAGCAGGGTCATTGGTGTCCGTGGAGCTCTCTGGCGAAAGACTGGGTTTCTTGGCCTTGGTAGGCGATCCTGTTGGAGAATCAAGACCCAAAAGATCTTCACCATCCTCTTCCTCGCCGATTGCGAACGCATCATCATTTGAGGTCTCATCAGCTGGTGTGTCCGGAGTTTCCTCAGCGTGTCCGCTGGCTGGGTCGGCGTACTCGAAACATCGCCGTATGAAGGCGCTTACGCTTCCCAGGAACCGCTCATTAGTCGATATACCAGTGGGCAAGCTGGTCTGCGACTCATGGCTACTTGCTGAATCACTTTCCAGGGCGCTGGTAGCACCAGGGCTCAACGTCCCTTCGAGACCTCGGCGTGAAAGAAAGAGCAAAGCCTCGGATATCCGTAGGATACCTTCACGGTCTACTTTACCATCTTGATCATCGTCATAGAGTTCAAAGAAGTACGTGATCGTCCCCATGATGTCGCGTTTTCCTTTGATTTGCGCCAGGCCTGTAACAACGTTCTGTAGAGTCAAGGCAGTGCTGTCATCCACATCCCACTTTTTGAACAACCGGTGCAAAAATTCGTGCTCAGCAGGTTCAGGCCCCGTGCCCCAGGGTGATACCATATCTGAGGGCCGTCTAGCGCTATTAAACATGCTTTGTCGATCGTCATGATTTCCGTATCTTGTCGCGCTTGGTGAATCCGAGATAGCCCATCTAGACATGCTAGCAAGAAACTCGCGAAACGCATCATAGTCCATTAGACTCGTGCTTGGTCCTAAGCCCACACGACCCTTCTCAACTTCGTTAGGTTGAGTATTGAATATCTCAGAGGCCCGCATTCTGCTCTGCTTGGTCCGCCGTAACTTTTCTTGTTGGATTATAAGGTCGCGTTGTTGGCGTTCGTACAGGATGCTGTAGAATCGATCATACAGCGATCCAAGTTCATCGGTACTTAACAGTTTGCTCTCGGGACCCAAGTTGCGAATGGCCGTCCTCTTGGCGAAATTCTCAATATTACTCAGAACAGCGTCCTTATTCTTCAAGCGTAGCTCCGTAATGCTACTGTGAGTGATTCCTGCAAATTCCTTAAAAGCCACAACCATAAGTTCCTGGAATCTCGTCACAGCCCGCAGCTTAGGATTCTCAGACTTGGGATGGGCTGATTCATCCAGACGGGAAAAGTACGACTTCAGGACTGAGATGAAGGCGCCGTCATCTGCTGCGTCGAGCAACTCCTCGCCATTGATTCGTAGAATTGCCAATCCAACCTGGAACAAGACCTTTGGCCCTTCAACAAAGAAGACGTCCAAAACGCGGAAGGCAAATACAAGGGGCATCGAGTTGATGTATAGTGATAGGAACCAGGGAAGAGAGACAACGGACAACTGCACGTCACTCTTGACCAGATGGTCCCAGAGAATAGGCATCGTCCTCTCAACCAGTGACTCAAACACCTTCTGATCGAGCAGCGTACCATACATCGTCGTCGAATAGTATCCGGGGACGAGCCTATCGCAGAGCGTAGAAAGGAGAAAGAAGGCCTGTGCTTCGGACATGTAGATCAGTAATGCAGCCACTACAATGTTCATGGCTTGACAATATCCGACATCAGCATTGACCCAACTGTAAGCGGTTAGAACTCGACGTAGGCGGTTGATGCCATCTTCGCTTTGGAAACCTGGATACTCTGGAAGACTTCGATTGAGGTCCTTTTCGATCTCGTCGATAGCGAGCGACTCCTGGCCCTCAAACTTGGCCAAGGTATCAGTATAAAGTGACGGGTTCTCTAGGCGCAAGTAGGCAGAGCCAGATGTGAGCTCCCAAATTTCGCCCCTGAGCCGATTGGGCAGGCCGACACGGATGAGTTTGTGGAAAGTTGGCTGGCGGATCAGGGTAAAATTTCGGCCATTATCGCGAAGATATTCGGCCCAGAGGCGCATTTTGGCCCTGTCGCGGAGCTTCTTTGGGTCGCCAGGATATCGGAAGAGCATTCCTAGGCCAGCATCTGGTGGAGGCACGCTCTTCTTGTCTTCTGTTCTTAGGAGGTGCTCAGAGTAGCACTCAGCAACACACCGTCGCAGCTTGGCTACATTGCCAACGCCTGCCCGGAGGCCCTTTTTGAGGCCGTCACAGAAGCGCTCGCAGGCTTGTCTGGTTCCGGCAAGATGGAGCGTGATACGTTGTTCTCGGGTATCTTTCTTGTCTTTGGATTCCTTGTCTTTAGAGGTCTCGGCGAGAAGACCATTCCATGTGGTAAGGGCGAGTGCGAACTAGAACAAGGCAAGGTCAGGTCACGGTATGTATACGACCATTTCATGCATGTAAGTTCATACCTGAAAGTTCTGGCTATTCAATCGCTCAACTCTTCGGATAGCACATAGGGGAAATGTGAAGCCATTGCCGCTAGGTCCTCCACCGTGGGTCTGACCGGTAAAGGCGGTCGACGTTGTAGTGCTGGCAGATTGGAGGAAGCTAGTAGGAGTTGTCGAGAAGCACATGTAGTGCTCGGATAGATGCAGCTTTCCGGCGTAATGCCATCCTCGCTCGTGATCCTTATCGCCGTGGGTCGCGTTAGAGGGCGGGATAGTAAGCTCGGCATTGATCTCGTAGAGGGGTGTCTGAGAGGCGGGAAGACGGAATTGGCTCTGGAATAGGGACGACTTGGAGGGATTACGATCTGAGCTGGATAGGTTAAGCCCTTGGGTAGGATCGATGAGCTGCTGAGCTTTATGGACGATGTTGGTAAAATTGGAGAACATGATTTCGGTCAGCGGCGCATGACGAGGGGGATGCGATCCAACAGGGAGAGAGGTTGCGGCTGAGCTGGAGGATGGGAAGGGATAGGAGGGAGGGAGGTTGACTGAGTAATAAGGCTGTTGAAAGACAAATCGGACGAGTACAGAGGACAAGATAAGAAGAAGAGTATTGAAATAGTGGGTAGAAAACGAATATCAAATGGAAGGCTGAAGCTGAATAAAGGATGAAGACAAGTTATGGAGAGGGAATCTAGTGGAGATGGATTGGATGGATGGATTGAGTGGAGTGGAGTGAAGTGGAGGCTTAGGTACCTGGTTGGAGCTGGAGCTGCATCAGGTCCATCGTCACCCATCCAGATACGGGGGACCTCCAGGGCATTCCTCTCTACCAAGAGCCGCTGCCGGGAGGGCTGTTAGCGGCTCCCTCCCCAGGGCTTGGGGGGCTTGGGGGCTTGGGCTGCATACCGCTGGCGTTGCGTTCCTGTGATGGATGCGCCGCATCTAATGTGGCTGATATTGATACTGTAGCTCAAGCTATCCTGCCTACCCTAGGTAGAGAAAACAGTACAGCCTTCCAGGATATCTGATCTAGATATTTAATATTATTGTATTCAATATTGTGTGATTAGCTTACTAGGAAGTATCAATAATATCAAAAGACATATGCGCTTTTCCTCATGTTACTGACTGGATGTACGAGGTATCTTTTTATGGCTTTTTACGTATGGATGCTGAAGACCAGCCCCTATCTTACGACAGTATAACATCTTCTGCTTTTCAGAAGTAATTTATACACCTATAGACAGAAGCGCCTAGACAAGTCAGGACCAAGCATAGCCCTCGTTCCAATACTCTTTTCCTGTTCCCAAGGAGAAGGGCGAAAGTTGCTAGAGACACCAGAAGTTCTCTCACGAGAGAAAAAGACAAACCTGGCTGCATGGAGTGAGTAGAGAACGCAACAGAGTAAGCAAATGCTTTGCCTTGGGGAACTCTCTCATCAACTTTGCTATAACTGCAAGTGACAAGAGTCCCAAGACAACCCATTGTGATAAAGATCAGTAGAGAAGCAAGTTAGAAAGTGCTGGTTCTTAAATGGACTGAGCTCAAATAAATGTAGAGGCATCTCCCAGTAAGGTGAGCTACTCCAGTCCAATGCCGGATGTTGAAGGATTAAACTATTCTTTTTTTTTTTTTTTTTAAAAAAAAAAAAAGGAAAAACGGTATATGGAATGAGCCAGTGAATAAGTGTTGCTCAAGTGTGATTGTGAAGGATCGTAGCAAAGCAAGGGACTGTATGGTGTTTATAAGTGAGAACCCCGTTCAGCTAGTAAGCATGAACAAAGAAGGAAAGAAACAAACCAATGTTTTGCAGCTCCTACATCGATATTACCGTTGAGAACGTACTTGGGCTGAGACTTGTTCTTCCAGTCTGGTGTTGATAAAAACCTCAAAAGAAAGACTATTAAACAAAACAACGACTAGAACAAAAAAAAAAAGACAGGCCAATACGACCCGGACAGTGGTTGTTATCTAACAATCCTCAATTCGGACAAAGGATGAAAGTCTGAGTATGTCACTTACACATAAAGGGCTGGAGTGAAGACCTGAACTTGTACTCGATATTTACTTGTTGTTTTTAATCTTCAAGTATCGCAGCTAAATTTAAGTCGAGATAATTTTAACAGGAATTTTTGAACCATGGAACGTGTGCACCGAGTTTCTATGAACATGACGGAGGGGAAGTTTTCTCTATCATTGTATGGAAACTCTCACTCAGCTTCTTGTGATGTGCAATCTCGCCAGTCCCGTACCAGGTGAGTATCTTTTACATGGTGCTTAATACTCCATGATGATAGATACGCTAGACTAACAGAGCATCGAGTAGCTCAATTTGTCAAAACCCTGGTTGCCAAGTTCTTCAACAGATAACTAGCATATGCAATCCATGGTTGAACGACGCTGGGGATGGTGGCATACTCATCATGTCTAAAGTAAACACAAGATAAAGAATCGCGCCGACCACGATAGACAAAGACTGCCAATCATGATCCTAACAGAAAACGCGAGACTAGTGAGTCAAGTCTTGAGACTGTGGATATGAAATGAAGCCATCGCCAGGGCCAAAACTCTAAATCCACCCAGTTTCCATGCCGCTTTTTGAAGAGAAAAAAAAAAGGGTTCCTCAACCTAACATCGCCGATACACGCCGTCATTTAATCATTGAATGACTAACTTAACATGAGCTCTATTGCCACCGTTGGCTGCTCATGTACCGAGTCATTGTTGGCGGCACGAACTCCATTGCTTGGCGATGCTGCCGACTCTTCCAGATCCTACTCCGTTATTTTCCGCCGCTATTCGAACAGGCAGAGAAGTTGACTCGATCCAGACATGGGAGGGTTGGAATGGAGGGATCGAAGCGTGGGGTTGGCATGTTTTGCGTGACATTGAGACATGTCAGGGATCTTGAATCTGAGCTATGTACGTACATATGCATGTATATATGTATATGTACAGTATGTGTCAAAGATCCGGCAAGTTGGGAGTGTGTAGCGTCAAGTCGGCATATGACGCAAACAGGGACCTCTAAATTTCGACACTGTAAATTGAGTTGTGTAGATATATGTTTTATGACGTTTGTTGATGTTGAAGACATGTCTATGCCTTGAATGGTCAATGTACCTATTCATCTTCACCATTAGTAGGCTGTGAGCCAGCGGACAAAACAACTCTTTTTGATTCTGCAGCTCAGCCCATGATATGTCCTACGTCAAAAAGGCAGAATCTGTCAGCTCAAGATAACGTTAACCACTGACAAGTTGTTGATCGTCTAATGTTGACATACGTACAGCCCTTTCAGGCTCCTTCTATAGGCTCGGCTTGCATCACCCGGTAATTTGCGTCATAAGCGGCTGGAACCCCTCAGGGCTAACTCCACTGTAGATACTGTATATTTGATGTAGGTACTGTATTCAGGCTGGCTTTGGTGTTGATACAATGGCTACCTACCTAGGTATAGAAACGATGACTTGATAGTGAACAAAAGTAGAAAGATGGAAAACAACGTGAGGTATCACACCAAAACCTCTAGCTTATTGATAAAATCAACTCGATATTTTGTATCCCTTCCATCTGGTGTTCCATTCATCCTTAGTCCTTCGGCCGCCAGCCGACATATGACATGCCGATACAACCTATCCATAACCGCTCACCGTTTCACGCCGTCTTATCCTGAATAGGAACTCATACTACATTGACTATCTTTTAGCTCATGGACTAGGCGAGGCACATAACATAACGTCAAAGGCCCTCGAAGGTCCTTTAACTTAACTTAACTTTCTAGCCTCTATCCCCATTTTCCCCGTTTCTCATCATCATCTCGCCCGTTCTCCGCCGCTTTTTCGTCTCCTTTTCCTCCCGTATCTTCTTTCCCCTCACTGTTTTTACAAGAACAACCATCCTCTCGTCCATTGATTGTTCATCATCCGCTCCTATCGTGGGTGCACATTTATCAGAGATCACTAAGCTGGACCTTGGAGAAAACCCCCCGTTATCCTAATCGTCTCCGCATCGTCGGAGAAGCAGAGCCCAGTCTGCTCTAGAACGGTCCGGTTCCAATTGATGGACCGCGTGATAACAATACGACAACCGACTACGTTACAACAAACAGCTCAACTCCATTCGACTCCATTCGACTCGACTCGCATTTCGAATCTCGCCTTCTTTCCCCCTCGTCATCGACGTTGAATTTCCAGTTGTGTTGGGTTTTCTAACCTTTGCGCCTAAACTCATCCCCGAGCTTACGACTTTCGCCTTTCGCCGTTTCATCTCTCCCGCTGTATCGTCGCAAATTGACTCCCGTTTGTTAAATATGGCTGCTACCGTTGCGCCTTCACATGCCGGTGGCCTACCGTCGTCATCGGGCATTTCTGCGCCGTCGCATTCCGCAAACTCTCACTCTCACTCTCACTCCCATTCTCAAGACGCCTCTGGCGCATCAACATCCCCGGCGCCAACTCCACTACCGCAAACTCGCAAGTTTAACCTTTGTGACTTTCGACGAGTTCGCACATTAGGAACAGGTACGGCGCAAAATAACGTCTCTCTTTATGTGTATATATGTCTTTAACTCTTTACTTAAAGGAACCTTTGCTCGAGTCTGCCTCGTCCGTCCCGCCGCCTCAGCGCACATCCCCCTCGATCATCAACTCGATCCCGAAGTCTATGCCCTCAAGATCCTGCGAAAACCCGAAGTCATTCGCCTCAAGCAAGTCGACCATGTCCGCCACGAACGCTCCATTCTCGCCGACGTCGCCGGCCATCCCTTCATAACCAATCTCATCGCTTCCTTCTCCGACCAGGATTCGCTCTACATGCTGCTCGACTACGTCCCTGGCGGCGAGCTCTTTACATATCTTAGAAAGTTACGTCGCTTTGAGGAACCCGTCGCACGCTTCTACGCTGCTGAGATTGTCCTCGTCCTCGAGTATCTGCACGAGCAGCAAGGCGGAATCGCCTATCGAGATCTCAAGCCTGAGAATTTGCTTCTGGACCAGGATGGTCACATCAAGCTCGTCGATTTTGGCTTTGCTAAGCGACTCGGCTACCGTGAAGACAACCGTCCAGTTGAGACATATACACTCTGTGGAACACCAGAGTACCTTGCTCCCGAGGTCATTCAGAATAAGGGTCACACTGGCGCAGTCGACTGGTGGGCATTGGGCATCCTAATATACGAATTTTTGACAGGATATCCCCCTTTCTGGCACCAGAATCCAATCGAGATCTACAAGCAGTGAGTCAATCAACAAAAGAGACCCCCGAGAAGCATCCAGCTCACAAATATTGCAGAATCCTAGAAAAGCCCGTCGTCTTCCCCCAAGACCCCCCGCTGTCAGAAGAAGCCAAGGACATAATAACCTCACTGTGTACCGTTGACCGCTCCCGACGACTTGGTAACATCAGCGGCGGTGCGGCCCGCGTCAAGTCCCATCCCTTCTTCCGCGAGACCAACTGGGACGACACATATAGCCGTCGACAAAAGGGGCCTATCCAGCCCCCAATACGATATCCAGGTGACGCGCAGTGTTTCGACGTCTATCCCGAGGACGATGGATCACGCGAGCCTTATGGTCGCGACATGGCCGAAAAGTACGACCCGTACTTTGCTGATTTCTGATCGCCCAAGCTACCCAAACATATGCGCAGAAGAGCGTTTCGATCCGGTAACAATTGTGCATCCCATCCATACTGGAACACAAACCAAAACACATCAGATCTCCCTCCGGAGACAGCCCGTCATGACGTTTGATCATGCGACAGTATCCTCAGATGACGCTTCCGAGATGAATCATGAATCAATAGCAGCGGAATGAGCCTGGCTTTCAAATAGCTTTTGCAGCGGAACCTTTAGGATAAAGTAACTGGAGAATGGCGTTGAATTACGAATTACGACCCTGGTACTGGGAACATCGAGTTACTTCATAGTACCTAATACTCATTTTAGGCCCTCTGGGACTTTTTATATATTGTTACCATGTGCCGAGGGACAAACTAGCTTGCTGTAAACTTGTGTGAAGTTGGTTTGTCAGACCCTGATGATGTATTGTAAAACATGGCTCGTCTGTCATCCGATGCATTGAGGTTAAGATGAAAATTTGGGACATAACCAATGACCAGACATACTTACAAGCAATCATAAGAAAGAAAAAGGTTCGTCCGACGCAAGCAGCAGGTTGACATATGATCATTCGTACTGAAGTAAAATATAAGTACCGAAGAGTTGATCTTAGCGGTATCACAGCCAGTAAAGAAACTAACGTATGTAGTAGGTATCTATATACATCATGCATAACTCTTTCGCCTGATCCCCATGGGTCGTCTATATAATGTCGTCAAGCAAATAAAATGAGTGTGATAAAGCGATGCGCTTGAACTCCCATACATGTAAGTAACTGACGATTGCTCTTTGTGTTCTCGCCATCAAATGTATATAACAACCAGAGCCACTGATGGCATCTCGACTCTATGACTTTGAAAACAATGTGATGAGGGAAGATGATTATGCCAGCCGGTACATCCAGTACGCACCTGCACTAATAACCAGGACCGTGGCTAGAATATAGGCTCCCTGCTTAGTGCTCCAGAGGAACATGCTCCAGCCGGCCATAACCTCCTTTCGGCGTGCAGCTGCCCGGCGTTCCCAGGCCTCTGGGTCCATTTCCACGGGGAGCCGGGCCCGAGGGTCCTTGCTCGTATCAGGGTCTAGACCTGAGGGCGGGGCCATCTCGCTCGGTGCAATGAGGGGCACATCGACACGGAGGAAGACAGGTCGATGGTCGCTCATGCGTAGGACAGGAAGACAATCGTAGGCCCGAACTTTCAGCTTGTAGTCTTTACCGGTTCCCTTCAGCCACGAAGGTACATCGAGGAATAAGATCCGATCTGTCCATCCGGGATAGCGATGTACCGCAAATCTCCAGGGCACGTCGAGTTCTGGCCCCTGAGCACCAGGACGTGGTGGTAGTACATCATACTTGTACGTTGGTGGGAAGCGCACTTCGTGTTCGGATAAGCCGTGAAGTGTTCGACCAGCGTTGCGCTCGCGTGTAAGTTGATCCAGACGGAAGAAATCTGGGTAGTAGTTCTCTGATTCCGGGTCGAGGCTGGGGAAAGCGGCAGACGGAGGCGGAGAGGTAGTGGATATGCGATAGTTCAGGTCGCCTGCAACGAAGAGATGCGATGTGGGCTTGAAGACGGATATGTTGTGTAGTTGCTGCTGAAAGCGCGAGTGTTGCTCGTCGTGCTGTTCATCAAGAAGACGTACACGTTCAGGCTCTTCGGCAGGTGGCGTTGAGGCCGGAGATGGGGTGACAGAGGTTTTGTAGCTTTTCACAACCACTTCAGGATTCTCGAAAGCCATGCCACGCATGATGGCAGCCCAATTGGCGTTGCGTCGAGGCAGATTCCATTCCATGGCAGCCAGATGTGTAGCGACAAAGGTCAGCTCAGTCGAGCCATTGTCACCCTCATAGAGCATGCGCAAACCGACGGCACCCTTGTTCCCCATCTCAGCCGCCCCAAACCCAACTTCTGCGTCTTGTATGTCCTTCAGTCGTGAAGGATCGCGTGCAAAGAGGAGGATGGCGGTGTAGCCGACATTGTTGCCTCGTACGAGAGTATATGGTTTCGAGGGGCGGGCCGTGGGAGCGACGACGACATTGGCATCCTGACTCGAGATGTCGTCAAGAACCTGTTGGGCAGCGATGTTGACGGCTTGTTCGTATCGTGAGATGTATGTGTTTAAGAAGTAACCGCCGATGAAAGAGTAGGACAAAGGTGCTACCTCTTGTAAAGAGCTGTGAGCAGAACACGAATCAGTACCGTGCCCCCCTACGAGTATGATGGTACCAGTCGTGTCCCGCATTTCATGATTGTTCATGCAACAGCGGTATTATGGGAGCTGGTGATCATAGTCGCCTTCCCAGGGATGAAGGGGATAGGCGGCTTACAGAACGAGAACTTCGGGCAAATCTGTAGCATTTTGACGAAAGGCAGTTTGCAGGTGGGTGCTGAAGACGGGGATGTTGAGAATGTTCTTTGCGCAGTTGAAAGTTAGGTATAACAAGTCGACTGACGAGGTAGAAAGAGGTGTCATTGTGGGGGAGGTGGAAGAAGTTGTGAGCTTGGAACGTGAGGATGGTGACGGTGAAGTTGTGGATGTAGGAATTGAAGTCATGTCAACCTCTAGATTCTAATATAGGTACTAGGTAAGGTAGGTAAAGCGGGCAGTCTCGAAGAGATGTCAGAGGATCAAGAGACTGGGAAAGAGGCACTAAGAGAAGAGGGACAGAGCAACAAGGGTCTTCATGCCTAAAACAACAAGGGCGCACGAGGCTGGCGCAGAAGCAGAATACGCACGGCAAGTGGGATCGGGGGGATCTGGAACGGGAGCGAATGCAAGGAAAATGTGGGGTTGATGTTTGGTTTTGTCGATCACCATCGTCTTCTGCTGGCTGGGCTTTGTTTTGTGGGTGTCGACATCTAATGGAGACATGATCACTTGAGATCCAATCGTCATGATAGAGTTGACCAAGGGTGTCGTGGGTGTGATCCCGTGTCCTCGGGCCCTTTTTTTCTACGTTGGGTAGAGTAGATCTCAGTTGTGGTCGTGTGCACCTGCTTCCAATTTCTGCAAGGTACAAGTAGTTGAGTACCTAGGTAGGTAGGTAGGCACTGCCCGCATTACATTCAGATGAAATAGAATATACAGGCAGTAGCTTTTAACTTGACTTATGTACCTATCCGCACTTTGCCTAAGGTACCTAGGTTCTACTAATTCCAGTTGGACGGGATAGCCTGGAAACCTCACTCTTCATCCCGCTCTTTCCGATTTCCCAAGTTAGCTTCCTCCCGTCTGTTTCGAGTCTTCTTTCGGTGCCAAGACATGTATTGCGCTTACCTCAGCTTTATTCCTTGCATTTGCCTACCTAGGTACTCAGTCAAGGGAGGTGGCGCCAACTACCTAATGTACATAGGTAGGTAGTAGTTGCATTCATGCATCAAAGCCCATATTCAAGCCTGCCAAGGAAGGAACAAGTTGTCTACTATACTGACAGGCAGAAATATGGTCCATGATATGACACTACATCGAGGTAGAGTATTCAATAGCCTGATATCCCCTCATTTCAACCTCTTCGAGACGTTCATCCATGCAAACAAGACTTGTGAGGTGCTCACATCACCACATGTGACCAATGCCCGTCCTTGTGCCGTGATCCCCTCTTGCGTGCCCCCTCGAGGCTGCGCCTCCAACGACAGCCAAACTAACCAAGTAAATAAGCAGAGATGGCCTAGTAGATGCCCTCATCTGGGCCCGCTTCCGCTTCCTCCACCTCGCCATCTTTCAAGCCCAACTACCACGTTAGAATGTGGTTTGCACGAGAGCCTTGGAATCTGCCTCGCTTTGATGATATTTACACTTTTATCCTCTTGAGCATGCTCAAGAGGGCTTAAGGCATAATCACACAGCATAACCCATGTCATATATTGCAATTACAGTTCACTAGACACAACAATTTCCGAATAAGAAATAGATTCAATTTGTAGACTACCTAAGGCGCAATCAAGAAACGAATGAATGAATGGATAAGTGTAGATGAGATGCACTACCGCTTTGCCCAACGGTCCGATGTTGAGCTCGTCAGCCGTGAGCCCCATCATCTGCCGGGTCATATCACTTGGCATCAGCTTGTACAAACTGATTATAGAAGCTGTAAGTTGCACAAGCTTCTAGTCTGTCACCTGCTGTAGAATTGTCGTGATTCGACCAAGCTTGACCGCCCAACCACTTCCTCCGATTCCATCTACCAGGTTGAGACGGCAGGACCGGAGCTGACCTTGACTCTGACCGGTGGCTTCCGTTTCTCCCTCTGCCGCTGCACTGATGGCTCCCCGGCCACTGCTGACTGAACACTGCAGGTGAGAGACAACCTTCAACTTACTATCCAGCCAAAATTGCTTGCCGAACAGTCTCATCGACAACTCTGCCCCTGATATTCGTCCCCTATTACCTCCCCAGAAGCTGCCCCCGACGGGCGGAAGCAAACGTAAAGTCCCAAGCAAACGTCCGTGCACTTGATAAAAATTGAGAGTAAAGAAAAAATAATTAAGGAAATGCCTGCTGAGCGGGTCCGAGCTGTACCGCATCGACGGAATAATGAGCCAGAACATGTCATTGGCCACGATTTCAGCTCCCGGGCGATTCGTATACAATCGACATTTATATCCGGCGTTCTGAGGCGCGAGGCTGCCTACAAAGCAATATCGCCACGAACCCACAGGTCTGGTACACCTTACTAGGAGTACCGGACATGCCGTTCAGGAAGATCTCTTGACGGCGGGTGAGGTTATCCATAGGACAGGGGTCAAAGACCAGTCCAGTGTACAACACTCTTACCATCAAGAGCTACCCGAGCCATACATAAAAGTCGTGAATCCCCCAAAGATACGTCGAAGAACGAGATAGAGCAAGTGTGTAGGAAATAGGCGTGATCGAACCGCGCCCAACAATCGATAGCGATCAATTAGCAGGATGATGGCTAGCAGAGAACCACCCTGCTATTCAAAAGTATTGCATCCGGATGTCGATGTTAGGTTTTTATCGCAAGTGTCGGTCGCCAGAAGTTGGAATCCCAAAAAAGAGAGGACTGGTCGGCTTCGAAATCATTTCGGCCGATAGCTGCCCGAGGCATATCCCGCTCCCTTTGAAGCTGAGCGAAGCCTGTTTATCGTCCACTGAGTCAGCCATAGTTGTCAGCAAATCTCCCTTCGGCCAGCGGTACAAAAACACACTACACGCACGAAGGAAAAATATTCCTTACTAGGGACAAGAAAGATGGGCTTTACTTATCACTCACATCCTGTCGCTTCCACCAATGGCACGGTTGGTGTCGGGAGTATCGACTCCAGCGCCAGAGCCTCGCTCAAGCATCTTGCGGCGAGTGCTGGGGATGGCATTAGGCTTGGCAGCAGACTGGCCGGCAGTAGCGGCGTTGGTGCGGCTAGCACGGGCCTTCTCGTCATCCTCAGGGTTGGCCTGACCGGCAGCCTGGGCAATAGCCTGAGCGTTCTTCTGGTATTTGTAAACGGTCCAGTCGAATACGTAGTCGTACTGGAAGCCCTCGCGAACAAAAAGGTCGCGGAAGATCTTGCGGAGGTAGCTGTAGTCGGGCTTGTCATCGAAGCGAAGAGATCGAGTGTAGTTAAGATATATGGCGAACTCATTGGGGAAGCCACGGCAGAGAACCTCGGTGGGAGTGGTCATCTTCTTCTCCATGATGCGGTCGTACTTCTGCTTCTTGGTAGCAGCCTTCAGGCCCTGCCAGGGGAGAGATCCACGGCAGAAGTAAAGCATGACGTAGCCGAGAGACTCCATGTCGTCACGTCGGGACTGCTCAACACCCAAGTGAGTGTTGATAGAGGCATAACGAGCAGTACCAGTCAGGTTCTTGTTCTCTCTGTAGGGAATGTGGAAGTGAGTCTTGGGGTCTCGGTACTTCTTGGCGAGACCGAAATCGATAACATTGACCTGGTTACCACGCTTGCCGATGCCCATAAGGAAGTTGTCGGGCTTGATATCCCGGTGGATGAAGGACTTGGCGTGAATATACTCAATTCGAGAAATGAGCTGATCGGCAAGGAGCAGAACTGTCTTTAGGGAAAACTTTCGGTTGCAGAAGTTGAAGAGATCCTCCAGACTGGGGCCGAGGAGGTCGAGAACCATGGCATTGTAGTCACACTCGGTACCGAACCAGCGGACGAAGGGAATACCAACACCGCCAGCAAGGGACTTGTAGACACGGGCCTCATACTCCAGCTGGGGGTGCTTGGCCTTGACGGATTCAAGCTTGATAGCAATCTCCTCACCAGAGATGATGTTGGTACCAAGGTAGATATCACCGAAAGAGCCTGAGCCAATCTTTCGACCGATACGGTACTTATTACCGACACGAAGATCCTGCTCATGAATGTTAGTCAAAGTCATGAAGATAACGCCTAGATATGCCTCCAAATAACCGACGTGATTGTTCTTGGCATCGTGCTACGTCGAGGCTCGGCTTGATGGGGAAGGTTATGAGCGTACCATGGTCGTCATGTTGGGCGGTCGTGTTGCTTCCCGTGGGAGTGGAAGCGAACAATGTGAGTGTTTAAAAGTTTTCGGTGATCTGCAAGCCTACGTTGGCTATCAAGTCAGGTCAGTACCCAAGTAAAAAGTGGACGGATGGATGGAAGGATGAAAGGGGAAGTAGAAATGGCGGCGATGTGTGCAGTTGAGAGGGGCAAAACTGGGCCAAGGTGAATCAGGCTTGACAAGGGCGGTGGACAACGCCACAAGGCAAACCCAGCGTAACTCGAACGTAAGAGCGAGTCGGCCGACAAGCCTCAAACGAGCCGACTAACAGTGACAGGGAAAACCCGCGTCGACATGAGTCGGTGTCATCCATCAAAGGAGAAAAACAAAAATCCTTGCCCAGAGCAAAAATTCGCTCAATATACAATAGACAAGAGATGCTTTGTACATACCTGCAAGCTCGGGGTCGATGTTTGGAGGCGGTCAAAACGCGTGCAGAGCTTAGCTTTTAGGGCCGCGGGAGCGTTGGAAGGGAACCGAGGATCGTTTCGAGGGTAGTAAAAACTCGGTCAAGAGAACACTCGAGAACTATGTAGCTCCGGCGATGCGTATAAACTTCTGATCAAGGCTGAGAAAAAGAGGAGAAGATTCTCAGCAGCTGTTGACGGACGTAAACTCGTGAAGTCGTCGTCGGAAATGGTAGTGGGTGTAGGTAGATGTTAGGAGGAGGATGGCGGAAAGGCGTCAAGAAGGGAAGGGGAGAAAAGGGAATCGAAGTGGAAGAGGAAGGGGGGCGGGAAGGTAAAAAGAGGAGAGGTGAGTGAGTACGGAAAAGTGGGAACCGAGTGAAGGGCTGCAACAGCAGAAGGGGGTAGGTACCTAGAGGACAGAATTTGTTTGAAGGACGGGTGAGGGCAGAAAAAAAGCGCCCGTCTGACCAGCACGGACAAGATGATGCGCCCTGGTAGTGACCTCTTAGCGGTCCGTTTCCAGGGGACGCAGCGTCTAGACAAGCGCCCAGCACAATCCCTTCCCCAACACTGGTTCACCGTTTGAGGGCAGCCGACTGAATGCGGCCCAAAGTGGGGGATGAGGCAACAATTGGCAGAGGGCCAAGGGCCAAGAAGAAGGAGGTGAGTAAGATGAATTATTACGGTAATTACGGAGTACAAACCAGGCCTCTAAGTCTAGAAGCATGAATGAAGATCTCCTAGAATTACGGATACCGATTGAAATGTTTCATGATGGTCTACAGAGTACCAAAGTTTGTTTGCTGTTTGCATGACCTCGGCACTGGCACTGACGTTTTCTAATCACCGTCATGGGTAGGTAGAATAACGCTTACCAAGGTAATTAATTATCATGGAAACCTCCACTTTCAAACCTGAGCATCCATTGCTGTATGTACAACCTCGGGCCCCGATCCGGTTGAGAGTCGGATCGTCCTAGAATCAGGTGTGCCTGAGGTGTCCCTAGTAGCCTCGTTTGGCGTCTCTGAGAGTTAGCTCTAGGTACCTTAGTTAACAGAACACAAACCTAGACCACTATAAAAATGTTAACGGTTCGCCCTTTTCATGACAATCTTGGCAAAATGATGTGTCGATCCCTCGACGGCCCGCCACTTTTTTGCAGAGTATTTTTTGCATTTTATGGACGTTATAAATGCTCCGAGATATGTACCTCAGTATGTACATCACCTATACGGGCATCCCGAGGATGAATGAAGTTTTACAGCTACCTACCTATTAAGCGCTAAGCTCCGGTTCTAGAGCTTCTGGCGTTCTAGAGAGTGGAGGTATCTACTGTAATGTACGATTACATACTAGCAGTTCCTTGAATCTAATGTAATTTACGCTTGACGATACTTTGGGACGCGCTTCTATTCCCTTGGAAGGGAAACCGTCCAATCCTCTTCCTCCGCGTATTCCGGTTTGTTTGCTTATTCCAACAGGCCTCAGTCTTCTGCCACGAAAGCCTGATTCCCATGTAAAACGACGAATCCAATTGCACAGCGCCGGCTCAGCCTCCCCGGTGAGGGGTGGAAACAAGCGAGCTGTAGGTAGCTTGGGCGGTAAGAGAGGAGATAACATCTCAGCTAATAATAACGCGGTGCATTAACATCCTCGTTTCGTGACAGATTCAGACGAACGTTAGGTTGTCCTGAATTTCATTGAAGATACAGTCAAGGTATATATCATACTGTCATACGCATGATGAACGAGCAGGTTATTCGGAGCATGCCGAACGGTTCAAACAGTCCGATACAATTAGATCCGACCTATGACAGACGGCACCTCCGTGTCGGAATTAATGGATTTATGGTACGTATAACCCGACATCGTGATGGAGCCTTCGGAGCCGACCTCTCATTTAATCCAATCCATTTACCCAACACACCGACTTATTCATCATGGTCCCTATCATGAGTACTTGATCAATGCTTCGTTTTGCAAATTGCTAAAGCAAAACGTGCAATAGCGGGCGTCTACTTTCAAGGTTTACCTGCATTAAGTAGGTCACGAGGCCGCACCAAAGCGCCATGGATAGATACTTTTCTGTGTTGCCAAATCATATCTCTGCCATCTACAGGCCCTCATCGTTTTCATATCAACGTCTTGAGCCACAGTCTAAGTATCTCCTGTACAACCACCACCGCTCGGTTGATTGCAGCTGTGCGAGTCTCAATCACCAATTAACAACACAGCTGTGTGTAACCCGTCTTATTCAGCCGCCCACCACCGACCACCATTGCGCCCACCCGTCATGCTCCAGGTGACAAATGACATGCCAGGACAATGCGACCTACTTGGAAGTGCAAGGTTCCGCTATGGCTTGCAGACTGTCAATGAGCTGAAAGTCACCCCCTGCGGCAATCACCATCTCACAGAACCCAGAGCCCGACATCCAAGCCCAAGGCCTGCAGAGTCGGTTTCCTTAAATTCTTAATCGTGGCCTTGGCCCTTAAATTCATCATGAATAGAATCTAAGCGACCGATAACGCTAGCATGACATAGTCCTGTACCGCCAGTAACCACATCGCCTGGCTCTTTCAATCGTAGCTATCGGTTTCAAGGAGATAAATCTCCTTTCAGCCATACCGCTACATGCAGCACTCAACTAATCACTCTATCGAAGCATTTACGCATGACCAAAAATAGCTCTCAGCCTGCAGGACTAAGGCCATCTCCGCATCCGAAACCTGGAACACGCCAAGCAAGGGTTCCCAAATTGGCAGGCGGTGAAGGCATCAGTGGACTTAAGGGTCCTGTGTTTGAGTCTTGGGGTCTCGAACAATCGTCATGAGTCAAATGAGCCTGTTAAAGCTCGGAACAGGCTTTTTAATTAGTTAAAGACATGAATTGACAGGTAACCACAGGAGATATTTACTGTATTTTCCCCATAATATCGGAGGAGTATACAGGTGGATAGTTTTCGTAATACGAACCCCCCTCAAGTCTCATGATGTCATGTCTGTCATCAATTCATGATGTCAATCTCAACCTCATCATGAGATAGTCTCGCTTAACAACATTGGTTGATTTCTACTCTGGTTGCCATTTTTACCTTGGCATCAGTTGCCCGATCGTTGCTTTTAATTAATCGCCGACCGGCCCATTGCGCAATATTCCATGTCCATCTACCAGGCAACCAAAGCACCCACCTTTCAATGACCCTTGTCGAGAGAAGCATTAAACAGGGACCAAGACTCAACAAAATGGCGGTCTCTGACAAGCGAGTCCAATTGTAGTTGAATTGTGATAGACCAGTGCCTGTGAAGTTGTATGAAAAGAACCGGTACCCAGCGCTACTATGCCTGGTGCTTTACTGTCCACTTCGACTACATATGAGATTTAAAAGTCCATTAAATAAAGTGCTATGGTAATCAGATTCCCTTCCTTGACATCGACAGCAGATCATTGTGCTACTCAAAAGGCAAGGGACATCAGAAAGAAATGCATACAGCGAAACAAGAATCCATCACTGTCCTGGTACGCCAGGGCCTGGTGGTGATGGCTCAGAGTCCGGAGCACCTCTGCTGAACTGGGGCGCCAAGTGAGGTGCATGGAAATGATGCCCTTGCGGTATTTGCTGTCCCTGCTGTCCCTGCTGTCCCTGCTGTCCCTGCTGCCCATACGAACCATTTGTGCCTAGTCGATATGACCCTGTTTGACCTTGTAAGTAAGGTGCCAGTGTACTTTCCAACACCTGCCCTGTCTTTCTTAACCACTTGTCCGCTGAGCTGCTCCCAAATAGCTTCCCACCACTATGTATCTTTCCCACGCCAGGTATGATCCCACTGCCAGGTATCATTCCCCCATCTGGTCGAGGTGGCAATGCTGGAGGTGGTTGAAAGTAAGTCTGCGGCGGACGAGGATAGTCAATTGGGTTGTAGCCAGCTGGTCCAGCACCAAAGCCAGCTCCCGGGGTGAACCCTTGGGATGAAGAAGGCCGAGGGGGGAGAGCAGGAGGCTGGAGGCCGTATGTTGGCTGACCCTGTAGGAAAGGCCCCGTCGTCGGAGCGTAGGTCGGCTGGATGGGGTACTGAGACTGAGGTGGATAGGGGCCGATGGAAGACGGCGAATATGGCATAGGATTGCCTGTTGTTGGAGGCTTTGCTCCAGGTCCAGTGCCAACGTCCTGCGGCGCATATGGAGGCGGCGGTGATTGTGGGATCGCTGTTGATGCTGGTGTATGATATGGTTCCGTGCTTGAGTGCAGGGGATATGGTCGTTGGGGCTCAGGGCCACTATGGCTTGCTTGCTGGTAAGGAGCAGGCGGCTCGGAAGGCTGATTCAGACCGCCAGGAGTTGGGTTTGCTGAAGCTGGACTGTGTGCTGGTGCATATGTCGGCTGCGGAATGCTATAATTGGACGGAGCCGGAGTCGGTTGAGACAGGTTATAGGCCGGTGTTAGTGCTGCCGCCGAAGTGACCGGGGGTTTAGATGACTGATTCGGCGTATAGTCCTGAGCCTGAACTGGGCTTGCATACTGCGGCTGAGCAAATGGTACTCCAGTGTTGAGTGACGATGCTGCCGGTGTAGGAG
Organism: Fusarium abutilonis; assembly: GCA_021655885.1. Taxonomy (NCBI): domain Eukaryota; kingdom Fungi; phylum Ascomycota; class Sordariomycetes; order Hypocreales; family Nectriaceae; genus Fusarium; species Fusarium abutilonis. Next base: position 89,571 of record JAJJWN010000080.1, read on the forward strand.
AGGTAGCCCCAGCTGCGGGCAACAGCCCGTAGGTCGGAGCTGAGACGTGAGCAGCATAATGTGGTTGAGTCACAGGAACTCCCGGATTGAATGAAGGAGTCGCCGGTGAAGGGGCAGCTGCTGTGGCCGACTGGGCTGAAGGAGACATAGGAGATGGGAGATAAGTAGATGCAGATGAAGGCACTGGCTGGGCTTCGGTAGCATCGGGAATGCCATGCTGCGGTTGCGGCTGAGGCCCAGGAGAGGCAGGAAGACTAGTAGTTGGCCTTGGTGATAGACTGGGGTTAGAAGCCGGAGGCTTTACGGGCGGGTTTGGAGGTGATGGCGAGTGAAAGTGGTGAGGAGCTGCACCCATGGATTGTTGCTGGGGAGCAGGTAAGGGAGCAGGCGGAGGGGAAGTCAAAGGATTGCTCTGTGGAGGAGATGCAGTGGCCGGGCGGGCATTAGATGATAGCGCGGCAGGGGCAGCTGGCGGTTGAGGCGAGTGCGGTCTATATGGCCGGTATGGAGCTGAAGCTGTCGTCGATTGTGTATCGGTTCTGCCAGCAAGGTCCAAAGGTTTTGGGTGTAAATCCTGTGTATCCTCCGAAACTGGAGGAGCATATGGTTTAAAAGCTGGCGGTGATGCTGTATTGGCAGGGCGATGAGCAAGCTTCAACGGCGCAGGATAGAAGGCTGTATCATCACTATTGTTATCTGGGCTTGAAGTGCCAGCAGAAGGCCATGTGCCATGAGGCACCTGTGGTGCCGACTCGCCATTGCCTGGGTAAGGTTTGTATACTGGCTCTGAAGGTCGGCGACCGTCAAGCTGAGGTCGCTGCTCTTGTTTGGCAGTCTTCTCTGGAGACTCGGGTCCAAAGTATGCCCAAGGGTTGGCTATGACATTTGGCTTATCCTGGGTCTCGCCCTGTTGCGCGGGTTTGGATGACCCGGGAGTTTGCAGGGCAGGAGGCCACTGGCTAGACTGACTAGATTGCTCCGTGTCTTGTATCTGCTGCGCAAGCACTGGCTCACTACTCATCTCGTATACAGGTGTTCCATCAGGCGCATGATGGGCTGGAGTATCACTAGGACGTCCAGGCTGACTGTCAAGCTCGACAGCGAATAGGGGCGGCGGATGGTTTCCGCCGTAGTAGGTCATGGTTTGTTTTAGTGGTGATGGGTCCCCTATTTTACTCAAGATGTCTGTCTATGCGATGAGTTTAAGTTTGGGTGTTGAAAAATAAATAAAAAGATAGGTCAAGTTGAAGGGGAAGAGGGGACCTGACGTCAAATTAAGGCTGGAATCAAGAGTTGGCAGCTTTGGGTAGCTAAGATAGATAGGTAAGGTAGGTTAAAGGGAAGGGACCAGTGCCTCGTGGGCTGCCTTGGCTATCTCTTGCCTTCGCCTGCGCCTGCGCCTGCGTGACTAGGTATCCGACCTACACTTGCCCAAAATGGACATGGTTCTGCCGTGCCCATTTCGATTCTTCTCGCCTCTCTACCTTAGTTTTCAGGGTATGGTCTAGGCCAATATACTAAAAATATCGCTTCAACTGCATTCCAGTGACGTTCACTCCTCTATCAGCTGAATCAATAATTGTGGCTTAAAGCTCAGCCACTCAGAAGCAACCTGACAACACAGGGGTCGTTCGTTGCTCGAGAAAAGCTTCTTTTTAACCTTATTGGTCCTCGATGGCATCAATAGCTGCTGTGCTTAGCAGTGCAGCGTATCGCCCTCAACAATTTTGTGTCTCTTAATGGTGATCTATATTATAGATTGGTTTATCGAAATAGGGATCGATCGTCAATGAAACCGCAAAATATGATAACATTCTTCATAACGATACATAATATGTATCGCAATCCTGACAGACTATGATGTTGCTGATTGGCCAATAACTCTTCATACAAGCCACGGTCTAGTACTGCGATCTATTAGCTACACGCTTATAAAAACAGGACATTACACAACTTCCGAGTAAATTGAAAGTATTACTGAACACCCTTGCACTCAGTTCGGACATTCGCAAGTTTTCCAAAGATAGTCGATAGTCTTTGTTCCCGCAAGAAGTTGAGTGTCCGGTCTTGAAGACAACAAAGCCTCTTGCATCGTCTCTAAAAGCTGCGAATTCTGAATTCTTTTTTTCGAATGTTCAAGGATCGTAGAAAAATCATAAATATTCCTCCAAGATTCGTTCTTCTGCGTCTTCTTTAGGCGGGAACTTTGAATGTGAGGCATCTGATCACGCACCTTGCTCCGTCCTTGGGAACCAACAGGTACAGACCAGTGTCCATTGTCTACTCTGTCAAAGCGGTGGAATGATACTCCAAGTTCCGACCAATCCGTGAGGGAGGTTAGAACAGAAGAACACGGTTTGAAAGAGAGAGCCATAATCTGTGACATCAAGTTAACCGATGCATAGCGGTCAGATATCTCCAATATCGACTCTGTCAGAAAGTGTAATAAGAGGAATGATCAAGGCAATAAATCTCTAGAAATCCAGAGTTCTCCATAAGACTGTATGCAATGGTTTTTGAAATCATCAAGATAGAAGGGTTTGGTCATGAACACTCGACATAGGCATATGCAAACACAACCATATATCCATCCTAACAAACATATAATGCCAGCTACCATAAAGTGTGGTAACATGACAAAGCTTCATAATCAAAAAAAGATGTACAAATAAAATATCCCATCCTTTGAGTTTGGTGACTTTATTGGTCAACCAGGAATATGTTTGCTGTCCACATCTATGTCGACAATGACAACTTGAGAGCAAACGATACTAAACACGACTTATATCTCACCTTCATATTCTATAAACAACAACTGGCTAGCTGAATACAATCTACAATTACCAGCGGGCTGGGAGTAGTCATGCGCCCTCTCCTGGAGTGAGATTTATATCTTACTGGAGCGAGCAGACTCCTCTGGCAGTGGGACGTTTTATTCACATCAGTTCTACTCTATCCCAGGATAGTCTTTCTTCTTCTTTATTACATCGCCATGTCTCTTTGGCCAATGATGTCCCTGCTATACAACTCGGCATACGTCTAGTCAAACATCTGTCCTGCATACAAGCTTGGCAATCTTCAACAGCCATCTCAAAACTTCTCACAACAATGGATGGCATTGCTTACAGTAATGCTGCGCTCAAATTCACCACCAGCCCACCCCTGGATATCGCAGCTGATGCCTGCGTGGTCGCTCTCGACACTGTCTCAGATCAGCACCTGACTGATCCATACTTCCGTCGCTTTCTAGAAGGATTTCATGTCCTTGATCACTACCTCAAGTTCTCCGTGCCTGCTCAGGACTTGGTCCAGTTGAGTGCATCCGACCCGAAAGACCATGTCGGCCTGGTCTACGGGATCAAAAACGTCTCCAGAGGATGTGACGGCGTCCTGGCTTACAAGAACTCAAAGAAGCTCATGGAGGCCTTCATAGAAAACATCATCGACATGTCAAACAAACTTCAACGTCACCGCCAGGCAGGTCACCCGTCACCTCTGATCATCATCGTCTGTGGGCCAACCTCGCTTCATCAAGACATCATCTGCGAGGTTCCCTATCCTCTGACTGCAAGCACGGATTTACCTTTGCTTACCCTCGATGAGATCAAGGACTATATTCAGTGCTCTAAGGGGGCAACTATCATCACCCAGAGTATGATCTGCAATGGATGGGTTGTCAGACACTCATCGCTCGTAACGTCTCTCCTTTGTTCCAGAATCAAGCCTAACACGCTCTTCCGACTGGATCCGATTCCAACTCGGAGCTCCTTGAGTGAAAAACTCGATAACATGATTAAGAAATCAGTCCTTCATCTCTCTATGACCAACTTTGCTGGGGTGCTTCTCAGCGACTTGCCATGCTCAGTGGAAGCGGCTCCCTCAACTTCTTTGACAGACGAAGAGAGAGTGTTTGTTGATGGCATCTCCTTTCTGTTTATCACCATGGACGAAGGTGTGAGCTCAATTGAGTCTACCTTCCGCCACATCTGGAACACTCTCGACATGGTGTATCGTGATGATCCTGAAAGAAAGGTGGCCATTGAAGGCCATATCACCAACTTCCATGGCAGTAAGTCAAGCCTCCTTTAACTCACATGCGATTCCTGAGTTAACGCGCCCTCTTCTCAGTTACTAAGAAAATTCAAAATTCCCTGCGCGAAGAGCTCATGAAGACGCCTGCTGTCGCGCGCGCAATGTGCAAGATGGCTAAGATCATGGGATACAAGCCCAGCGGCGTCCTTTTGGAAACCAGCAATAAGGCTGATGTAGTAGATCATTTGGGAAACGAGCTCTCTTGGGACAGCGCTTAGACCCGAAGATGTGAGTAAGAGCGACAAGCACGGAACTCTGTGGAGTGGATGTCGACTGAATTACCTGGTTACTATGATATGTAACCTCTGATCATGTGCTTGGTGAAAATGAAGACGGGCAGGGGAGCATGACTAGGATATATCGACATGGTCCTTTCATGTGCGCTTAAGATGCGATATCATAAGGAACTACCTTCGTGTTGGGTGGTTGTATGTCACAGTCATCGACATTGGCTGACAAGAGAAACAACCAACATATCACTGATGGGAGAGAGGATACCAGAGAGATAGTCAAGGACAATACAAGTTTGTCTACCAACAATAACTAACAGTATTGTCACTAAGCATGACCACACAGTGGTAGCCTTGGACCAAATACCAAAATCACTAAGCTGTCCGTCACTATTTGATCCCTTTCGTACCCATATGTAATTAACCCTTCCTTAGTTTGACAAGCTGCACGCAATTGAAAGTCGACCAGCATATACCGCCACTCAACGGAGTATATGTGCACACACGCCCTGGGTTTCCATGAAGGCTATGTATCGCAATCCAACATTAATATACAAGAGCCAGTGAATGTTGAGATTAACTCGGACCACGCTAACAAAGTTCGATCATGTATTTTCAAATCGCAATGAGCTTGGATGCCAGTAAAAAAACGATAAAAAGTTGGGGTAATAAGCAAAGAGAGGACACCTCCATCGGGTGCCGTCGCAGAATGGTATCGTTGAATGTTGAACGAGCAATGAGAGAACCGATCTCTAATATCATGATGCAGATGGATAGTGGTGATTAAACAAAAGCAAAAAGGACAGTGTTTCGGTTTAGGATACGCAAAGAACACGACGAACACCAAGACGACCGGGTTTACTCATCGTCCCTCTTCTCTCCACGTCGCATGCGCTCGTTCCAGCGTCTCTTGCCAGCGCGAGTCTCGTAGTGAGGCGCAACTGTCTTGACGTCTTGCATGACACTCTCAATAGCAGCTCGAGTCTTGTTGCGGTAGCAGTCCACTAGATATTGTCAGCAACCCAGGTCATTCAAAGAAGTAAGGTGATCAAGACTTACAAGCTCGCTGCAGGAAGACGGTCCGGCCCGCAAAGACTCGGCTCTGCAGCCAAGCCATGCGGTAACCCAGGTCGTTAAGACGGACCTCATTACCCCGGGCTGATTTCCTCATTCGGGGAATAGCAATCTCGCCTGAGGACTCACCCATGGGAACCTTGACCATCTCCTTGCCAGTTCGATTGGCTCCGCGGCGGCTAGACTCACGACCTTCAGTCTCTTCAATGCCATCATCGTCTTGATCTTCAGCAAAGAAGCGCGAGCCTGTTGCACTGGGAGGGGGACTTTGCATCTCCCGGGGGAAATAGCTATGAGGGAAGACACTAGCACCCTTGCGGAAGCTGTCGGGGATCTCATTGGTATCAACACCCTCAAGGGTTACTCTTACGCGGAGGCGAGATCCTCGGACATTATCCTCGACAAGGATAAACTTTCGCTTCTTAGCATCAGGGATATCGGGAAATAGATCGTCAGGCTCATCAGTGTTTGCCTTGCTGTGGCGTTTAGCCGGAACGGCACCACCAGCGTGAGGAGCCATGTGAGACATGGGCGCGCCAGAGGGATAAGGCTGGTTGTTGTATCCAGCAAAGACATGCGCCGGTCTCACGTCGTCGTTAGATGAAGGATTCTGAGCCGTGGGAGCCTGGTGGTGATGGTGTTCGTAAGAGTGACCATCGCCTATAAAAACACCCCGAGTTAGCTTGTCTACCACTATGTTCAATTCGAGTGCTTATGATGGTGATGATGAGGTGAGATGTGGCTGCAAATGCAAAACATAACCAAACTCAAAGTATCTCAAACGGCAAATGCAACTTTTAAAGCCAAAAGGCAGATTGAACTCGTCTACGAGTCGCGAACCCAATCCAGCAGCAAAGCAAACAACTAACAGTAGCAACAGCGACTGCGCAAACGCGACTTTATGGTAATGTACAGAACTGTAACAATACAGCAAAAACAGAGACTTCCTCACAATCCCTCGAAAGCCACTGCGGCATGCTGTATAGATATAGGTGATGATCGCCCGTCCCGTCTCTGACAGGCAGACAATAGACAAGGAAAGGAGATGACAAACCCAGCCCCCCAAACATTCAAATCGCAAAACCTAAACAATAAATACGGCAAAGACATAGGTATAGCCGTTGCAGCAAGGGAATAATTTTCTGTAAGACAGCAAAGAAAGAACAAAGTGCGTTTGGTATCAATTAATCAACATAACGTTGTCAAGCAGAGCAGTTTGTGCAGTGCGATGAGATGTGATGATGAGGCTAGGGGTAGTGATGTATCAGAATAGATGGGAGAGCAGGGCCCACAAAGGCCTTGCTATGCAAACACAGATGCTCAAATCAATCACATCTGGTGGAACATACCGACTTCATCCCCTCCGCCCTGACCTGGGCCGTCCGGGTGAGTTCCTGCTTGGTGGTGGTGCATCGGTTGACCCATGCTACCCATACCAGGCTTGCCCATCGAGGCCGCGCTAGGTCCCATGGACCCTGGGCCACCAGGCATCCCTGAAGGCCCGCCAGGAGCAGGCATGTGAGCCGCACCGGGGTGCGGAGAAGCTTGAACCTGCTTGCGCTGGTTCATCTTGGCCATACGTCGCACTCGTCGACTTCGGAGTCGAGGGTCTTGGTTGCTGTTTCGCCAGCTGTCTACTGCTCTCTGGATAAGGCCTCGCTTGCCTCGAAGAGGAATGTTGAGCTCGGCCAGGGCCCAGCCAACGCGGTTGCAGTCTGTCTCGTACATCAGACGGTTGCCGCGGTACTGATCCTTGGGACAGCATGCGCGAGGATAGACACAGTTCTCCTGCTTGAACTCAGGCGACAATTCGTCAATGTTAACAGACTCAACATCACAGCGGATTGTGTACTCCATCTTGACCCGGTCCCTGGAATACTCGAAAGCGATCCACTGAACACCGTTACCATCCTGTCGGACTACCAGTGGAGTTGTGGCGGGGATAGGTCCAGGTGCCGCGCTGGGGTTAACACCAGGCGTAGTGTTTCCAGGGCTCTGCAGTTGCCCGCCATTCTGGGGGTGGTGAGCCTGCTGCATAGGGGATGATTGCGGCTTCTGAAGTTGAAGAGGCACTTGGGGCTCAATCTTGGGACGAGGACTGCCCGTCATGCCAGCGTGCGCGTGTTGCGCAGCATGCTGGGCCATTTGGTTCTGGGGTGCGGTTTGAGACATCATCATAGTGGGCTGCGAAGTCATGGACTGCTGTGGGTGAGGCGCATGTTGCGCATACGGCGATGCGGTGGCCTGAGGAGGCATGGGCTGGTACTGGTTCTGTGGTTGGTAGTACATGGATTGCGGCATGTGCTGCGATGGCGGTTGGCCATAAATGCTTCTATGCTGGTCATGTTGAGAAGGAGATGCGACTGAGGCAGGTGAGTTGGATTGCGGCGTATGGTAATTCATTGGGGGATAGGGGGGTCTCGGCATTTGTGCTGCGGCCATCATGTCGGAGGTATCTGGATCGCACAATGTCAGTATTAAAATCGCAACGCGCTTCTCGACGAGAAGAAGCTCAGAATCAGGTAGAAAACGCACCTGCGGATGTGTATCCGCTTGTGGCACCGGGTGTGCTGTAGGGGCTCGGATGGTTGTAGTAGTTGAGGTTATCCTGGTTGTTGGGCGCTTGAGCACTAGTTTGATAGCCTTGAGGAAGCGATTGTGTTGATGAGTACGCGCTTTGGTGTTGGTGTTGCTGTTGCGGAGGCGGGTGAGTCTGCGCGTGATGCTGCTGGTGAACTACACTCGGGGGTCGCGAGTGTTGCAGGTGCTGCGAAGGTGGATGACCCTGTTGCTGGTGCTGCGAGTGATGCTGCATAGAGAGAAGACCCATTAGTCAGACATGGACGTGACGTGTGAAAAAGATGAAGCTGTAAGACACGGTCAAAGGAAGGGAAGATAACATAGAGTCAAGGACGCGTTGGTGTTTTATTTTCCCCTTGCCAGTACCCAGGTCTGGGGAGCTGGTTTAAGTGGATGTCCCCTGGTGAGGACTGGGATTGCACGGGTGAGGCGGGCTAAGCTCGGAGTGGTAATGATAAAGCAACCCGGTTCTCGCGGACTACAGCGAAAAACACGGGGGGGGAGGGAGCAGGGGGGTGGCTATACCGCTTGGCCATATGTGGTTGGCAAGAGTGAAGGGTAACGAGTGCCTGGTAGAGCGTCTCGGTCTCAAAGGTTAAAGCTCGTGTGTGTGTGCCAAGGTACAACGACAAGACAGCAGGCCTTTGGAGCGCCAGAAGACAAGATCGATCGGAGGAAGGG
>JAJJWN010000081.1:0-73444 GCA_021655885.1 Fusarium abutilonis
GGGAGGGGAGAGGGGGGGAGAGGGGGGGGGGGGGAGAAGAAAAAAGGGGGGGGAGGAGAGGGGCCAGCTACCCCAGGATTGGCACTGTAATGCAACGTCAAGCATTTGATACTCTTGGTTTTATGGCATCGCTCTAGATAATATTCGTTGAGCTGTTTGGCCAGAGACGACATTGAACACTACTTATGCATCGGAAAGACGATAATTAAACCGGCAAATGATTGCTCTGCCTGATGAGTTGCGTGCCGGTTTCCGTTGCGTTTCATGCCTATCCTATCCAGTTGCAGCCCATCGCTCTCTCACCTTGCAGTTTTGTACGTAGTAGGTCAGTGCTCACCTAAGTAGTAGGTATTGAGTCTGATCTTTTCCAGGCTTACAGACGCTGAATGGCCTCTCCTAGGAACAATCTCAGGTCTGTTTCGTGCCACACAAATAGGTAAGTACCTGCAGAGCCCAGGTTCCACCCCCGAATTTTTTCTGTGATCAAGGGGAGCCCATTTTGCACTTATATTCAATCCCCCGTTCAACATCCACATTGACTTTTTCTCCTCACTTCTTTTTCTTCCTCTGTTTTTTACTTTTGAGGCTCTCGACTCCGCCGATTATTTGCTCTGTCGGCCCTTGCTCCATCGTCCTTGTCTCCTGTGACGTAGCTGTCATTTTTACCTCGCTACCTCCGTGGGCGAGCATCACAGCTAGAATCTTCATCTTTGGCGCTTGACAGACGCTAGGTCAGGTTCAACACTACAACGCGCTCTGGGCACCACTCCTCTTTCTTTTCATTCTCTCTCTCTCTGTCTCTCTCTCTCTCTCGTCGCCATCATGTCTTTCAGCGGACGCAAGTTCTCCATCAACCGCCATACTGGCGCTCCTAAGCCTCTCACTCGCCGTTTTAGTACGAGCGAGCCTTCGGCAAACGGTACGTCTCTGTCTCTGAGGAGCATGAACAACAAACTTGTCTTGTTTTTCTTCATTTGCTATCACGTCCTGAGCCTGGAGCTCTCGAGCCCATCATCAAAGCTCTCATCTACTCCTCTCACCGTATTGTCACCTCCCCTCACCGTTCTGCCTTTGGGAGTTAGCTTTCCACTCTCTCCATGACGATCCCTGCCATGATGGATGAATGCCCCTCCATCAAACCCCTCAGCCCCTCCACAGCTGCACCAGGGAGCTTGGCTGCAGCGGGAGCTACTCTCACCACGTCATTGGCCATTGTCAAACCTTGGAGCTACAACTGAGCCTTGTATCACTACAACAAAAACAATAATAAGACACTAACATAAACCTCACAGAATTCCAGTCCAAGGTTCATCGCCAATTCCGAAGCGCCCATGAGGGTCATATGCCCCACGCCGGCCTCGATGCTAGCCGATCTTCTACCGGTGTTATTTGGTGCACAGAGCGAGCCTCTGAGTATGGCTACCTCGATGAGCCTGATTCTTGGGCCAACCTTGGTCAAGGTGCTCCCGAGGTTGAGGACGATATTGAAGGATGTTTTCCCCGACCCGAGACTATCAACATTTCCATGGCTGGCCGAGAGTACGGTCCTACCGCCGGTATCAAGCCCCTGAGAGAAGCTGTCGCTAAGCTCTACAATGAGACTCATCGACAGGGCAAGGAGAGCCAGTATACTTGGGAGAATGTCGCCATTGTCCCTGGTGGACGTGCTGGTCTCATCCGTATTGCCGCTGTCCTCGGCAACTCATACCTGTCTTTCTTCTTGCCCGACTACACGGCTTACAACGAGATGCTGAGTCTCTTCAAGAACGTGAGCTTTGACATTGAAATAGCCTGCGTATTCACTAATCACTAACTTATCGCATAGTTCGCCGCCATTCCCGTTCCTCTGTCTGAGGAGGACGGCTACCACATCCACCCCAACAAGATTGCTGAGGAGATTGCCCGTGGTACGTCGGTCATCCTGACCTCTAATCCTCGCAACCCTACCGGTAGAGTCATTTGCAACCCTGAATTAGCAGAGATTCAGGACATTTGTAGAGATAGAGCTACTTTCATCTCCGATGAGTTCTATTCTGGATACAACGTGGGTATTCCAAAAATGTGTGGCATCTGCCCCTGCTTACTTCAAAATCTAGTATACTTCAAATTGCGATGGCTCCACGATTTCAGCGGCAGAGAACGTTGAAGATGTAGATGAGGACGATGTTCTTATTATCGACGGTCTCACCAAGCGTTTCCGTCTTCCGGGATGGCGAATTGCTTGGATTCTCGGCCCCAAAGGTAAGTCCCGCTTTTCCCGGTCCCGTAGAAGAACGGGCGGCCCCACCGTATAAGAGATCAAGGCTAAACTGACTACTCCGTTCTTACAGAGTACATTAACGCGTATGTAACTTGTGCCCTTGTTCGATGATAAGGTGTTAACTTAATGATAGTATCGGATCATGTGGCTCTTACCTCGATGGTGGTGCCTGCCATCCTTTCCAGGAGGCTGCCATTCCCATGCTTGAGCCCAGCGTTGTCAAAAACGAGATGATTCACCTCCAGGCTCACTTCCGAGTAAGCTCAGCGGAATATTATTTAGAAAAAAAGACCCTGCTAATCGTTTAACAGGACAAGCGCGACTACGTTGTGCGACGTCTTCGCGAAATGGGCTTCGTCATCAAATACGTGCCTGACTCGACTTTTTACCTGTAAGCTATCATCCGAACGGGCAGAGTTACCAATGTCGATCTGACGGTTTTTAGCTGGCTCAACCTAGAAGGCCTTCCAGAATCCATTGCGGACGGTCTCAACTTCTTCCAGGCTTGTCTGGCGGAAAAGGTCATTGTGGTGCCTGGCATCTTTTTCGACCTCAACCCCTCGCGCCGTCGTGACCTGTTCGATTCGCCTTGCCATCACTTCGTTCGCCTGTCCTATGGCCCGAGACTTGACGTTCTGAAGATGGGAATGGATGCCATTGAGCGTGTTGTTCAGAAGTGAGTTTTGCCGCATCTATTGTTTCGTTACGTGGAGGATGTAAGTACAGAACTAACTGGATACAGGCACCGCAAGCATTAAACGGTACCTCGAAGAGCATTATTGCCGCTGATTTTACGCGTAAGGATGTCAAAGGGGTAGCAATGAGTTGATTCTGGTATTCACAGAAATTAGTTTTGATGGGAAGGTCTGTTGAAGATGGGAAGGGTTCATGAAACCCTTGCAAGACAGCTGAATACATCCTCAAATTCTTGATGCTTTACTCTGCCCGTATGGCTCTTTAGTTGACAAAGACACCTGTCTTTACTTTTGCCGGCAGGAACCTGGAGTTCCATCACCCCGAAAGAGTTGAAGATCATTGATAACCACACCTATGACTACGTCGACTCAGCATTGCGGAACTCAATGAAGCTGTCCAAGCTGTTGACAATGAGCTTCCCTCCCGGACCCTTCCATCTAGATCCTATCACTGGAGAAGAGCTCGGGGAAGTTGCATGAGGTACTAGGTGATGCTTCTGCCTGAGAAGTAAGTTTTTCAGCAATCCCCCTGTAGTCAGACCACCGTCTCTACCTATATAGATGCATCTATCACGCCTTATCCCGCCCCCAGATCTCCACGGCCAGCTCATCTCGTCATCGCCCCTGCTCCCGTTCAGATACGACCCTGAATCAGCCATCATCAAGTCTTGACCCTATCACAAGTCGCAAGAAAGGACAAGGCGATGGCGACATTGGATCCCGCTCTTTAGATCTAACTCCCACCCGCCTCTTTTTTTTTCCTCCAAGAGATCCGATCTCAAAAAAGAAAAGCCGTACAAAGAGAGGACAACGGTAACTAATAAATATGGATGAGCCTGAGTGTAGTCTTTGCATCACTACGGATGGGTCGGTACTTGTGATGATGGGTTAAGCGATGTAACTCTAGGAGTCTGCAACATAACTCATACATAGTAACAAACCATATCATACTATAAGAGCATTCTAGATATTGTATTGCAGTATTAACTATGATAGAACATATTCAAGTGTTGTTAATAGTATAACCAATTACCGATATAAGAGCGGCTAGTTGTGGAGGAGGCGCAGGGTTCTTTAGCGGCTAGACTTGTTCGCTTTTTTTCTACACCCTTCTGAGAACCTCATGGAATTCATCTCGACGCTTCAAATTGAGCTTTAATAAACCACATTGTCGAGGACAATCTCAACGTCAACGTTCATCGCATTCACAAGACTCTTTAATCCCGAGTTATTCACTCTGAACTTGGGAAAACCAACCACACAACCACATCACCAAAGTTATGCTCACGCGGCTCCCTCGCCTCACACTCACCCATCTTACCCGTCTACACACCACACCACACCCCAGACTCTCCAGCACAATGTCCAACGGCGATCAACAGCAAAAAGGGTCCAGCGCAGCAGCCAAGGACAACAAAAATCCCCTTCCTCTACCAGCCCCAGAGCAAGACACGACGGCCGGCAGGGGCGATGACGTGACGGAGCTGCGCGTGGGCGAGTCCGTCCGGCTCGACGCCATGGGCCCGCTCGTCGTCAATACGGACGGCACTATGGGAAGGATTGGGAACTGGGCCGGTATGACCGAGGGTGAGAGGGAGCAGACGTTGAAGTTGCTCGGGAGGAGGAATAAGCAGCGCTTGGATGCTTTGAAGGCCAAGAAGGCAGAGGAGGAGAAGAAGAAGAAGTGAGAGGTTGGTATTAAAGTTAGAAAGGGTCTGTTGGAGAGTCCCGAGAAGAGTTGAGGGCAAAGGACTCGGAGACCTACAATCATGGCGACGAACCGGGGTCTATATCGGAACGCGAATAGAGTTGATCACGGCACTGCTCAAATAGACACAGGCTGGGGCAACGGATTGATCAGAGAAGGTGGTATTCAGCATCAGAAAAATAAACTATTTACGGAAACGACGTATCGTATACCCGTTGATATCATTGCAAATAAAACAAAACATCCTCTCAGTGTGTCCTGTCACCGGAACCCAGGGACTGATCTCTATCAATTGTATGTCCATCAAATCATCCACTGAAATCTCTCTCACTATAGCCTCACGTTGTTTTTTAGTTTGTACATGCCGTCGGGCAGCCTTCATGGCCAGCCTCAAGGCATCATCGTCATCATCATGCTCCTTGTATTCCCATAAGTTGTGTAAGATTAAAAGCAAACGCCACATAGCCCTCCACTATATGCAATCCGAGCCAGAAGAACGCCGCCGGCCTCCCTCATCAAATGTCGTCCGTTGGTTTCGCTGTATTGCATTTGTCGGGATCACCTTGTCTCTTCCTTGACGGGGGACTGGGCTTTTGACTCGGAGCTCTTGGAGCCAGCCTTGGAGGCAGCGAACTCCTTCCATAGAGTGACGATCTCCTCATTGCCCTCGTTCTTCTCAACGAGTAGGTTCTTGAGCCACTTGTTCTCCATCTCGAGTTGCTGGACCTTGCTCTCAAGCACAGAGACCTTCTCAGACATTTCCTTGGCGGACTTTTCGAGGGCTTGCTCTCGCTGCTTCTTCTTGATGCGGAAGCGGGCACTGGCGGCAGTGTTGCGCCTTCGCTTGTCCTCCTCAGCGGCATGACGGGAGGCTTCCTCAAAGTTCAAAGATCCACGGCCGGCGCCAGGGCGACTCTCACTGCCACGCTTCTCATTTGAAGGTTGGGGAGCAGCTTGCTGACCATAGTGAGGCTGCTGTTGAGGCACGGAGTAGCCAGCGGGAGCATTGGGTTGTATAGGCGGGAAGTTCTGAGCGCCATCCGCGAAGCCGTTCAAGGGGGTAGACGGATAAGGGTTGGCGAAGTCGGGGAAGCCAAAGTCGCCTGCCATCGTATAGTGGTCAGTTGAGTTCGAGAAGAGTCGAGTATCATGACCAGAGTAGAGATGGAGAGTTGAAGGGTAAGTGATAGTCTTGCATAGGCCCTCGAGGCCTAGGTAGGAGGCTTTCCCAACTTGGGAAGTGCTATGTGAGGTGCAGGGGTACCAGGCGATGTCGTGATCGGGGTCGGTAAATCACGAGATATTGCACCATAGACACCATCACCCTCCTAGCCACTGATAGCAACCTTGCCATCACAGGCGGGCCACACTTGAGCAGGCTTGCGTCGAGGGACAACTTTTGTCCCCAATGACAGTAGGACACCATGCACACAGGGGGTAGGGTTCTTGGAGAGAAGGTGGGGGTGGTAAAGTTTATGGCAAATGAAACGGCAGATGCGCTGCTCATTGCCCATCAGGGACCAGGCATATGAGGCAAGGATTGTGACTATCCGCTTGGATCGTGACCACATGTTTGGTGGAGAGAAGAGAACAAAGTCAAAGTGAGCAAGATGAAGCTACGAAACACGATGTTTGGTTCATATCAGTTGCATCTCAAAAGTAGAGGGATTGACCAGCAATATCTCTGCCTTTTGTGATGAATCATGATGCCAATATCTCTGTCTCGATGCAGTTTTCCATGCCATCTCACTAGACTTCATCGCTCTACTCTCCAACTTGACGTAGCCGCAAGAAGAGAAGTGACATGCAACATAGAAATGGCGAAAACTCACTCTGAATGGAGAAATCAAAGTTGGTAGCAATATCTCCCACGACAGAAGGAGCCGGGGTCATGCCATCGGAGGGTGAAGTGCTTTGAGGAGCCTCCATGTCGACCTTGACGGGGTGAGCCTGGTAGTCGGTGTTTTGGCCGGTCTCAATATCGAAGAACTGGGTGTTTGTGAAGAGAGCAAGATCCTCCTCCATGTTGAAAGGCTCCTCGTGAGAAGACTCCTGGCGGTTAATGGCGTTGAGGTCGCGAAGATATTGCGACACGTTAGGGCCACGGCGGCCACCGAAGTTGGACATTTTGGTAGAATTGGTCGACGTGAGCAGTTTTCCTCTTGATTGATTCAATAAAAGAATCCCTCCTTGTGCTCTCAGTCGATGATGGATAGTCGTCGAATCGAGTCCGAAAGCGGCTCAGCCAGAAATATACCAGCGGAGCGGGGTCTGTTTGTGCGGACAAATTTATCGAATTGCCCTAGGTGACTCGAATCCACTGGTCGGTCGGTTATTGTCGCAGTCGATAACAGAATTGAGCTATCGTCGTTGTCGAATCGTCGTATTCCAAAGAGTCAATATTTAACACTCAAAACGTCCTCCGAGGTCGATAGTGATGATTTGGGGAGAGAGTGGAGGAAGAGAGACTGAAAGTGCGAGCAGGCTGGGGTAGGCACCTTTGGCTTGGTTTTCTCACTACTGGCGAGGCCGATTGCCGCCGAAGCCACCACTGACTGACTGGCTGAGTGGAGCGTGGGTGGGTAGTGACCTGAGATCACTCAGTGGACGGCCTAAGGGACCTATAGTGGGGGGCGCCGGCGAGAGATAGAGGGTAGCCTAGAACACCCGTGGACGGGAGTTGATTTCCTTAGACTTTTTGTGTGTGATTTTTTGTTACTGTTTTTACTGTGTCATTCCGCTCACGTGTCGGGCAATAGAATGAATGATTCCCTTTTCTGTACTTCAATAACTGTTCTACTCAGTCCTTAAAATATTATCAACAATGCTAAACAACAGAATTGCTTACCAACCAGTCATACTTGGCGTTACTTTCATGGCGTACTCCGTCTTACTACCTAGGTAGATATTGCTTAACAATCACGCATGAGAGCCCCCTCCAGCCGTCATGGATTTCCCCTCTCGCTATGTCTCTCCAAAGTGTCCCCCCACATTTACGACCATCAGTGTTACACCAATCCTTGAATAAACAGGGTCCCTGCGTTGGGTTCTTCCAAGGATTCATTCTTTTGTTTGGAGAAGATGGTTGGTCGTCATTCACACTCAAACTGCTGCTCTTCTTGACATCATAGGCTCGTATAATACATACTCTAAATAGACTTGAATCGCAATTATTTACACTCGGGTAAAACATGTACAAGTAAGCCTCTGATCTCATTGCGGCAGTACAATAATTACTCCTATCATACATAAATGCAATCTGGCAACTTTCAAGTACAAACTACCATGTTCTCTTCAACTCCCCGCCCCCTGTCGCTCGTCTACTATTTTGATGCCCTACTAAGTGGGTTTCCTCTATTTCACGGGTCCTCTCTCGGTCTCGGATCGTGAGCCGTCATTCACAAACCACCAATCCCGCCATTCGCATGAGTGATTATTTCACTCAAGGTCAGACCAGGACGGGTCAAACCCGTCTACTGCCATCTCGGGCTTTGTCCGCGATAAGGGAAATGGGGAACCCTTGAATATAAGACAAAGAAGCACTCCACTCGTACATTCTCCCACGTCTGCAGAGAAAGCAAAAAACGGCAAGCCGTTGCAAAAATAGCGACCTGGAACGTGGGAGAGCACCATCAGCCAAGCCACTCAACGTCTTCTTTCAGCATCTTTGGTCATTCATACCTTGCACATGTGGCAAATTTGTTCGGGGAGTTCGTCGCTTCAGCCATATCACTAACTAACCATGTTGCTACAAGCGCAACGCCTTTGAGTTTCGTTAGGTTTTTTTTATTTCGTGCTGCGCCAAAAAATCGGTGAATGAATACCGCGCATCCGTACTATGAGACTACGAACTAACCTCGGATGGAACCGTTTACCGATCACGGTACGCTCTTGAGCACTCCAGCTTCTGGAAAAGATGTTTCTGCAGTCAAATTCTAGGTGCATGAGAATGGCTCAAGGATCGGCAGCGTCAAGAACCTATTGAACAGATTCCCCGAACGTGGTCCCACTCCCCTTGGCGAACACGTTTTGACCACACTGAGACATTCTGTTCTTCTGCAGTGTACATGCCGCATACCATCCAGCTCCAAGGGACCCTCGTGCGCTTCTGCGGCTGATCTATCCTGGTTACGACACCCTGAACGGTAGAGGTCATCGGTCATCCCTTGTCTGAGCGTGGGCATAACCAGCCGCAGTAAGCCCACTCGTTGGTCAGAATGGTTCTTGTCTTGAGCTGATCAAGACACTGCTTTGTCGAACTGGTCTCCACGGGTCAATCCTTCTCTTAGAGGAGCAGCCCATTTCCTGAACTCCCCGTCAAAATTGGGGCCCCAGCAGTGGAATTCCCCAGTACGGCCCCAGACCAGTCAAGTTAAATATGACACATATGTATAATTGAATCTCTCAAGATGGCACCTCAGCTGCCTTGCACTACGGGCTTGTTGCTCGTTTCGAGGTATGAGTTCACAGAGCTTAGACTTTTCATCTTAGCAGCCTGTCTGTGCGATCCAGAGCCCTTGAAATCTGCTGGACAGATCTGCAGGCCCAAGTCGAAAACGTCATGGCCCCTGCAACCCGACTACGTGGGGGTCTCTAAAACCAATCCAGAGAGAGTCCTAAGCAGATTCAGAAAATCAGTTCCCAGTGCGGACTGAGGTGTCGTCAATGATTTGCCTCATTGTTTCGAGGTCATGGTGAAGACATCATCAGGGATGTTGGACCCTGAGGCCAAAGCCAGCCAGCAAACCATCCATGGATCCCATCCAGTCGTCTTTCAGCTCGCTTGCAAGCAGTACCGCCGTTATCTAGTCTTGACAACTGCCATGAGGCACTGGAAACTCTGAGCCAATGAATTGAGTTTAATTGCATCTCCGAATCGGCCCACCTTCATCCGAGTCGATCCATCGCTAAAGCCGAGACGATTGGATCCCATCCGAAGAATTTGGAGACCAGCAATGGCTGGACCGATGAACTATTCTCACGTGACGTATCACATGACTGATACCATCAGGTGTGGCTGGCAGCTAATGGTCCGTGCATTCTACAACGGTTTCATTCAATTGGTTGGACGCGATTTCAAGTGAATACATCGCGTTCATCAAGCATCTAATAAGTTATGAAATAACTAACTACCAACTTATCGACTTAATCTGTCCTGGATATTACAACATAGTAACTGGTCCCTGCGTTAACCTACGAGGCAGCCTTGCGGTGTTGCGTAGCATATGTGTCGCTCCTACAACTCTAGTTTTTAACTTGACCATCGTAAAAACAAACAACAACAATGGCCCGCTTCTCTATCCCAACAACAGCCAGGCTCCCATCCTCACTACGGATTGATGCCTCTAATCCTGCTGTTTTGAAGAGTCTCAACCGCTTATCACGGGAATCACTCATTTCATTGGCGTTGGATTGGCTTGATGATGAGAGTCTACCAAATGCTATCCCCTATATTGAGAGGAGGGACGAGGAGGATGAGGAAGAGAATGACGACATCTACCCCCCTTGTCAGTCTGTTGACGAGCTACAACAACTCTATGTCGACATGCAACAGCAAAAAGGGTCAAAACGCGATGTCGTCAGCCGGATTGTGGAAGGCGATTGGAGACTCGGCCTGACGCTATATCAACTGGCCATGGCCGACATGGCTTTTTTTGAACAAAACCCAACATCTCAAAAATGGTCGGCATATCAGATTCTACCTCTCAAGCAGCCGACTCAAGATGCAGACGAGGAACAAGTCCTCAAAGTTGATCAAAAGAGCCTTACAATACCACGATTCCATCCATCAGCCTTTCTGCAAAACCTTCAGACCCAAGTGCTACCAGATGTCAAGGCACATTACCACTTTCACCGACCCAAGGATATACCGGTTCTACTCTTGCGGATATTCGTCATTGATTCACCTTACAACACTGACTTTGCTCTATCGAGTAGAGATAACGGGACAACAACTAATTTTAACTCTTCACGGACTGTGTACATCGCCTTCCCCGATGGATCACCTTCATTATACATTACCAAATCACAGGCCATAGGTCCCGTGGGCTCAGGAGAATCCAAGAGCTTGCAGAGCTTGATTGTCGATGGAGTTCCAAAAGCCCTATCACGCCCTCGCGAACGATACACTCTCAAATCTAGCAGCCTCTCAAGCAAGAACCTGGATGCTCTATTGGAAAAGAAGGGATCTGGACGTACAAATGCTGCAGGGGGTGGCTGGAGCATCTACGCAAACGAATTCAACAAAATCTCCCCATTGGACACTGTCATTCCGACTCCTCCACTATCCGGAGACTCGTTGTCTTCTGGTCTCAATAACAAGCGTGGAGCGCCATTAACGGAATCACAGCGGGCTGCAAAGCGAGCGAAACTTGCAGCCAAGGCTCGGTTTGGTGACTCGGGCATTGTCACAGATGGGAAGGGTGTGGAAAAGGTGGACATTGTGATACAGGATCCGTTTCCTTCTACGCGTGTCGGCCAGAGCGAGCCAGATGTTGAAGACAATGAGCAGGACGACACAGCAGAAAAAACTGGGAAGCGCCGGCAAAGCAAGATTAATGCTGTTATTCGAGAAGCAAACGCCGCAGTGGAGGGAGACATAGGAAACGACGAAGCCTCATCACATCGGTGGACACCCACTATCAAAATTACGTTTTCTGGAACCCACGTATGGGCTGGCGTACGACAACTGGTCGAGGCGGGGATCGTTGATGGAGAGCGGATGCCAGGATGGCTGACAGGCGAGGAGGGCGTGACAACAGGACTTGTGAGGCATGGAAGGATACGTGGGTTTAAGGGTTCAGGCATGTGAAGAGGTGTTGGATCTATAAAGGCGCATGGTCTATGTCTTTTTCTCTAGTTGATACCCTGTGACGGAACGACATTCTGTCCAGTTCTATTTCTCCAGTCCAAACACTGTCACTGTGTTTTTCCACGCCGCCTCACAAACCTCCTCTATACTGACTTCCTTGATACCTGCAATGATCTTGGCGACGCGCTCAATATTGCAAGGTTCATTGCGACCCTTGACCATGGCTCCCTCTTCCCACTTCTCCTTCTTGACGACCTTGTATCGATCTGGGACCTCAGGCTCTTTCTTCTGGTTCTTCTTGGACTGCTTCTGTGGTTTCTGTGCAGGCTCTGGAGTAGATACTCCATTCTGCTCGTTCTCTGCAGCAGGCTTATCCTTCTTTTCAATCAGGTACTTCCAGCCCTCGTGACTAGGTCGGACTTCACACCACGGTCCATCCGTTTCAATCATGAGGCGGTCGAGATGTACTTCTTTGACAACAGCGCAGTTCTCGACGGTCTTGAAGCTGCACCCGTTGATACCAATGTACAGACCTAGGTCCATCAACTCGCGCATCTCCTCGGCTGTGCCGGTGAAGCTATGCACTACGCCACCCTTCTCCAGCTTCTCTAGCTTGTCACCAAAGGCCTCCTTCAAGAGCCGGACAAAGTCATCGTGGGCAGCACGAGAGTGCAGAAATAGCGGCAACTGAGGAGATATCGAAACAGCAACCTTAAGCTGGGCAGCAAATGAGTGAAGCTGGATGTTCTTGGAGCAATAGTGCAGACGATCATAGTCGAGGCCAAACTCGCCCATGGCAACAAGGCTCTTCTGGCCCGAGGCCTGAGCCTCTGTCACAAGAGAAGTGAGGTTGGCGATGAGCTTCTCGGTCTTTGTCGAGCAGGGAGGGTGCTCTTCCGAGACCGGAGCTGAAGGGTCAGGGTCGCACGGTGTTGTATGCTCAGAGTCGTGCGAGGGGCTCGCTTCACTAAAGACGGAGCTGCTGCAGGGATGAATGCCTGCGGTTCCAAAGATGGTCCCGGCTGTGGCTGAGAGTTAATCTTTTTAATCTTATCTGATCAAGATGCAGGGACAGACTCACGATAATCTTGAGCGAGTTTGAGAGCATCTCGAGAGTTGCCCAGATCTGAGCCGGTCACTATAAGTTTTGTGCAACCGACCTCACGGGCTCTTCCAACAATAGCGTCGAGATCATCGGGATGTCGTTCTTTGCCGTGATATCTGCCTCGAAAGATGGGGTCTGTTAGGTTGATGCCAATCTACTAACAGGCATATGTGTTAATGGAATCTGATATTGTACGTATATTCTGAGGGGTTGAACATACATCGACGTATCTGGGTTTATAACTAGAGCCATTAACAGGCTCGGCCGCTGAAGTAGTAGCCATATTGCGAAAGTTTGAGGCTTGATATCTGAGACTTGTTGTCTTGTATCCGTATTTGGTGATTGAAGATGAAAGGCAGTGAAAAAGACGTCTCGATGTCATTGATTTGAATGTGTCCCCTCTTGTCAACTCAATGGTGAGTCACTGAGCCCTGTTGCCTTATAACCGTAATCTCTAGATTCCTCTTTGAGACAAAATACCTAGGTAGATAATCTCGATCCACGTCGTCTATTGGCTGCTGACTCTGTCTAAAGTCTCATTCTCCAGTCAACCTGGAGCGTCCGAGCTCGATTGTTCATGGTCTTTTGCTTACGAGAGCCGGTCTATGCAATTAATAATATGCGTCTCTTCCACGTGATTTCGCGCCAGTGTCTGCCCCCCAGCGCAACCCCACCAAACGCTCCAGCAACGCAAAATGATCAGGGGGCGCAAGGACGCGATATCGGAAAGTAGATGAGGAATATTGAGGTTTTCAGGTGTAGATCGCATAAATGGACAAGAAATTACAGTGTGAACGTACTCTACTGTACGTAATGAGTCCAATAAACCCTTATTTTACACGTACATCGCCCACTATAGTCAATCATGTCCACCATTCACAAATTCAATTGGGGGGCGTTGCCTAAGGTTGCAGGCGGGGCCCAGGCGCTTTTTAATGGATTGCGGCGACGCCTGCCACTGTTTGACGCGCTAACAAACTTGGCGTCGCGTGTCAAAGACGCGCCTCCCTTAAAATCACCTCGAGCCACCGCCCAAATTTGCATCTCTCATCTCCTCAACAACCACGAACAAAAACACACAAGAACTTTCACCTTCTCTTCAAGCAAGCGTCAATAACCTTTCAAACGCTGCTTTGCTTTCTTATTTCTTTCATCAGCAGGGTACAGAGCCTGCATAAGCCTTGCATTCAACCTCCCCGCCTCATCCCCTCGTTCTCCTTCGTACGCCATCATGTTTGTCAGAAAGCGAGGTATGTATGGTCTACTCAGGCATGAGAACTCATGAGGACTGACAAACTCTGCAGATGGACGCCAAGAGCGTGTTCAGTTCGATAAGATCACCGCCCGAGTCTCGAGGCTGTGTTACGGCCTCGACATGGACCACGTTGACCCTGTTGCTATCACCCAGAAGGTCATCTCAGGTGTCTATGGCGGTGTCACAACTGCACAACTGGACGATCTTGTAAGAATCTTACGTATCATGACTCCTTCAACAGACAACTAACTGATTCTCTACAGGCCGCTGAGACTGCTGCGTACATGACTGTCACACATCCCGACTATGCCATCCTTGCGGCCCGTATCGCTGTCTCCAACCTCCACAAGCAGACCAAGAAGCAATGGTCAGCCGTCGTAAGCGATCTTTACCACTATGTCAACCCCAAGAACAGTCGGGCATCTCCCATGATCTCCAAGGAGACTTATGAGTGCGTCATGCGACACAAGGAGGAGCTAGACTCCGCCATTGTCTATGACCGTGACTTCCAATACCAATACTTTGGCTTCAAGACTCTAGAGCGATCGTACCTCCTCAAGATCGACGGTAAGATTGTCGAGCGACCTCAGCACATGATTATGCGTGTGTCTGTCGGTATCTGGGGTGATGATATTGAGCGTGTCTTGGAGACATACAACCTCATGTCCAGCAAGTTCTTCACACATGCCTCCCCCACTCTCTTCAACGCTGGTACCCCTCAGCCTCAGCTGTCCTCATGCTTCCTGGTTGATATGAAGGATGACAGCATTGATGGCATCTATGATACTCTCAAGACCTGTGCCATGATCTCCAAGATGGCTGGTGGTATTGGTCTGAACGTCCACCGAATCCGTGCCACTGGCTCCTACATCGCCGGTACCAACGGTACATCCAACGGTGTTGTTCCCATGCTGCGTGTCTTTAACAACACCGCCCGCTACGTGGATCAGGGTGGAAACAAGCGACCTGGTGCGTTCGCCATCTACCTTGAGCCTTGGCACTCTGATGTCTTTGAGTTCCTTGACCTCCGAAAGAACCACGGTAAGGAAGAGGTCCGCGCTCGCGACCTGTTCCTCGCCCTTTGGATTCCCGATCTCTTCATGAAGCGTGTTGAGAAGAATGGTGATTGGACTCTCATGTGCCCCAACGAGTGCCCTGGCCTTGCCGACTGCTATGGTGAGGAGTTCGAGGCCCTGTATGAGAAGTATGAGCAGCAGGGCAAGGGTCGCAAGACCATCAAGGCGCAGAAGCTTTGGTATGCCATCCTCGAGGCACAGACCGAGACTGGTAACCCCTTCATGCTCTACAAGGACCACTGCAACCGCAAGAGCAACCAGAAGAACCTGGGTACCATCCGAAGCTCCAACCTGTGCACTGAGATCATCGAGTACTGTGCTCCGGATGAAGTCGCTGTCTGTAACCTTGCCTCCTTGGCTCTGCCTTCTTTCATCAACTACGATGAGGCATGCTATGACTTTAAGAAGCTGCATGAGGTCAGTCAGGTTGTTGTTCGCAACTTGAACAAGATCATCGATGTCAACCACTACCCCGTCCAAGAAGCCCGTAACAGCAACATGCGTCACCGACCCATCGGTCTCGGTGTTCAGGGTCTTGCTGATGCTTTCCTTGCTCTACGCATGCCTTTCGAGTCGCCCGAGGCTCGTGAGCTCAACAAGCAGATCTTTGAAACCATCTACCACGCCGCCCTTACTGCCTCTGTGCAGCTGGCTAAGGAGGAGGGTCCTTACTCGACCTTCAAGGGCTCTCCCGCTTCTGAGGGTATCCTTCAGTTCGATATGTGGAACGTCAAGCCCTCTGACCTTTGGGACTGGGAGACTCTCCGAGAAGAAGTCAAGACTCACGGTATCCGTAACAGTCTGCTCCTTGCTCCCATGCCCACTGCCAGTACTTCGCAGATTCTGGGTAACAACGAGTGCTTCGAGCCTTACACCTCCAACATTTACCAACGCCGAGTCCTTGCTGGCGAGTTCCAGGTCGTCAACCCCTGGTTGCTCAAGGATCTCGTCGACATGGGTCTGTGGTCTGACGCCATGAAGAACCGAATCATTGCCGAGAACGGTTCCATTCAGAACATTCCCAACATCCCTGCTGATGTCAAGGCTCTATACAAGACCGTGTGGGAGATTTCTCAGCGCCAGGTCGTTCAGATGGCTGCTGACCGAGGTGCCTTTATCGATCAGTCTCAGTCTCTCAACATCCACATGAAGGATCCCACAATGGGCAAGATTACTAGCATGCACTTTGCAGGCTGGAAGCTTGGTCTCAAGACGGGCATGTACTACCTCCGTACACAGGCTGCTGCCGCCCCCATTCAGTTCACTGTTGATCAGCAGGCGCTTAAGATCGCCGACTCCAACAATGCTCAGATCAAGCCCTTGAAGAAGCGTGCCCCTCCTGCTGGCTCCAGCTACCTGATGTCTGCCCCCTCAGCCATGGGTCGTACTGGGCTCAACGGTAGCAGGACTGGCTCTCAAGACAGCGGCCTGAATGGCGCCTCTTCTGTTCCTGGACGGGCGCCTGCTATCAAGGCTGATGTCGAGGAAGGTGACAGCCCCAAAGCTCTCCCCACTGAGCCTGCTGAGAAGGTTCAAGAAGAGGAGCTGGGTGTAAAGAAGAACAACCAATCTGAAGATCAGGCCAAGGACAACGAGGATCGCGAGCGCGACATTTACTCGGAAGCTGTCCTGCAATGCAGCATTGAAGATCCTGAGGCCTGCATCATGTGCAGTGGTTAGATCACATCATGGGCTGCTGGTGGCACGTGTATTATGACGATGGATGAGATAACAACGAAGGCATGTATGGAAGGCATGGTACGATAAAGCGAGTGGAGGTAATGTGTTGGAACTTGATATTTGGTTATGATGCATGGATGTCTTGGGCGCCAATGATCCCCCTTGAACAAGCTTATACTGGAGTCTGTTGTTAGGTTATTGATATTCTGGACTGGGAGGCCTGCTCTTTAACTGGTAGTGCTTGATATTTGCCTAGATAGTGTATGTTGACATTTGTGCCACTTTCGGGCAATCATCTTGACCTACCTCGCTTGTTTTTACGTGAATGTTGTGCTGTGATAAGTCGATGAAGTGCCACGGATTTTTGTGACTTGTGTTTTTTCGTGCATGATTTTCGTAGAGTATACTTTGGTGGTGCATAACTCACAACTGAGACAAGCGCCAGCTAGCAGCTGTCACAATGGCCAAAACCTAAAGCCTCGGCCAGTCTTACTGAAGCAATTTAGGGTAGATTGTAGGGATATGATGTGGTACTTTTGGGTGGGCGCAAAGCCGGACTGTCTGACTGTGCAAGCCCGTCCAGCTGAAGATGGTGATGATCCACGATGCTCTAGCCTTGTAAGTCAAAGGGTTTCTGGTACCTTGCGTAAAATCGTAAATCACTCCACAGCGAGCTGAAAAATCTCATCTGCTTATGCCTATCACAATATGCTGAGCAGATCAGACCCAGTTGCACCAGCACGACTGTTTAGTTAGATTATGAGGTCAAGATTTGGATTGAATGCTGCAGTGCAGTCACCCTAGAGCACATTGACATCCATTATTTCAAATTTTACCTCTGTACTTTGCATAAGGTCGGTGATTACAGCCTTCGATAGGAATTGACAACTATTGGCAGAGGTTGGTTACAGTCAAAAGAGCAACTTGTTTCAGAGTATGTATCGGCCTCGCGATTGGACTGGTCAAAATTGCGAGGGAGGGCTGGTGATTTCACAGTTACCGAATAAGAGAGGGCGAGACAATATGGTTCAGCAGGGAGAACCAACCACAATGTGTGGGTGTGAACCGTGTGATTCAGTAGCCTTTCATGGCTGGGAGAAAGGTTCAGCGTTTTTCGCAGCCGATGTTCGCCGGCCATGATGATAGATACCTAGATTCAAACATCTCCATATAAGATCAACCAGGACGGGTATTACCGATGGCAAAAGATCGGATCGAAAAAAGAAACAGCCGAGATGGAATGTGATCAATTGAGTGTCGGATAAACCGTTTAAGCGGCACAATGATAGGATGGTAGCACGGCTCGTAAGGTATCAAGATTTTTCATCTGAAGAAGCCTAGAGGAGCTGAATGACGTTGAACGGCTTGAATAGCCCGAGGTCCAGGCCCAAACTCCAGCTCGACAGGGCCTTCACTGGGGGTCGAGCTTGGGCCATAAACAAAAAACCGACTATGATGCGGTCCATGACATCAAGGGCCTGCTAGTTGTTCTGACCCTGGCACTTCTTCTCTTGGCTCGCTTGGCCTTGTGGCTTGAGTGGCTTGGCCCCGTTGCGTGGCTAGTTTGGACAACCCAGCTGTGCAAGGGATGGATCTTCTAACTCCAGTCAAAGTTGTCGGTAGGACGAAGCGAGCGGCGAGGTGGATGAGCTGTTATGGGCGGGGTCGACTTCTGGGTCGATTCAAGTGAGAGCCATATCAAGAAACAGCGCATGATAGCATTGAGTAAACAATGATGCTATAGCGAAAACCTGCTATAGGGTGCAGTTAGAATGTGAGGTATCGGCAGATGGAGATTGCGATAATTGTAATCAGAGCAGACCGCCAATTAGATGCAAGTTAACAGACGAAGCTCAGATTGCGGTGTTTTATCTTTTCAATACAGAATATCTGTACCTGAGACATGGGCACACCACTACCTGCACTACCTGCCACTACCATCTCGCAAGATTCTCAATCGAAAAGATTTCCCCAGGAAAAGAAAAAGCATGATTCCGCTTCATGGTTGCCATGGAATCGGGGTGGCTAGTGACCACAGGTGGATTGCCAAGGATGGATTAGTGCAGGGGTAATTGGCAAATCGGAGCGAGCCGTGGCACTATTTGGCCAACGACAAAAGGATTGGAGATGCGATATCACACGTATTATGAGCTGCGGGTGGTTGACTTGAGATGAAATCCGGGATAGTCAGTCTTCTAAACGAAACTGTGCCACTTTGTTGTGATTGCCTGGGCTGTTTGCTTTCTGATGGTGGTTGCTGTGGCATGAACACAGTAGACAGTACAGGTCAGGCCCCAGGGCAGGTCAATCGTCATACCCGCTTTCCTTCATCTTTGTGCTGTCTGTGGCCGTGATCCGGCTCGGCATACGATCGCTTACTTCTCCTGCGTTCTGAGGAAGGTAACCACAAGATGTTCGTCATAGACGTAAACAACAGGCACTCAATTTCCGTGTCTTTGCCTCAATGGTCTGTGTTCACGGTAGGACCGATTCAACTAAAGAGCTACCCGAAACTCTGGTTACCAAGTATGTACTAGGTATCTGGGACGGCCCAAGCTACCTACGCTAGAGAATAAGGTAGAAGAGACAAGCGAGAGCTTCGAGTTTCGGGGTTGATCACTCAGTCGCTTTAGCAATCGTTGTGATCCGTGGCTCAAGCCCTGTGTGCCATGATGGGGGTGCTGGTGGTTGGAGATCTAGCGTGGCAGCCCACCTAAGCTCCCACCCACCTTTTTTTTTCTTCTTCCTTACCGTTTGTCTCTACTTTGGCTGCAGCTGTAGCTTCCCGACCTCCGACTAAATGGACAACAACGGTGCTTGTCACTGAAATTGAGATGTGATTTTGCGTGCATGAGCCTTTCCCGTTGCCATTGCGCTATCGATGTCTTGCTAGGAAAGTCAAGGATCGCGATGCGTAAGAACTTTAACTGTCCATGGGATCATCACCGACTTACACCAGTTGCACTGACGTGGACGACGGGAGGTGCTAAAGTCGCTCCCTGCTGTTGACATGGGTAACCCCAAAGGTACCGTATCCTTGCCTGTACCTCCTCCCCTCATGCTCTGACCTCATTGTGTATCTCATACGACGTAAAATTGGTAACCAACATACGGCATTGGCGTTCGTCTTGAATTGGAAATTGCTTGCCTTGACTCAACATTCACGACGGAGCAAAAAAAAAAAAAAAAAGAGGAATTGCTTGGCTTATCGTATTATCGTCCTGTAGTTGACGAACATCCCCGTAAAACAACATCATAAGCAACATGGGGGGGCCTCCAAGTGTCTGGCCCGTCGGCCTGCAGTCCGTGTCCAAGTCCAAGAGCAAGTGCTTGCTTGCCAGATTTTCGCTTCAATTTTTTGATCGGAAAGCTTTTCCACTGCTTAGGTGGATACAGTAGAGTGGAGCCTGCTGTACCTACCCTGTCAGACCGCCAATGCCAAGCTAGGAAACACCCCGTTCAGGCAAGCACCCCTGCCCTGCCGAGCTAGCAAGTACCTGCCTTACCCTCCAGCAAGCAAGCACTGAGCTGCTCTTGCACCGCAAATCAAGCAAGCAACCGTCCTTGCCAAGATCAAGATTCTGGTTCCCGCCCTCCATCCCTCCTGCCTTTAAAGCTACAGCTTCCTCCTCGCCCTTCCACTTATTCCACTGCAATATCAGCCTCGAGAAATTCTCATTCCTACATCTCACACATCCTCTCACCAACAACTCCCTCGAGTCCAGCTCCCCAGCCAGTCTCACTTCGTCTCACTCTCATACGAGATCGATTCCATTCGTTTGTGCCCTAGTCACATATCAGTTACTCTCACGGTAAGTTGGTGCTCCTTCCTGTCTTGCAGCTGCATTTTCCCTCCCGCGTTGGCGATTTTTTGCTTGCCAGCATGTTCGTCTCATTCCGGCTTGATGCCTCATGTGCTCTGGCAACGGAACGTCAAGATTGTATATTGCATTACGAATTGCCTTGAGCTACACGCTTTTTTTTGTTCTCGGCTTTTCCATACCTCGCGTGATACATGTCCCCTTTGGCTTGTCTCACGCAAACATCAGTTGCGTGCCTCATGTGCAGGCCTCCGGGACTCTTGCTTCTTTTATCCTTCAGACCTCGTCCTCTTCAATGAGCAGTGATTCACTGCCCATATTCCTCTCGTTTACATCCCTCACCTTCGCTCGCAAACCCACTTTCGTTCACCACCGCTTTCTTTCAGTCGTTACAAACCTCACTTGATTACTCAACTAATTCGCCTTTAGAACCTGAATCTACAATCAAAATCGTCAAGATGAAGTCCACTCTTCTCACCGTTTTCGGCCTGGCTGCTGGTGCCATTGCCCAGAGCTCCAACGACCTCCCCCAGTGCGGTGTAAGTCTGAATGATAGTGGCGCAAATCGCCCCGTTACTAATTTTTTACAGCGAACCTGCGCCAATAACATGATCAGCGCCGAGAAGTCCCAGGAGCTTGGATGCGATAGCGGTGACCTCGGCTGTCTCTGCACCAACCCCGACTTCCTCTACGGTCTCCGTGACTGCTCCGCCGCTATCTGCGATGGTGAGCAGGCCGATTTGGTTGTTTCGTATGGTCTCGAGATTTGCCGCCGTAAGTTATTCTCATCTTCCACAACCGATATATATCTAACTTTCTTCACAGGATCTGGTGTTCAGATCACTACTGGTGCTTCTGGCTCCGTTTCGGCCACCGCTACTGGCTCTGGCGCCGTTCGAACCGTTCTCAGTACCGTTACCTCTGGCGACTCTACCATCACATCCGCTGTTTCCACCATCAGCGGTACTGCTACTGACGCCGAAGACGATGTCTCCGTGTCTACCTACACCAGCGTGCTCACCAACTCCGAGGGAGATGAGTTCACTACTACCGGCGAGGCTATTGTTGGTGGCATCCGCTTGACCACTTTCACTTCTGGTGGATCTGAGATCGTTTCCACCATCACCGAGACTTCTGGCTCTGATGATGATGTGGTCACCTTCACCTCTGACGGCACTGAGATTATTAGCACCAGGGTTACTAGCACTGTTACTACTGACGCTACCGACTCTACTGAGTCCGCCGAAGTTACCACTTTCACCACAGATGGCACTCAGGTTGTCCGAACCCTGGTCACCGAGACCGTTAGCACCGGCTCCGAGTCCGAGTCTGTCACAGAAACCGTTACTGACGCTGAGACTGCTACTGAGACTGAGGGTGCTACCGACACCGCTGCTGAGGGCGAGGCTACCACCACTTCTGACAACGCCGTAAGTATCCTTGTGTGATCTCTTTTTTACAAATCACTAACTCTTTATAGGCCATGGCTCAAATGACTGCTGCTCCTGCCGGCATCATCGCTGCCGCCGGTCTTGCCATGCTCCTCCTCTAAATGAGTGGACCTTGTTTGACGTTTAATGTTTTTATGTTGCACATGTTTGATACATAATTCACGCCTGTACCTCGATCTTTTGGGACCCTTAGCATATTTCCTCGGTGCAAGGATTCGGTTTATGGGGAAATCTTCACGGATTGAAGAAATGGAAATGAGGTGAATGAACATGACGGGTCAGGTTTTTCGAGGGTCTAATGATGCATACGGCTTATCTGTCCTTTAATGGAAACGACGCGAAATGTTAGAATGGATGGGATCTTTTGGTGTGTGACGATTGAGGAAGGGGGTGTTGATCTGGGAGATGACTACGGGAGGCTGCAGACTTGTGCTGCAGTCGTATAAATCCTGTGTTGTCTCTCATGGTTACATGGGTTCTGGGATGGTGGTGATACCCGGCCTACGGCCTGACTCTGACGGAGGACTTTGCTTCTCGCATTCTTTAAGAAATAGTAATAGATAATCTTCTCCCTCATACTTGTGTCTTGTTCCATTTGATTGCTATAACGTGGCTTGATCGGCATTACCAGGGCGGCTCATAGACACCAATCTATTGTGCTTGCTCGTTGTTTGTCATGGGAGTTGAAGACATGAGCTCTTCTATTCAACATATGCTCGAGGCAGATTACTTGACCTCGAAATGAAGAAAGACCTTCAATCGTATGATGAAAAGACAGCTGAGACGAGACGACATAAGTATCGATTTTATTTCCATACACTCCATGTACCATTCATGTTATGCTATGTAGTTAAGTACTCCTTGATAACTAACGCTTCCAAACTTTTTACACGAGTACGACAAAACACAATTTCATCATTTCAACGCCACTGGAACCATGAAAACACGAAAACTAAGAGAATGAAGCAAGGTTGTATCAATGTACCATGGACTTGCCAATCTCACTTTCCCAGTTCTCAGCTCGCTCAAAGCCGTTGGAGTGGGTTTGGTAGTCAAACAGGGCCTTGGCCACTTCCTCCTTGGAGGTGAGAACGAATGGACCGTACTGAATGACGGGTTGATCGAGAGGGGTGCCAGCGATGAGTGCTGGTTGATACGTTAGTCTCAGTTATCTGATGTAAGAGCAAGTGCTGGACATACCTAGTCGCGCGGGCTTGGAAGCGCCGGCGTCAACTTCAAAGTGAACGACATCGCCCTCGGGCTCAAAGACGATGTTATGATACTGTTCGACAACGCGACGCTGATCATCCTTGCCGACAATGACATCTCCGTCGAGGGTGTAGGCGAAGGCGTTCCAGTTTGGTGGCAGGGGCTGGGTGATCTTGCCGCCGGGACGGATCTCAATGTCGAGGAACCAGACGGGCGTGTAGGCAAGATCTTTGACTGAGTCGATACCGTGGCTCTGGCCGGAAATGACCTTTACGGTGACCTTGTCGTCGTCGACCTTTGCGATGGGGATCTCGGAGCCGTGCAGATCGCGGTAGCGTGGCTCGCAGGATTTGAGCTCCCTGGGCAAATCTACCCAGAGTTGGAGGCCGATGTTTGCAGTGCCGTCGGCGTTGTTGTGAGGCATCTCGGCATGCATGATACCTGATGAATGTTAGTAAAGGAACATGAGATGGCGGCTTGGAGTGACAGGATCATATGCGTACCTTTTCCTGCTGTCATGAACTGGAGATCACCGGCAGAGAGAGTACCCCGGTTACCGGCAAAGTCCTCATGATCCATCCCGCCCTGGAGGAGATAGGTGATGGTTTCTTGACCGCGGTGGGGGCTTTGGGTCCAACATTAGCATATAAGTTTTAAAATTGAGAGGGTTTAAAGACATACTGATCAGGAAAACCAGCACCAGGCTTGACGTTGAAATGATCAAGCATCAAAAAGGGAGAGAAGTTGCGCAAAGCAGGGGTGCCGATTGAGCGACGAACACGAGCACCAGCTCCTTCAGACTGCTCAACAGCAAGGAAGACCTTGCGAATAGTTCGAGGAACAGACATTTCGGTTGCGTAGAGGTGATGGTCCTGCTGGTTGTTTTGGCCGATCTTTTCGGTGTTGTAGATCAAAGACAAAGGTGCGTACGTCTTTACAAAGGCAAAGGCAAAGGCAAGAGTTGCTGTATCTCTGATGCGGGTCTGGAATATCGCAATAGCAGCTAGTGCAATAAAGGCTGGGATGAAGATGCTTCGAAAAAGGGTCATGTCCAAGAGAGTGCGGCTGATGAGGGGGATTTATATACTTGGTAGTTTACGGAGAGGAGGGTGATGAGAAGATGATTGACAAATGCAGAGACTGACGAGTAGAAATACATGGAATGCATCCATCTAATTGAGCCATTGTTGGCCAGGTGGAGGGTTTGAAGATGTTTAGTCAATGTTACATCAGCAGCGGAAATGTAAGTGGTTTCCATACCAGAGCTAAAGGTAGGGTAGTAAAAGTGTTTAATAGGTGGGGCGGGAGATGGATTACTCAGTCTTTACAATGATTTTGTCTCGATGGGTATCCGTATATCCGGCGCAAACGATTGATTATTCCCATGATGTAGTCTGTAACTATCCGTATCTGCTAACAAGAAACGCTAATGGTGTCATTCTACCGCTATCCCAGACTCAAAATGTGCTAGCTAGGTAAGCGTATCTCCCCCTGAAATATCACGCCTCCAAACGTGTCCATGAACGCACCATGGACGGCGCCGGTTGCACGAGCGAAGAACGCGTTGTACTTATCCATCAGATAGCACTGACCGGAGTACGCGTCGTTGATAACATCAGATCCAGAGTAAATCCCACAGAATACGAACCAGATGACAGAAACGCCAATAAACACCTGCTCCAAGTTTTGAGACACGGCATCAAGTTCATAACGGGATATCCAGAGGGGATGGAGTGACCTGGATCTCAAAGAAGACCGAGTATGGTGGAACTTGCGGTTCTTGAGGCGCCGCTTAATCTCGAGCCGGACTCGATGGGGGTTTGTTATGCTGCTATGCAATGTTATACTTTGATAGATTGTAAGTTACTATCCTCTTGTGGTTTCCTACCAAACTTGCTCCTTTCGATAGCACATCAGGGATCGAGGGTGAGGGCGTAGTAAGGGACTTGATGCCTGCAGCTTTGATGTGTGTTATGGTATCAATAGGGAGACTTGATCACTGTCTAGCCTCTGCGTCAGGGTATGGGTTGTGTGCTTTTGTTCATCTGATTTTCTTGCAAAGCTGCCAGACTCTCTCGTAACGGTACCTGGCCTCTACAGCTCCTCGCCAGCCCCATCGTCATCGAGATATCCCATGTCATGAAATAGACGCAACGTCTTTGACGCCTGAGGATTACAAAGCATGACACCTCGTTCTTCCAGATACTCGGTGACTTCTCGGTACACATCCTCAGACCCAGCCTTGGGAGTCGACAACTCAATCTCCATTAGGTGCAGCGTCCCAGCCACCACGTCGTCCAGCTTAGCTTTGTGTCCCAGAATCCTCAACTTCCACTTGCCGTCTGGAAAGGGCCCGTAGGGTACGAGACTATCCCAGTCGATGTCGTCGTACCTTTCGGCGAAGCGAACTTGATCTTTGCTCCAGATGTTGTTGTGGTTGTTGTTGGGTGCGTCGGCCAGATGATATCTGTACCCGCAAGTGTAGAGGATACTGTCACCGTAGCGATCGTAGACACAATCTGCACTAGGAGGCGGGTGCGCTGGTTTCTCGTCGAAGCGGACTTTGATGATAGAAAAGGGCTCGCCTTTGTTGGTTTTTGTGCGAAACATGACGCCCTGTTGCGCGTGTGTTGGTGGCTTCGTGTCAAAATAGGTGATGGGGTTCCGCTTATACGGAGCGCGAGCTTCTTCTCCAAGTTTCACAAGGACGGCTTCTGCATCGCGATCGCAAAGCGACCACTGAAGATGAATCTCTTTTTCGTTGACTCGACATGAGACAAGAGTCGCGAATAGCGCACAAGCGAGAAAATTACACATTTTCATGGTTGCGATGGAAAATGGACGAGGTAAAGTGAAATCCTGGGGGTTTTTAATAACATTTTGGTACTGAAATAGATCGTCGATAAAGAGCCACCACAACTGAGACACGGGAACTTTCTGACAGCCAAAGACCGACAAGTATACCCGTCGGTGACGTATATTTCACGTAACTATTGGTGGTACATGTGATACACGAAATTGCTGATCGAATACTGTGTCATTTCTTCCTCACCTGACGGTGTTTGAAGCCATACACAGGCCAGAGGATAAAGGATTGGGCAGCGGATTAGGTAGGCTAGACTGATGCATGGGTTTGACAACTCATCCTTCTCTTTTATTCTGCCAAATGTTCGTCATTCTGAGTTCTTGAGTTGTTTATTGTAACCTAGACGACGACCAAGTCTGGCGATAACCCTGCTTTGATTCCATCACTTTCATTAGCAAACGTCTTATTCAGGCAGACATAAGCCACAGTGAGGCTTCATTCAATAATCAGTTTATAACGCACTTATTATACGTATCTATTAAAGGTACATATTTTAAGGCTAAGCTATATTTTCAAGGTAAATGAGGCTGTGGCCAATGGAAGATACCATCATCTTAATGAAGGAACAGACGATGGTAACAATGAATTTGGCTAACACGACGGACAGAAGATAGTTGGCAGCGGAGTAGTCTAACATAAAATGATAGAAATGTAGCTATAAATACCAGCATGTCAATGTAAGAATGTTTATCAAGCTGGGCCGATGCCAAGGCAATATCTCTAAAACGAGGGACCAGGGAACAACGGAGCGAGGATTAGAAAGCAATGGAGTGAGGATCGACCAGGCTGAGTCTGCTAAGGAATATGCATCTATCGTCGTCTTCCATCTCATAATGCAACAGATGCACTTTTATGCGATATATAGCAGTTGCCGTCTCTGTCTACTAACTTATTAAAACCGCTTCACTAATACATTCCCCTTCTGGTAGCTTGAAACAGCTATTTCTCTATCCTACTACTTCCAATCCTGAGCTGTAGGCACTTAAACTTGTCTTGTTTATCACATTGCTAAATCCTAAATATGCTTCTCAGTACTGCATCGTGTGGTCTGGGGAACTTTATCTGTATAAGACTTCATGCACAAGCAGCATGTAAACCTTGAGTACAAGAAGTTTGCAGAAAAGGCTTTGAGTAAGCCAAACGATCAATATATAAACCTGTATTTATTCTGCCAGAGAAAAATTCATTCTCATCTTTTAATCTCGACTCACGAAATCTCGACTCATGATTTCCCAACTCTACTTCTGCAAGACCCTTCACTTATTCTCTACCCCTTAATCTTTCTGAGCACCCTCCTTTCATTAATCACTAAGAAGAAAAAAGAAGAAAGAAAAAAAGAATTCTCAAAAATGCCTTCTATTACCTGTACCGACAAGACACCCCAAATATACAACAACACCATCATAATCGGAGCATGCGGAGCACTCGTCGACAAGACCCCAAGCCCAGACAACGATGGCTGGTTCGTATACGACATGATCAACCGCCACTTGGAAACAAAGGGTCTAGGTTGGCTACAAGTCTGGATCGGCGCGAAACCAGTTAAAAGCTGTGGTCTTGCGTGTGCGAGAAATTGTCGACAGAGCGGCCAAGTACAAGCGCACAGAGCAGCAGATATCGCCGACTTTGAGTATAGCCCGCCCTCTGATATTATATCGAGGGTGTTGAGAAAGATTAGGATCGCCTGTGGGTTTGCAGAGCAGACGAGTCCTCCGGCACAGATAATCCTTCTGCTCTTTGGCCATGGAAGTCCGTCGCTGGGGTGTTATATGGATTATAGCAAGTCAGTCAAGGATCCGAAAGCTATACTCACGCCGGAAAAGATACTCTCAGCTATGGAGCCCGGCAGACACATCACTATCGTCATGAATCCCTTGAGACACCCAGAGTGGACTTGCTGTATGCGTTCTCTCGATGGGATACTGGCTCAGGGTGAAGTCGACACTTATGCTCAGTCTGCCGCTGTATTAGGACTTGTCCGTCAGAAGCCCGAGAGGGTCGCTTCTTCCCAAGAACCTGGTCCTCAGTTCATCTTTCGCAATCAAAGAATCGTTGCTAGGATGCTTCTTGGAACATGCCCCCCAGACTCGAATGGGTTCTTCATCGCTACGTGCCCATTCAAAGACCTTGGGACAAACTGGGTCAACGAAACTGACCTACGTGTACTCAATCGAGAAGTTCCGCAGATAGACATCATGCAATATAGACTGCATCTATCTGCCTTTATCGACGGCCTAGTCAACAAGTTCAATCTCATCCGGCCTTCTGGACAAACATGCCTCACCTGGAACATGGACCGGTGGCCCAAAGAGCGATACCGCATCAGGGGAGGCGTAGACAGCTATTTCGACACTCTCAATCAGTTAATGGAGTTGGAGATCAAGACAAAACAAAGCGGTCTTACCAGATGCTTTCTCTATTGGAACGCAGCATTCTGCGAGACACACCAGAACCTCGATCTTTCCAAGCCTGAGGTGAGACGGTTTCTTAAAGAACAGTGGTTCAAGATCGCGCCGATTGTCATTGCGGGGGGGATAATCGTGGCTACAAGACTACGAGAGGCTTTGTGCGGCACTGAGTTTGAGGATGTTGAGACTGAGGAGCCTCCAGATTTGGAGTATGATGAGAAGAAAGGGTATGAAGCTGATGATGAGATGAGTGGTACGGACCTTGATGATGACGAGGACACAAGTGACTCGGACTGGTCGGACTGGTCGGATTCTGAGGTTATGGGTTAGTATTTTGTCAAGTTCTTTTCTGTTTATATGGCCGGCGTTGTTCATGGATGATACCCAGGCGTTCTATACTTTTTGTCTTTAGATCAAATCAAAAGAAGTGTTCAATTAACGAAATACACTGAAGGTTTCCTATGCTTATATTGCCGCACACTCCATGTTCACTCCCATGAATTCCACCACTATCAATTCAACATCTTAAAGGGAAGCGTAACAATCACTTCCTAGTTATCCTCCTCCGAAATAGCAAGCACCAACTTTCCCAATCCTCCCTTACTACTACAAACCCTCTCACAAGCCCTCCTCACTTCCTCCAAGTCATCCATCTCAACTCTTGTCAAAACGCCCCTGACCTTTCCCTGCGCTATCATCTCACCCGCAATCTCCATGTCCCTTCTGACACCTGGATTTCCTGACACAAACTCGTACTGTATCTTTGTACCGCGCAGCTTCCACGTGTACCACAACTGTGCGAAATCCAACAACCAGCCAACCCATCTGGGGAAGATCTCTGCGCCCATCATCTCCAGCATGACCTCGCTCTTGGGCAGACTTGCGATGCTCATGAGAATACCTGTCTGAGGCTTCAGTAGAGAGATACACTCATCGAGCGTAGGGAATTGCGTGTTCAGCGCAAAATCGACGGTGCCGCGACCTACGGACTTGACCACGTCTTGTGTCTTATAGTCGTACAGCTGATTAACCATGCCAGGCAGATTCTCCTCCACAAGCTTCATCTTAGGCGTAGAAACAGTCGAGATGATCTTCTCAGCACCAAAATAGTTGCGCGCAACTTGAATAACTGTGGATCCAGAAGCGCTGAGAGCAGCGGGTATGTACACCGTCTGTCCCGCCAGGCTATCTCTTCCTTGGAGTTGCAGTCCACGCTTGATAACTTGGTATGCTGTTGCTGTCATAGCAGGAAGAGAAGCAGCTTCTTCAAATGAGAGATGCTCTGGCTTATGATGGAGAAACTTGGGTTCTGTTATTGTGTACTCTGAGCTCCATGCCGGGTGTGGTCGAGCAAAGATGGGCTTTTCGATTTCGACGCCGTAGACTGCGTCGCCGGCTTTGAATTCAGTGACGGAAGATCCAACAGCGACGACTACACCGGATCCTTCTTTGCCAATTGGGTATGGATAATCTCTATAGTTGTATAAGCCTTTGATATGCCCTAGTGTGTTGGTGGACTTACACTCCCTTGTGAAGGATATCAAACGCCCCAGATGCGAACTGCGTATCACCAGTGTTGATCGAAACAGCTTTCATGCGGAAAAGTACATCATTGGGCTTTGTGATAGTGGGCATTGGCTGCTCTATGATCTCGTACTCGGCGGGGAGGCACCTTTTCGGCGCAACGAGAGTCCGAGTTGTGGGAGGTAGTTTCGACATGTTGATGGACGTTGTAGTTGGCAGTCTATTTACATATAATCTTGTTACTGAGAACCGAAGAGCAAACAATCTCTTTATAAGCTCTTGAAACCGTCCACCGGCGGCGAGCCGGTGCGTTCGGCGGTTACGGTGGGTCCCTCCGAATACACCCACCGAAACCACCGAAACCACCGAACTCCGCCGCCGATAGGCTTTCGGTGCTCAATTACCAATCTCATAGATCTGAACTGCGGAATTTGTTGATTGTGCAAGAGAATATGAGCACGATCTTGTAAATAAATATCGCTGGCATTATCGTAGCTTATAAGTGACATGTCCGCCCTACTACTCCCCATTCACCACAACCCCAGCTTGTCCCCCACACTCACTCACAAATGATCCTTTACACTATGTTCCATGCTCCTGCTAGTTCTCAAAGGAGGCTCGTGTACTAATATCGCTCCAATGATAATGACAATCCTTCCTGCGAAGCCTCGAATGGTTGATTCAGGGGAAGTTAGCGAGATGTGCAGTTTTAGTTAGAGCATATTACTACCTTAGGAACCTTTGTCGCGGAAAAAATAGCTGAAAGCACTTCAGACAATCTTCGGTCGTTTTCGTATGCACCTTAAAGAAGAACTCAACGCTAGCTGTCGTTATCTCGTGATATCTGGACAATACAACGACGGTATTGCTGTCCGTGTGGTCGGTGTGCCTGCTGCGTCCTGGAGAGTCATCTTCACCAGTGTTCATAAGGGATGTAGCCACCCCAATTCTCGTTTCGGCGCCCCTGATGATAATCATACCAACTGGAGTAACTCGACCCGTCTGTACCGCAAAGTCAGCCTCGAAACCATAACCATCCACGACAAGACGGTCAGCATACCTCTCTCGCGACTGATGCCGAGTTGATCCGCAACATTGACGTATCCCTCCTCCATATCACCCTTGTCCTTTTGAACCCTTGCCACGAGGTCCTTATCACTCTTCCAGACGCTGCGACACATTGGACAAGTCACATCTCCGCTCTTGGTCTTCGCCCACATCTTGAAGCACTGCTCATGGATGTTCTGACCACACGCCGCTTCACACCAGACAATAGATTCTGGGCTGCTTTCGTCAAGCTCGCAATAGCAGATAGGACAGTCGCCCTCGATAGGCTTGCGCTTGTCAGATTTGTCACCTTTGAGTGCTGAGATGGGAGGTGCAGCGGCAAAAATGGAGCAAAGTTCGGTGCTGAGAAGGGCAAGCTGGTAGGTCAGATCAAAAGGAGCATTGAGCACCTGCTTCATGACCTGTAATATCATTATCAGTAAAGTGATCAGAAAGCAGAAAGTGTGGAGCTTACATAGAGGATATGCTTGCATTGATGACCCTTCGCGTTGTGAGGACAAGTGCAGCTAGGCCGTTTCCCAATGTGGACGGTATAGATGTTACCCGTTGACCCTGTCATCTCAACATCCTCTTCGGGACAGTCCGGAGTACCGCTTCTGACACGGTTAAGGACATAAAAGCGTTGAGAGAGCGCACGATCATAGATGTCGTGAAATGACTGTGGCGGATGAGTCCTGAATCTGCGCTCTCGCTTCTCTTCTTTTTCGTTCTTCTGTTTCTTCACCTTGTGTTCCTTCTCCGTCTTTAGCGATGCATTTTCGGAAGTCAGCTGGTGTGCTTTGCGTTTCTGCGATGAAGATGAAGGCTTGTAAGTCCCATGCGTCAAGTCAATAGGCTGCTGTGGTGTCCGGCCCGCTTGAGCGCGTGAGGTTGGCTTCTGCGGCGTCATATAGCTTTCTCTGCCATAAGTCGACTCCATATTTTCTGTGCCCATTCTGATGAAAATCAAAAGCCTTGAGATGATTTGACGTTATAGAGCGAACAGAAACTTTGGCATTGACAATGCCTCCAGGGTACGTAGGGAAGTCGCCTCCAATGGTGGCGTCACCAGGTCACGTGGTGATGCTCATTCATCTCTCATCACTAGTCCACGGATGCCCTTTGTAGGAACCCCTTAGGTAGGTATTCACTTTGCAAATATCTTAGTGCTCCCTGTTTCGGGGCAAAGATCAGAAGCCAAACTACTGAGAACCTGGTTCGACACAAACGAAAGGGAATGTAGGTCGCAATGCTATATGGGTAACAGCTGAAGCACGGCATATATTCACTGGCACAATATTGATTTAACAGAAGGAAGTGCTCTGTGGCATTTATTTGTTCCTAACTTCTTCAACCACTGCTCCATCTCTTTTGCCTGGCTTCATACCGCTCATGATAGCCCAAAAGGAAATCCAGCCAAACGCCCCAAAGCAGGGGGCCAACCCGCCCCTGCTCTCCTTAGGGTACATGTGTTATGCCCCGCCGTAATGCGCCCCCTATACAAAGAAAAGAACAAAAGAAAACAAAACACATGTTGTAGTAGGTACAGACTATGCCACTAATTGGGTAGCCGCTTTGGAATGTTTCAACGCCGAGTCTATGCTATGGCTGTCAAAGATGTATAGTATTAGACGTGAAGGAAATTTGGTTTTGAGTGTGGCCGTAGAATCGTCGAAGTGAGAGTATCATGGAGGTCATAGGGTCGAGGGCCGTGGTACTGTCATCGAGGTGGTCGGTATTTAATCGTGGTAAGCCACGGACGTGGGTATTATCATGGTTTGGCCCGGGTGTATAGTTAAGCTGACTGATCGTGTCAGTTATAGAGCAGGGCGATGGTGGAATGTATGCAGCCACAACACAATGCCAGAGAAAGGGTCGCAAAATCAATGCGCTCCACCTTCTTAAGGCAAGGGTCGTCGGTGGCTGGGATCGCGAGGTTGTTGATAGCGGCCGTGAGACTGTTGCTGCTGGGCAGTCAACCATTCGTTAGATCCTGTTTGTCGGCCAGGTTGCTCAGCAGGCAACTTGGTATCGCTTCCTGTCGAAGTAGTCGCTCCAACGCGGTTTGAGCCGCCAGGGGATCCGGGAACAAGGTCGGTAACAGCCTGTGCGATCGATGCCACAACATAGCCTCGAAGTTCTTGATCCTCCCGGGCGTCCTCCTTCTCCAATCGGAATCTGTCATCCTTGTTCATGTTGGACCGTCGCATGTTCTTAATCTCTTGCATAACATAGAGAAGAACTTCTTCTGGGCATCGGTTGCGCTCAGTGGCATACTGGTTCTTGCGCACATATCGTCGGGTAACGTCGGTAGCGCCATCAATAGAAAATGCGATACAGTAGGACATCTTCTTGCCCCAGCCTTCGGAATATAGACGAGGGTTGTCCCAAGCCTCTTCACAAGCATCGACATGAACCCAACGCTTCTGGTGGTCAGAGTACACCTCAGTCCAGACGTGGTCCTCGGCATTCCAAACCCAGCGAACGCGTCCACCGACGGCTCGGCAAAGCATGCTGAAGCAGTTGGCCCATTCACCAACACGTCCGCGTCGAGTTTGGAGTAACCGCCAGACATCACCATATCGAGGGAAGCGTTCATAAGCTCCACAGTGTTGAGCAGAGCATCGGTATAGTTCTACCCTAAGCGCACCACAGGCGCTCTCCTCAGGTGAAGGGGCCGTGTTGCCTTGGGCGATAGTGGGAGATAAGCAGACGGGGCAGGGAGGGTTGTTGACCCAGGTAAAGAATGATCGCTTAAACCATCTATCAATTGCGTTAGTTTGTTCATTCAATCTCAACATGGGATGAAATAACGACATACCTTAATAACGCCCGGATGACGCAGTCTTGGTAGCCCCATTCAGGTCGTCGTCCATCACCCATACTCTCAGCTTGGGCCTGCAGAACCTGTGTCTCTTCTTCGGCCTCGCTATAAATACGATCCAACGGGATGGTTTGCAATGCCTCATCCAGCAAACCCGGGTTTTCATATTTCGTTGGCGTTAATGACAGGCTGATAAGGAGGTTTCTGAATTTCTGAGAATCACGGTCGCCGGCAGCAGGGGGGCTCGGGATCTTGGGAAGATGTCGTAGGGCGGAGTAAGAGGGGGGAGTATGTGCTTGTGAGGTCGACGGTTGGTTATCGCTGGGAAAGGGCGAGCTTCGCATTTGGGCGCTTGGCGATTGTTGTCTTAGGCTTGGAGATCCTTGTCGAGATGTAGCACGGAGATCATTCATACGCTTGTCACGCAGCAAGCCCTCGAACTGGACCCTGAGGTCTCGGGCCCATTCCTCGCCATACTCGCCCGCAGGCGCGCGTTGACCAGCCATGTTGGATATAAGTGGTGTTGTGTTGAGGTGATGGTCCGTCGATGTAGTTGGTATGGTGTTGAATCAGTATAATGTCGATGAGGTTGTTGCCCGGATACGTTGTTGGGTAGATGGTTATATTGGTGGTATTTACGAAGCCCAAAAGAATTCTGGGTAGCGAAAATTGTCGTCGTAATATTGATCGTTAAAAATCGTCGTCAGCAACAGTATGCGTGTTCATCGACCTGATTGCCACGGGGACACGCGTTGTCTGATTGTTGCGTTCTTCAGAGAAGAGCTGCTGATGTTTGCTGCTGGAGTGTCTAGGTGATGACTAAGGCAGTCAAAACCAGATCTTTTCACTCGTCGTGAATATGGCCGAGTATTCCTTTGCTCATGAGATATTGTTGAATCGCTTGTTCTTTTTTTTTTTCGTCGTCGCCGTACCTGAGGTTAAAGGAGAGGAGTTGGCGGCTCGCGAATGGCGAATGCTGCTGATGCTGATGACCACTGCAGTACAGGCAAGAGAGAGGAGAGGCAAGAGCAGAGCAGAGGCGGCCGATGAGAATCGAGGGTGGACCAGGGGAATAAAGGGACGTGGACGGGGTGTCTCGGGAGGGTGTGCGTCTTGGTTCGCTCTAAGCCAGAGCCTACGATAGCAGTTTACGCGTCAGCAGCAACCGCCACGGCCAATGATAGGGCTGCGTTGATTATAAAGGTGGGGGCTACTGGGCGCAGAGCAAAGTATCGGTACGGCTGTCGTCTTACGCTCTCCAGGTCTCCTCGGGAAAACTGACTGACTGCCCTGTCTCGCTGAGCTTTGTAGTAATATGTAAGAAAAATGCGAACTCTATAGGATCCGATTGTTATTTAACATCAGGACCGCCTGAAGCTAAATTCGCGTCGCTTGTGAAGATTCATTTCGTAAGTGAAGACGCGTGCATTCAAAGACGTGGGATATTAGTTACAGTCTGGAAGGGACCCGAACGGGTCAACGGGTGGTGGAAGTCAAGTCCACGCAAGACCATTCATCATCAAGAGGCGAACCACTTGACCTACTAGGGGAGTATCGAAATTCAAGCGTGGCGTCTGGCCTAGATCTCGCTCATCAGCGAATTAGCAGGCGTCAGCCTTTTGATTGAACACATCTCTGAGCGGACAAGAGACAACTGTATTTGATAAAAACTATGGGAATCTCTACAGAAAAATGGAAAAGAACGACAATCGCTATCTGAGACAATGAGCGCGGCCGACGCAAAAGTCTAACTCGTCTCAGCAATTGATAAGCGCGGGGATAAACCGCTATCCCACATAACATGGAGTAAATTTAACTGTTGCAGGCTCTGAAGCACGCCAGAAGAATCCTCTCGAGGCTGCTGGCGCTAGGTTGCTGTGCTCTCTGCAAGTCACTCGACCCTGTCCGGGCAGGTACCGGTACTTGCGCGGGAAGTGACCCTCGTCGTGGGCGATGACGAGGCAGTGGTGAGGACTCTAAAAAGGCGCCCCAAGCTTTGAGGAAATAGATTCGTGGCACAGCCCGACCAAGCCACTCTTGCCCGCAATCCTTTTCACAACACACTACGTTATACAGGCAATGCGCCCTGCCATGCAACAAGGCTCCTTGATGATCAAGTACAATCCCCTATGTAAAGAAGGAGGCCTGAATAATTGCACGCGCTTACTGTTGTACTGACGCAAGGCTCTCAGCTCAGCAGTCCAACTCTCACGAGCCACAATTGCCTCTGTTATGTGGCGGTGTCGGTTTTATTCCCAGTTCCATCGGACCCACTTTGATTCGCGTCCTCTTGTTCCTTGCAATTCCCCTGCCTCCATCAACTCGCATCTGTGGCTTCTGTGCATTTGGTTCCGTTTCACTGCCAATGTTTCCGCATTTTTGTTGCATCGTCGGAAATTTGACGCCCAAAAGGATTTGATGGATGGTCCATGCATTGAAGATATCGAATTATTGTGTATTGATGTTGATACAGTAGCGCACAGCTCTTTTTAAATTCACGGATATGAAAGTTGCATGCGGTGTTCAATACCGAG
The DNA here is from genome assembly GCA_021655885.1 of Fusarium abutilonis. Lineage (NCBI taxonomy): Eukaryota > Fungi > Ascomycota > Sordariomycetes > Hypocreales > Nectriaceae > Fusarium > Fusarium abutilonis. The sequence continues at coordinate 36,275 of JAJJWN010000081.1, forward strand.
AGATGCCCGGCACGATACCATCAGCAAGCAACTCCATTGCGATCTGTGACGTTATGTCCCTTCAACTAATAATAGTTAATTGCCTTACATTCTCTACCTGATGTCAAACTACAGCTGCTATCTCGGGCGACTTTATTTACGACAACTCTCAGCACATCGTATATTATCGTAAACTCTCCGGTCAAGTCTTGGCCATCGACACAAATACGGACTGGGCGTCTTGGGAAAAGAAGCTTAAACTGGCTCTGGCGTCTGCATCCCGTGGGCTTTTCCCCTGGAAAAGCGGCCTCGTCCAATCCGAGGATGTGAATTGACAGAGCTGGACACCAGCATGACCATAATGAACCCCCAATGTACACGCACACTCGGCCATTGCTTCCTGGACCGGCCTAGACTTGGGCCAAGCAACGTTACTATTTGACTAACCTTGCGTCTCTAGGTTATCTTGGCAGCGGGAACGCTTCAAAGCGTCGCGTTTCCATATCGGAGCTTTTAGGTGAAAATACCGGGTTGTGGTTTTTGATCTCTTCAAGAAACAGTCAAGATGATGATGCAACAATATCGATATACCTTTTTATTTGAGAACATCAACATTCATCACTATCTTCCTACACTTGTACTTTGTTTTCCAGATTAACCTAGAGTAGAATTGTTTATTCCCCAGCTTGAAGGGGGTCAAATCGGACCCGAACAAAACCTCTTAATTGCCTGATCACATCCCAGCACGAGTTACGATCTGCTCGCCGTTACCACTTTACTACTAGGTAATGTCGCACCGTCGGTCCAATAAGGCACCCAATCGTTAATCGAATTGCGAGCTCAGGTCCCTCATGTCGTATCGCCAATCACTTTCAGTTGTGGTATTTTGCCGATCTCCGTTGCGCTTACGCGGGGGGGTGTCCAAAGACACCGCCAAAGGCCGCGTCATCTTGAACGGCTCCATGACTTGCAGCTTTGCTTGCGTACATAGCACTATTCGCAAACTTCAACAATCATTTCGACTGAAGGGTCTACGCAACGTGATAATCCTCAGTCGCCACCTCCTGATTCAATAAGCTTCTTTTTTGATGTTTTGTGAGTTTCATTGCTTCTGGGGTTTTGTATTGACTTGGAACTGTTTGATGAACCTGCCAAGAAGACCAGGCTGTAGCCAAGTCAAAGACCAGATCAGAGCGAGAGCCAAGCCTTTTGTTAGTCTGTACCACGGACGCTCTTTTGATAGATGACCTGATGACTTCAAGTGTGGTCCCGGAATTACAGTATTACAAATATGAGGTTGTTCTTGATGGGTTCGTTTCCTATGATCAACCCAGATCTGACGTGGTTAGCGATCTCTTTCTCTTCTTGGCACCACGAGACTTCAGCATGACCAAGTTTCAAACAACGTGGAATAATTCTCGATACGTCTACTCGAGAGTTTACATGCTATACAAACATGCATACTACTATCTACAAAAGATAAGTTTTGTGGGCTTATGATGAAGTTTTAACCTAGGGTAAGGATATTGGTAACTACAACATCAATACGCAAACGTTGTGAACTCGCAGATAAACTTACACAGCAGCTAGCTTGAGTCATCCCGACTATAACCAAGACATATCATCGAAGTTTAAACATGCTTTATGGTTTCTCCTTCATAAAACATATTAGGTTGATGGCTACGGCCGTCTTGACCAGCGGCCGCCAAAGAACGCGCGTCTACGGCTATCAGCCTTTTTTCACGTCTGTACAATTAGGTAGGTTATACAAAGGATCAGCGTAGAAATGTTGGATCAGGTCCTTTTATTGGCTGTTTGATCTGGTCATAAGTCTAGATATCGCTCAGGTTGGAAGGTGTTCTCATGACTCGTAGATATCTGGACTTGAATTCATGATATCACTACAACAAGATACCTCAAGCTTCGTGGGACTGAAACCAAACTCTCGGGACAGCATGAGAAAGCATAAAAACGGGTAGATATGCTAGACAAATATCAAGTTTTTAAATAGCCACATCCCGAGCATGGGTATACGTATGATACATCAGTTCATAAACCAAACTTAATTCTAAATCCCTTACGTACATACATTGGCCTACGTAGTCCAGTATCAACATCCAAATCTATAAACCAGGATCATGTTTTGGTCCAGGCCCTTCAAACATCAATCATCCTTGCACTCATGTCTCCCCCAAGATCTAGAAACATGTGGCCTTTTGCGCCATTACCTCCTCCACTGCTCGACACTGAAGTAGCTCTCGGGCATGTCCACATCCCATGTCGGCCTCTCCACCAGAGCAACCTCGAGGGGCTGATCCGCCGCGCTGAGAGGCATAACACCATAGATGGGCCGGTACTTGTAAGTCATCCACCAGCTCTTACGTTCACCGCCAGTCTCGGCAACCTCAAGGTCCTTGCCCGCTTCACGACGGTTCCGTAGCTGGGCGAGTTCGCCATCGGGCTGGTCCGTTTCGTCGTCACTGTTAGCATCCTCGGGTCGTGGGGCGTCGTCCATCTCAATGTCCTCCCACTGGCCGGCCGTGTGCTTGCGGACCTGCGAAGGAGCGAGGGCACCCTGCTCCATTCTGCCTCCGGCTCCGGTGGAGGGTCCTGTCCTCTTGCGCTTAAGTCCCTGCTTACCTAAAGTAGCTGTGGGATCGCTGGCCTCTCCCTCCACAGGTTTGGGGAGGTCTTGTGCCAAGTCGAGCATAAGAAGAAATGAAACACCATAGATCCAGGCACGAGAGCCTTGCCAGAACACACCCTTGGCAAGGTCAAGGAGATCCAACACAGGCGCAGGTAGGTTTTTTCGGACGTGACGTCGAGACCAGGGCGTGAGAGAGCCTTGGAGAGGGTGGAAGGTGAGCAGGTTCCACGACGAGGTGATTGCGAGGAGGGTGTAGTCGTCGACATGGTCAGATGAGCCATTTATCCCATCAGGAGAACCCCGGGGAGAGGTCTTGTCTCGAGGTACATCGGCAGAAAAAGATAGAACCGTTGCGGCAGAGGGTAGCTTGGGCAATAGTTTGGCACTAGGGTTGCGAGCCCACTGCTCAATATTCTGCGACGGTTCATCTTCCTCATCTGAGGACTCACTCTCACTTGATAAGGACGCGTCATCTTCTGATTTGGCCTTTTCTCCATCGCCGCGTAAGACCCAGGTGTCGATATAGCCGGCAAGATCAGATGTCGCAAGCATCTTGGAGTCTGCCGAGAAAGCAATATGCGTAATGGTCCTATCGTAGCTCCCCAGCCCTCCATTGATGATATAGCGTGGAATTTGGCGTCGCAAGCGTGTTAGTCTTTGCACTCGTGGTGAGAAAATAAGTGAAACTCGGGGAGTGACAGGATCGAGTGCAGCCATGACAATGCGAGAGCCTTCCTGAACAGCGCATAGCCAGTGTGCATTGGGTGAAAGCTGCACCTTTGTGGCACCCACACCGGCTAACTTCTGAGGAAGCTCGATAGAAGAAAGCTTGATATCCGAAGGCTTGGCAGGGTTTTGGTGTTCTAGCTTGAAAGCCTTTACTTCGGTGGCAGTCGAAACGATTAGAAGGGAACCCTCATCGTCGATGGAAGCAGAGGTGATATTTGAATCTCCCTTGACGACAATGGTCTTGAGAAGTTTGCGGTTCTGGTTGATATCGACATCATCGCCCCCGGCGTTGAACATGTCAGTAGCTGATTGCCGTAGAATCCAGACGTGAATCTCCCTATCCCACCAGCTGACAACGAAGCGAGCCTTTGGCGCACTAAGCAAAGGAGCCTGCTGTGGCAAGCTCGACATGATACGGTGGTTCTCGCGTCCCATTTCCTTCAGAGGAATCACGACAGGGTTAGCATCAGGACCTGAATCCGAGTTAGCCATGGCTTGATAATGAAAACAGTTGATCTAACCTCCTGAAACAACAACGCTAATCTTTCCACTCTCGAAAGATGCCATAGACTTGACATCATGATCGTGGTATCGTCGTCCCCAAACCTTGCTCCATCGTTGGCCGGCGCCGCTGTTCTGCTTATAGAGAATTGTCCGCCGGTCCATGCCTCCGCTGAGGATCGAGGTGCCGTCGGCACTCGTCGCGAGACTGAGAACGTCTTGCTTGTGGCTCTGCATTCGCTGAGTTTGTGTATATGTCTTGCCATCCCAGATACAAACTTGGCCAGTTGAATCACCCGAGACAATATTGCCGTTTGGCAGACACTTGACAGACCAGATGATGATGTCCTTGGAACCGCCGACCAGATCAGAGCCCAGAGTCATCCTGCGCAGCATGTGGCCCTTTGTGATATCGTACGCTCGAATCGTGCTATCGGAACAACCGACAATGGCGACCTTGCGCGACTGAAAGGTGATGCTAACCATCTGGGCCTTCTTTGTTGGTGATCGCAGAAGGACTCGCTGAAATCGAAGATCGTCGTCCTCAATCGAGTACATGACAAGCTCACCGTCGATTGTTCCAGCGACAAGCTTGGTAGAATCTTGAGAGTCGGCGCCAAGTCCTACTTTGTCGGCTCCAGCAGGCTGGGCGGCCATGCACCAGATATCGCCATGTTGACCGCTAGCATGTCGCTTTGGCTTTCCTGTCTCGAGATCCCATTCGGTCACTGTAGATGTGTAACCTATGCTGAAAAGACGTGATTTTCCGGCGACGACGCGTCCATCGCCAAGGTCCTGGTCAGGCTCGTTGACCCAGACAAGACCATCGACGCTTCGATCTTTACCGCCAGGGATGATGAGCTCCTGATTCCAAGAGCCATTCGAAGGGTTCCAGATCTCGATGTCGCCATTGGCTCGTCCAATAGCAAGTCGCGCAAGGTTTGCTTGCAGTGCCGAACGCGTCTTGGGATGAGAGAAGGCGATGGCGTTGATCGCGGACGGCTTGTAGGGGACGAAACGACACCGATGAATATCCATTGTAACGGCTGCAATCAGGCTTTGGTAACAATCTTTCGGTCGCGTTATCTTTCTGATATTTGTTTTTACTCGTTTGGCGCCGAAAATCGATTCGAAGTGGTTGCGCGGATCGATAAATACTTGTAACCTGCCGCCGCGTAGCCAGGCGTAAAGATCCAGTCGAGGAAGAAAAATGTTAGCCTCGCAGACTTGCCCAAATTTTTTTTCTTGCAGGAAGAATAAGGTGTGGTCATAGCGCCCAAAGTGCCCCTCCATCTCCACTCATGGCAGCCGCAACCAGCCCCTCATCCTCCCTCAACGCGTGCCCCTCTCCTTCCGTTCTCTTGCGGGTTCTAGTCTGGGATCTCTTTCTTTATGCGTCACATTTTCATCGTTTCTGGGTGACTCTTCTGATGACTCTATAAAAGTGGAAAACTCGCCGACGTCGCATCACAGTTCTCAGTTCTGTGATATCTTGTCCGCAATCTATGATACGATCTTTTCAGAATAACCTTCATCGATAACACGTTCACGGTATTTTTGAGTTGCATTACTCAGACAATTTTGGACGCCTTGATAAGCTTTTACCTCCGCATCTCCGAGCTCGTCTCTCCAAGTCTCCACGACTCCAACCCTCGAAACCCATACTGTACCTTTTTGCTCCCACGTATCACCATTGTCGCACACGCATACACCTACCTACTGTCATGGATTTCAACAGCTCTTCGCCCTACCCTGAGGGCGTCATTTCCTTCCTAGACACCGATCTGTACAAGTTGACAATGCAATGCGCCGTTTTCAAGTTCTTCAAAGATGTACCCGTAACGTATGCGTACACCAACCGAACTCCTGATAAAAAATTGTCGCGAAAGGCTTTCAAGTGGCTGCAAGAGCAGATTCGAAGTAGGATCATATTATGAACCTCGTAGCGGGGTATGTTTCATGACTAACCTTGATGTCCAGAACTCGGAAACATCTCCCTTTCTACCGACGAGTACCTCTTCCTCAAAAAGCATTGCGACTATCTTTCCGACGACTATCTCAACTTTCTCAAAGAGTTTCGCCTGAGCCCCCGAGAGCAGGTTGTTACAACATTCACCCCGGTAGGCGAGGATAACGGAGACGACTCGGTTGTCGGCGATGTCGACATTCATATCAAGGGCACCTGGGTCGACACGATTCTCTACGAAATCCCCTTGCTCGCGCTGACGTCTGAAGCGTACTTCAAGTTCATGGATACAGACTGGAACTATGACGGACAGGAAGAGAAGGCATTTGACAAGGGACTGCAGTTGTTGGAGGCGGGATGCATTACATCCGAGTTTGGTACACGAAGGCGCCGTGACTACCACACCCAAGCCCTCGTGTTTCGAGGTCTGGTCAAGGCTTCCAAGGAGGCAGAGAAGAAGGGGTTCCCAGGGAAGCTTTCTGGTACTAGCAATGTCCACCTGGCCATGCGCTTCAACATCCCTCCTGTTGGAACAGTCGCTCACGAGTGGTTTATGGGTGTCGCCGCTATTATTGGCGATTACAAGCAAGCTACCGAAGTTGCGCTGAGGCACTGGGTTAGCTGCTTTGGCAGCAAGCTCGCTATTGCCCTGACCGATACATTTGGGACTCAGGAGTTTTTGCGGGCATTCAGCCAACCTGTACGACCTATTGAGGGAGGAATCCCAGCAGAGACGTTCAAGAAGGCCGACGGAAGCATGAAGACTTATGCTGAGACGTTTGCTGGTATTCGACAAGATTCTGGCGATCCTGCAGAGTACACCAAGATGATGAGAGACTTTTACGATCAGCAGGGCATCACTGACAAGAAGACTCTTGTCTTCTCGGACTCGCTTAACATTGAAAAGTGTCTTGAATACAAGAAGATCTCGGAGGACCTTGGCTTCCAGCCAACCTTTGGTGTGGGGACATTCCTCACCAACGATTTTACTCACCTCAAGACGGGCACTAAGTCAGTGCCCTTGAACATTGTCGTCAAGATTAGCTCAGCAGCAGGTCGTCCAGCTGTTAAGATCAGGTGAGTCCCCCTTGGGCTGATGTCCGTGGAGTCAAGACTAACTGGAACAGCGACAACATTGGAAAGAACACCGGCGACAAGGAGACTGTCGAGAAGGTCAAGAAAGAGCTTGGATACGTTGAGCGTGAATGGAAGGAGGGAGACGAGACCTCACGGTGGGGAAAGGAATGAGAGAAAAAGAATAGATTAAGATACCAAGGCACGGATAGCCTACTTGATGACAAGATGGCAAGATATTTTGCCATATGAGCACCAAAGAAAAGATACCGACAGCACAGCGCAAGCTTGGACAACACCGAGATGTACTAGCTTTTCTGTAGTACTAGTTTAGACTTGGATGTTGCTCAAATAAGAATAACTGGTTACAACTGAGTAGGGTATATGTGAAGCCGAGTAAGCAGTGATGATGAACCTGAAATATCAAGACATATTCTTAAATAAGATTAAATTACGATTGATGAGTTAGCCGCAAGAAGAGACACATCCAACGTGGAGTCAGCCAAGGCCTCCAATTCAACCTCCATCCTCGCCCAGATGATACTATCCCTCCACTCAGGCATCAGCATCATACCAGACTCAGGCTCAGGTCGCCACAGTAGCAGCGAGACTTCGTCCACCATTTTCTTGCCGAACGTACCAACCCACCACGCAAGTTTACCCAAAGTATTAAGCTGTACACCCCAATGCATCATAAGCAATAGAGCAACTGGATCTGAACTCTTCAACAGGATACCAAAGTCGCGACCCGCCAGTGCGGGAAAGGCTATGGGCATCCCCTTGAAGACATCCCTGGAGTCTTGCTCAAAGCAGGTCTGTATGGCACTCACGCTGGCGCGGTACGAGCGAATTCGTATGTTGGCTTCGTCACTGGGGGATACCTCAGATGCCTTGTGGACGATAGTAGAGAGACGCTCTAGGGCAATTTCTGTCTCTTTACTTAGAGATGTAGGGGTTTCTGTCTGCTGCTGCGTCCTCAGCTTCAAAGCCTCTGTAGACCGTGATAAAGCACCTGATATAAGAGCTTCAAAGTGCTTATCAGCAAGAGAAGCGTTCCCCATGAGCAATTCCCACAGCGTCACCATGCGTTCCAGAATGCCCTCATTCAACCCCTCGAAGGCACTGCATTGCCCAAGAGCCATGTTTACAGACACAGCGAGGAATGAAAACATGAACATTTTCTGCGCATTCTCACTGGTTACATTCTCAAGCTGTGCGCGAAACGAACGGCTCGCTTTATCGTAGTACTCAAGAGCAAGTTTAACATAATACGTTTCTGACTCTTCTTCGACGACAACAGCACCGCCGCAGAGGGCGACTTCGAGGGCGGAAAAGGCAAACATGCCGTTAAGGAGATACTCGTGTCTGAGGGCCCAATGGGCCATATCCTCCCGTAGCCACTGTTCATCTTCTGGGATGCTGGCGAGGCTTTTGTACGTTGAGGTTGACCAGCGGTGCATAAGTTCAAGTTCTATGCGGCGGCGGATTTCGGTTGCTGGGAGTTGAGCGGGGGGATCCGGGAGATATGAGCAGCTTTCGAGGTTGCGGGCTGCGCAGTTTGTACAGGGAGGTCCTTGTTCGTCGCACTGGAAGACTTGATAAGCCTGTGAAGAGGAAGTATGAGTTGGGTTGACTTGTATTACTTTTATATGTCGCTTCTTGCAGTTTCGACAGCCGTGCCGAGACTTGTTGTGAGTTCTTCGTTTCATCATGACTTATGCGGTGAGCTCTATAACGCGACGAGACTGCAGCACTGGATATAGAAAGTAAAATATGTGATCTTACAGTTGAATTGATAGGTTTCGTCGGGAGCTCACACTGGTCATGATGAGTTGAGCATGTGAAGTTCGATTGCTTTCGTCCTTGTATAGTGCGATGTGGCTGTGCCTGTGCTTACGGCTGATAGTTCCCCACGAGTTGACGAGTAAGATTGGCGAATAGGATTCAATCTTACTTTACTTCAACGGAAAACCAGAAACAAATCGCTTACTTTAATTGATTGGGTTGTAAGTTGTGAAACTCATTATTATAGACACTGAACTTGAATATGGATGAAAGGAGTGCGTGTCCTGTTATGCTATGCTCTAAGCTAACACGATTTGCTCGCCATAAAACAAACATTATAGGCCATATGTTTATCCCGCCTCTTTCTTCTTTTATTTGCTGGTATGGCACCACCTGTCTGCGGTGGTAAATGTTCCTCCACATAATAGACCCTCAAGCATCGTGCCCAGCAGCCCGCCAACGACAACCCCAGCAGTCTCACCAACTCCCACCACTTGAAGGCTAAACTCTTGGTTGATACCCAGTTCAAAAGATTTTTCTTCTATCACCGTATCCATGATAATCATGTAAATCGCTCCTCCGCCGAGACCGGCACCGAAAGCGAGTAGTCCCATAAGGATTTGTGTTGAGAACACGAGGAACAAGGCGTTGATAATGAGGATAAAAGTAGCAGCGTACAAAGTCATAAAGGCAACCTTGGTACTGGTAGGTCGGAAGAGTAAAGTAGAAGCCCGAGAGATAAAGTTGCCTATTTGGAATGCGAGATTGTAGGTGGTGAAGTAGGAGAAGAACGACTCGAAGGAGGCGGGAAGAGGCAAAGCTCGTGAGATGCCAGGATATGCAAGAGCCTGAGCTACGAACACTGTAAACAGTGGCATCATAAATGGCTGAACCATGGTCTTTGTAAGATGAATACGGTTTCTGTAACTCAGCACAAGCGAGAGTTGTTGCACGGGATCCAGCATTACAAGAGCCGAAGCATCCTCTACATCGACCTTGGAATATTCATGTTGTGTATCGGGATAGTTGACAGGCGCTCCAGGAAGTATGACAAAGAACGTCATGAGCATGGCGCCCGAGAGGACGTAGATACAGTCGATAAAGTCTCTCAGAAAAGACTCGAACCAAATCGTCAGCACAAAGGGCAAGGCTGCGCAAAACACAGCACCAGCGCCAACTCCAGCACCCCATCCAGCGAGACCAGCACGACCACAGTAGCGTATCATACCCAGGAATGAAATCTCCATGGCTGCTGCGGATATGGACGCAATTGCAGATGTCAGGATGCGAAGTGGCGGCGCGATGTTGGGAGGCGTGACTTTTGTGATGAGTGTCATGATGATCCAGCCTGTTCCGACGGTAAGAGGGCGTATCCAGTAGGGAATGCGATGGAGGACATGGGGTATCACGAGTTTGGTGACGAGGGCTGGGAGGGTCTCGATGAGGATAACGATCCAACGGGGATAAGGGATGATGAGATAGTTTGCTGAGTGTACGATGAAAGGTACAGTAACATTAACGAGGCCTGAAAATGGTCAGTATAAGGGGTTGAGTGAGGGTATATGATGACATACCAAGGATGGCGAAACCGAGATATGTTAGGAACTTGACACTCAAGTGTCTGCTGCTATTCCTTGGAGTATCCATCACTTATTATTTTGAGTGAGTTGTTGTTGAAACACACTTGATGGATAGAATGGCTGGATTAATAGTAAAGTGAATGCGACCGACCATTAATAGGATACGAGAAGTTAATCGCAGCTTTGAACTGGTGATGAGTGTTGACTTACCTCTAACAAGGAAAGACTGCTCGTCATTGATCACGATCCCTTATACTTCTCCAGGACCATGTTCAATACGAATCAGTTCATCACCAGGAAAGCGTGCAAAATTTCACTGGTTGTTAGTTTGTTGGTGAACCGTCTAAAGTTAGAGAAGCCGTGTAGAACCTATTGTTATCCCACGTGGAGTCGCCTCTGCAATTCCCTGGATAGATTATACAGACCTAAGCTACTGACAGTACCCTTAAACACTATAAAGTTAGCTAACACAAAGCCTAGCTAGGGGATGAGCCTCTAACTAGGCATTTAGAGGTGCCTAAAGTTGAGCTTCTACTTTAAACTCACTCTCGCAAGAAGTAACGATAACACTTTTGTCCTCTTCTCACTCCAACTCAGGCTAATAAAATTTCGTCAATGGCTCGATACTCTAAGAGTTTGAAATGGATCGTTATTACTTTGTCCTTCATTCTAGTCTCATGGATAACGTATATGGGTTTAGTATGTCAGACAGTCCGCATAATTCGTAGACTTGACTAACAACACTCGCAGTTTGCTTTACGACTTGACCATACTTTGTCCAATCTACACAGCATATCAACTCTTTCCCGCATAGATCTTGATAAATTTGCTATTAACACACCAAAATACGAGTTTAGCACCTCTCGTCGTCTCCATCTCTTCATGCCCGCCGACTCACCCCACCTCAACCTTTGCAAGACCATCATGTCTGCCGTCGCAATGGGCTATCCTATGCCCATTCTCCTCAATTGGGGACGCGAATACAATCGGCCCTCATGGCACTTTTCTGGAAGCCACATCGCTAAACTCGAAAGTCTCCTGGGTGCTATAGAAACGCTCCTCGATCATTCAGATGTACCCGAGGACGATATCGCCGTGTTGGTAGATGCATACGATATGTGGTTTCAACTTCCACCTTCTGTGCTTCTCGAACGTTATCATCAGCTTAATCGAGAAGCAGACGCCAGAGCACGCAAGCAATGGGCCGATCTTAATATTAGCGCTGGTTTTCCTATACAACCGCCTCATCAAGACATTATCGTCACTACCGCAAAAGACTGCTTTCCTGATTCATACTCTGGCTCTGATCCTCATTATGAGCACTGGCCTGAGTCGCCTATGCCAAAGGATATGTACGGAGAGGGCACAGACACTATTCCTTGGTCCTTCGATTCAGCGCGCAAGTACAGAAAGGTGCGTCCGCGGTGTGTCAACAGCGGTATCATCATGGGATCTATGGGTGCTTTGAGGAATGCTCTAAGAAGATGTAAGGAGAAGGTTGATTCAGTAGCTATGAAGGGCCGTCAGCTTTGGAGTGACCAGGCACTCATGGGCGAAGTCATTGGAGACCAGGAGGTATGGCGTGAGTGGATAAGACATCTTGGATACTCATGGAACGGCTCCATGGCCTTCGATGACAGAGATTATCTTGACCATAAAGCCCGTAGCATCGTTGATGCAGCCTTCCTTGGCCGACGATTTGATTTTGGCATAGGCCTTGATTACAACTTCACCACCGCTCCGCCAACCTGTTCTTCCGAGGAAGACGGTTACTTCGTCAAAGTCTCCAATAAGACTAACGTACGAGAAGAGTCTGAAAAGGCTGGTGTGCCAGGAGACGTACGCATCCACGGCGTGCCCCCTGAGTTACGCAACATCAAAGACAAGCTCCTCTCAAAGACAGACTGGGGTTCCATCCCCCTATACACTGACCTTTTCTTCGGCGTAACTCCCGTGGGTATTCATCACAACGCTTATGTGAATGGTCTCAAGGGCTGGAGATTGAAGAATTGGTGGGACAAGATGTGGTATTATCCCCAGCTGCGACACCTCGTCACCCAGCGTCTAAAACCAAGTGCCGACGAGACACCTTTGTCAGAAATCGACCATGAGGGGTCAAGAATCACTTACAAGGCCCCAAAAGAGGACAAAGAGCATAAAACGGCGAGGGTGTTTAGCCCCCTGAAGCCAAACTTCAAACCGATCGAGTGGGATGCAGTGTGTCAGAAAAAGGGCTACAGCATGAAATGGTACGACGAGCTATTTGTTGACCAAGAAGGTCCTTTGGATATACAGCAATAATCACACAAAATAATCCAACAACCCATCTTATTCAGATCTAGTCATGCCCCTGACAAGCCTCATTTCTGGGCGATATAAGCCTCATGATAACTTGCGATATGAATCACCAAGAACGGCATGATGGCCATTTACAGACAAATGTCCGAGACTATAATTAAAAGTAAGATGGATTTGAAATTAGTAAATAAAAGCCACCGTTGTCGCTCACGCTACACATGCTGACCTCCTCCAAAATGTAAACGCCATCGGTCAACTTACATCCAGGTCCCAAGATCACGCTGCACGATAAGATAATCAGAGGGTAAACTGCCCGTCGACTAAAGTCCTTACGGAGAACTTTAAGTGAGATTTCTGCCATAAGGCGATAAGTCGCCTGTCCAACGTACTAGGCAAGCGTCTTGGCGGACAGCGAAATCATAGACTCGGGTACGACGTTTGACCGATGGACAAAGCTGTGGACTTTGGTGGGTATGTTGAAGGAGCTATACATCACTTGGTTTGAAGGAGAGAAGGGTATTGTGATATTGTGTTATTTTTGAGTTAATATGCCTGCAGTATCTCGAGTTCGTTACAGGCTATGTGAGAAGACCCAGCCTGTCAATCAGGGTATACAACCATAAGCGCCGTTCCAATCCAGAAGTCCAAGAGGTCTAGATATCCGATGCCTAATTTCTACATTATGTGGCCTCTTCAGATAATCTCACAATCTCACAGAGACTTCTCACGAATATCATGTCAACTTCCTGTGGCTCAGTGTCCATCAACCTCTCCTCCCCGCTGCCCTCCTCTGTAATCAGCTTTGCCGTGGCAACAAGCCGAGAGATGCAACGAAGGAGGCCTGACTCAATGTTCCTTGTCGCATTATCTTGAACAGTTGCTGTAGAGACTTCCTCCTTACCAAAGCCCATAGCTGTGAGAGGAGTGGTGAACTTTTTGGTGAAGCGCCCAACGTTGGGTGTAGGGTTCGCCTGCGGTGGGCTTAGTCCGAGGACAGAAGCAGCCTTTTTGGGAATGTTGTCACCTTGGGATTTTGAGTCGGAGGTCGAAGCTCGTTGTCCTGATGGTTGATTGCGGGGAACTCGTGATACGTAGTTGTAAGCGACAATGTGTGCGTACAGAGCATCGCAAATGTAATCGGAGCATCCGGCAAACACATGCCGCAACGGGGCCCAAGGCGCTGGAGATGCTGCACCGCCCGAGTGCGATCCATTCTCATAGTGTGACCGCTGACGTCTAGGGCCAGCCGGTTCACGTCCATGTGAGACAACCTTCTTCCAGATCGATCTCCGAGGATGTAACGTTGGTGAGTCGGTGGATGGCTCGACCCATATGTTAGAAGGAGGGTGCCTGACCTTCTTTGAGTATGATCGAATCGTTTCGGTCGTCAAGCTAGATGATAGCAGCATCGTTTCTGGAAAACAAGCTATTGAGACCCTGAGCGTCTCGATGATATCAGGCGGGAGCGGAACTGCTTTTGCCAAGTCATCAACTGGGATCTGGGGCAAGCAGGGAGGGTTTGAATCATCTAGCCATGATTCAACGGTAGGCAGGGGTGAGGGCGGTGGTGTTTGTTCGATATAGACGGTATCCGGTCGGGACAGTGGGGGAGGAGATGGATATTGGTCCATGTAGTTATCTTCGTCCTCGATTTCTAGTTCAATGGATCCAAAATCAGATTTGAGAAGGATTGTGTTGTTGTCGGCCTCATCGCGAAAGCGTTGGTAGAAAGGTGATTGTTTGGTGTAACCATGACTCACGGGGCTTATCCGCGAATCAAATATTGGCGTTTTTGGTCTGGGAGTTGTGTCCAATGAATCTGTGGTACATGTAAGAGATGTTTTCCTTGGTGGAATAGTTGGTGGATCCATGGATTTTACTGAGTGTTGTCTTTTATGCTGGTGCTTAGGCTCATCGATACAAGAGCCAGCCCTGTGAAGGCGAGGTTTGGGAGCCTCCATCATGACTGTGATGTCGAATGTTGGCTCATAGTTTGGTGGTGTAGGCGGTCGTGGAGATAGAGCAGCTGTTTCCTTTAGTGTAGCAATGTCTTCCTGGACCTCAAGTTCAGCTTCTTCATCGTCGTCATCGGAATCAATATCAATCCAGCTATGATCATGTCCTCTCTCTAGGAACAAAAGATCTTTAGGTGATGGCGGATTTCCGCTAGCTGATGTGAGGGATGTTGCTGCTGTAACAATAGATTGTTCACGCAACTTGATGGATGGAATTTCGACGCCTTCAGCGGACTCGGTTGACGACATAGATTCCTCATCCGACTCAGTTTCTTCAGCGCTGTATTCTCGATTTCCGAGAAACGATACGATTGATTGCCGTTCCTCGATTGATCCAAGGGTTTGTACCCTCACGGATCCGGATTGATATGGTGAAGTGAGGATTCGACCACGTGTTGACATGTTCCTCCTGTTGCTTTGCTCCTCCGCAAACCAAACAGGCCCAGATGGCATACCGGCAGTCATGTTTTTGGCTGCAAAGACTGAACTCGACCTCTCCAAATCCCTGGCCAACATCTCAGGGAAACAATCCATCATGTCGTCGATAGTTTGTTGGCCAAAGAGCTCAGGCGAGTCTGAGCGCGTGTTTGGTAATGCAAGCGGTAGCAAATCCGTCATGCTCGACACTGACCGTCGTTTCGAAGAAGTGAGTTGTGTCGTTGGCCAAGGCGAGGCTTCAAGGGAAGTGCTTGGATCTTGTCTGTATAAGTAGATGGCCACTGGAATCCTGGGAGCAAGCACAGGCATGAAAGCTAAATCTGGGACAAACGACCCAACAACAACAACCAAAGACACAAATTCGATCGTGATTCACTGGCTCGATATTCAGTGGAGGGCAGTGTCAAGGGGCACAATAATAGTAATTGGGTTTGACTTGGGCTGGAACTTAACCACTAGTAGATCTAAGAGTAGACAAGCAGGGCAAGATAACCGCATCCAAGGGAGGCGGAGGGCTTATTATGTTGCTAGATCATCTAGACCAAGTAAAGTACGTATGTACTATAAACGTCAAGAGCCATGAGATTGAGTAACGGGGCTGCAGTAGGCAAATGGGCGGGGTCTGTTGCACATGGTAGAGACCGGGTAACCAAGGACGTGATACTCGAGGACGAATGTAGCTAACGGCTCACCCTGACGAACGGAATGAGGTGAGAAGCTGAGTGGCGTTGCCGGGGATGCATTGGTTGCGCCACGAAAAAGCAAAACAGAACAGGTTCGCAAAAAGAGCCACCACAAGCATCACAGCTCAAGTGGGCCTCGACTCTTTGGTGGTTGGAAGGGTTGAAAAGATGCTGATCCCTGGAGAAGAAGGACAAGTAGAGAAGCGCAAGGGATGACAAGAAGGGACCTATTCTCCCTATCGGAACACTGTGAGTCTGTGACCTCCCAACTCCGTAAGGTACTTTGAAAACTGTTGTGAAAGCTACTCTCATCACGTCTCCACTTGGGTGAACGTTCTCTTGCTGTCACAAGAAACTGAAGCAGGTAAATGCCGCGAGCGTCTGGCCGCGAACGGTAGCTTTTTAGGCACAGCAAAGCCACGGCAACGGGGAAAGCTGCCATACCCGTGCCAAGACAGATCTTACAGTTAGCCTCGAGTAGCTTGAGCCAAGAGAGACGAATGAATTTCATTCCGTGCCCAGACAAGACTTCCGTATGCTGTTCCTGTAGGCGAAGCCATTGTCATTGAGGGCGCGAGTCGTGGCTGGGCGCGGGCGCCCCTCGAGTCTCGAGAGAGCCATTTTTTGCGTCGCTAAGACTTGAGTGATGCAGGTCCGGAATATGCCTCGAGCTCTCGGCCGTAATGATCTATCTGGTCTCAAAGTATTTTGCCTCTCCCGGGGTCAGAGGCGATCATACTTGATAGACAGTGAGCATCTTGTCCTAATCGGCATCGGGTTACGTTGGCTCCATGGCTGAAACAAAAGACTGGCATGCAACTCAAACTCTCATCCTTGTTATCAAGTCTCGGCCTCGAAATGCGGGCAACACAAGACTCTAGTCTGCAGGACCGGCTGCGTCGGATGAGATATCGGCACTTGTAAGCAGGACGGCTGGACTGCCATGATCATGGCCAAGGATAGCGATTTGCAGATGCGGAGAAGCGATATAGACGAGAAGAGTAGAGCAGGGGTTTGGGATGTCATGTAAGGTAAGGGAGATCATAGCTTGGTATGCGCAGTAAAATGACAAGACGGACGAAAAGTGATATCACTCGTCAAGCCAAAGTCCTGCTAGCCATGTGGTTTCTATGCACGAGACCCAAATAAGCATTCGATCTGCCATATCTTTGACATGTTGCTATCATCATTTTGTGCGCTGCTGTCAGTTTGACAATGGAAACCTGACAGTGGGCGTAGCAACCTTGATGCCTGCCAAGCTCATGTAGTTTTGGGTACATAATGCAAGGAGAAAGAAAAAGGAAACATGCTCAACGGTGAACGGGTTAATTAGCAAGGAGCAAGGGGGCTGCCAAGGGAGACACGGCTGGTAATATGGGAAGTAAAAAGCAATATGAAGATGTAGGTAGGTTAGTAGTGAATACTGGGTAGGTACCTAAGGATTGACACTAGAGGGCAAGAACTGGCTAGAGTGGTTTATGACTCCCATTTTCTCAATAAACAACGTAAGTTTCCAGCAGGCAAGGCAAATCAATTCTGTCATGATATTATAATTAGGTAGCCTTTAAATAACAACCAATCCATTCAGGTCTCTAGATTAGTGAGAACTGGAAATCTCACGGCAATAAGCACTACAGCGGCGGCCGCTGGCGCTAATTGAGCACAGGCGCACACCGCCCGCGGCTTGTTTTAGCGCTACTCCACCAAAGCAAACAAAATTTCACGGCTACAATCTAACCAAAGCAGACAACACAAGGTAAAAGGACTTTCGCTTATTCTATCATCACGCTTCAGTCTCGCACTGCAGAAAAATCTACATCATACGTTTCATATCGTCTCGCCTTGGCTCGGGCAGACTTGCAAAGTCCCTGAACCTAGATCTCAACCTGGATCAACCTGGACCCTTCATTCAGCACCTCAGAAAACGCCGTTGAAAAAAGCTAGTTGGTATTTTTGATTGGCTAATTATCCCTGAGCTGTACTGTAAGTGGTTGTTGGTCATCTCTACACCAAACATTTTATTCTCCGTGTTTGCCTGTCCTGCAACACCTTTCATCTCCTCAATGGATGGTTTTCTGCCAGTTTTAGAGCCAACTGCTTAATATCGAATGATCTAATCCCGACATCTTGGACCTGGGTTTGCATCCATATCCATACACCAAGCACTTGGACCAACAAACATTCATCGGCTGAAACTTGACACCCAGACAAGAGCTTTCATAGGGACTGTCACCCAAGATACTATATCACCCTGTCCAGTTTCGAATCAAGACATTCATCAATTCGAAAGAATGCTATCTCAGGAGTTCATATCAACCATCTGTGGTCCTCCCCTCGCCGCAAACACAGCCATTTCCAAGGATGTCGGCATCTACTCTCACTCCCTCACTCCGTCTCACACCATCAAAGCTTCTTTCAAGAAGAGCTCCACCCCTGTAAACTGTTTAGCCGTCAGTCAGACTCACATCTTTGCGGGCCAAGACCAAAAGGCACACGTTCATGTCTATTCCCGTTTACGTGGCAACCAGGAGGCTCTTGTGCCTTTCCCAGAGAGAATTCGCAGCCTGGCCCTTGCTGGCCAAGTTTTAGTCGTTGGCTCTACTGAAGGCAGACTATTTCTGTGGGAGGTTAGTCCCGTCTTAGCCCCGTCTTCGGTGACACTCACACATATGATGCAATCATCAACCTGGAATATGAATACTGAATACTGACAAGTTATAGACGTGTACAGGCCGACAAGTGTCGACGCCACCTTGTCATGTTCAGGCTGTTTCCTGCTTAGCCGTGACGCCTTATCACATTCTGTCAGGATCTGATGACTCCAACATTAATGTCTGGTCGATATCGCGCTTGCTCGAGCTTGATGCTCAGACGGAACAAGAACCCGACCTGACACTATCTAATCATCGAGGTGCTATCACCAGTCTGGCTGTCGGTCCTGGCATTAATCCGGAGACGAGCATATGCGTGTCTGCCAGCAAGGATAAGACATGCATCATCTGGAACTACCAGACCGGCCAGCTCCTCCGGACGTTGCTCTTTCCGACGTTTCCTCTATGCGCCCGTCTCGATCCAAGTGCAAGGGCACTCTTTGTATTTTCTGAAGCTGGCGCTGTTTACCTAGTCGAGCTATTCGGTGGCGACAAGCCATTGCTTGGTTCCCGCAGCACCGAGTTACCATCAATTGTCGTGCAGGTCAACACCCCGCTCGCTGTCTCGGATCCAGAAGTTGGACAACCATCATGCCTCGCTCTAACATATGACGGCACTTCAATATTGTCCGGACACACAAAGGGCAAGATCTTACGATGGACACTGGCGGACAATGCTCATCCTACAGAGGTTGCGAATCTAAATGCCTCTGTCACCAACCTCTGTTTCATTCCCCCACTATCAACAGAGAAACCAACCAAGACAGTGTCCATTGTGAAACCAAACCAGAACCTCAAGCGGTACAATTTCACAGCCCAGCTAACCACAGATCTGGGGGAGGAGACACGACTCAGCCAGATGCTATCTACCAACGGGTTTCCATCACAATCGCTTGAGACAGCAATCTCGTCAATGACCACTCCTCCGGACGAGAGACAGGATGACGAACTTGCAAGTCAGGATGCACAATTCCGAGCCATCATGAACAGTTGCAAGATACTTCAAGAACCGATTAGATAGACATTTACCGCAAGCGCACACCTGCAGAACTGATAGTTACGTTCTAAATAATCAGTTAATCTCGGAGAGTACTTTTTCATCTTATGGCCAAGGCCTCGTTTCGAGACGATTCATGCTATTCCCCGTTCATTCTCTCAGCCTCAAGGCTCGAGCGTATCCCATGGAACAGGTTGTCACACACAGGTCGCTGGCCTCAATCACCGTCTCCCCAGCTTAGACGTCCCCTAAACCATGGTAGCACGGCAACATTTCAAAGCGCACGACAGGTTGTACAGGTACAGGTATCACAATTCAGATTCTAGTGAAGAGGCACTTGTCGACAATTTCCCTATTGTCGGGGGCCTAGAGTGGTGGTGCAGTTCATGTGACAACCCGCCGCTGAGGCTTTATCTCACCGGTCTGGAGTAACATGCATCTCATCGAAAAGTTCGTGCCGTAAAGTGTGGCTGCATCCCAAACCTGACGCAAGGGACCTCAATGCAGAATTGTATACTGTCATGCAAGGGGTTCCGGTATCTTTGCAGGTGTAACTCTTGCCACCGAACTAGGCAATGTTATCACCCCAATCCGAAATGCGAGCATCTCGGTCTGGTCAACTTGGCCGTATCTAGGAGGGCTTGCAGCACATGCTATTATCCGATGCAACCCGAGGCTGGAGAGGTTTCTGATTGATCATGGTTATAGTCAATCTAATTGGAGACATTTCTCATCTAACTATGCAACTAATGTCTGTTTCGTTTAAACTTTTAAAACTTCATCTTGCAGCTCACTTGCATCATATTATCGTACGTCCCGACCTCCGCAACGTGGAGCAATCTGGCCAAGCGAAGCGGCTCCCAGGCCCGAGACAACACGCGTGAGAAAAGAAAACTCGCCTTTAACACCATATTTTTATGCCTCAACACCAGCTAATGTCCTGCAAAAGATAAACAGGATCTCACTGCAAGGGGAGGGTTTCAGGGTTCAAGACAGTGGTGGGTATGCCCGTAAGCATTGGGATTCGAGGGATGGAAAGAGTTGCATTCATAGTTGCGTTATTGTCAAGATCACCACGTTATACATGTTAGGAATGATTTGCTGGAGCCTGGGCGAAGTCAATGAAGCCTGTAAAGAAGTATGCTCGGCTGATTGATGTAAAGGTTGTCGACGGGTGTAGAATAGAAGGCGAGTAGCTGAGAAGCGAGTGGATATCTAGAGTATCCTACTACACTACTAGCAATTCTATGTTATATCTATCTAATCTCGGTTCACAAGGGGAATTGGGCTATAATCCTTCCATGACAGTCTTTAATATGAAATCTCTATTCATGACATTAGTTTCGTCGCTATATTTTGATAACTGGGGCATGTTTACTGGCCATAGAATAAACCCTATCCAATTTGCTATTGAATCTAGGGTACTTACACTGAATGCCCATCCTGTGTAAATATTGATTCTGCAGTAAAAAGTCGTACACGTCTCACAGTATTCTGCCACTATTCTGAAGCTCTTATTTTTACAGCCCTTTGTAGATCATCCTTTGGAGATATACTTAGCTGGAAATACTCCCCATGAAAGTTAATCGAAGCAAGTCCTACGATACTTGTGCAGGCTCAAATAACTTTACAGCAGCAATAAACTCCCTGGAATTCGTCATGATAATACACCGAGATATCCACGGAGCTTGCTTCCACGGAGCTGATGCCGAAGGATATTTAAACGCGCACTGTAATCTGAGACAAATTGCTCTACCAAATTACAGTGCGAGTAACTGTTACCGGAAATGCCGGCCGGAGCGGCAAATTCTCCGCCCCGACTAACACCGAATTCGCAGCGTCAAATGTCTTGCATCATCGGACACTTCTAAGCCCGTCGCTAATCTATTTCCCCAGCCATTTTCCCCAACCTACATCCCACCAAATGTCTGTCGTTGGTACTATCAAGGGCGACATGCCGCAGCAAGTCCGATCACTCGTAAGTCAAGTCCTCACCGCAATGATTGCTCCATTTGCAGGGATTGTTGCACTTCAAGATATTGAGCATGGCTAATTGAGATTTTTTTGCATGCAGTACCGCCAACTATTACGGCAAGGCTCGCAGTTCTCTGCGTACAACTTCCGCGAGTATGCGAAGCGACGGACGAGAGATGCTTTCCGAGAGCACCAGAGCGAGCAAGATACGCGCAAGGTGCAAGAGTTGGTTCAACATGGAATAAAGGAACTTCAGAGCTTGAAGGTACGTGGTGGATATATGCTGTCAAAATGGAGGCGAAAAGCTAACGGCAAGCAGCGACAAACAGTCATCAGTCAGTTCTACCAGCTCGACCGGTTAGTTGTCGAGGGTGGAATCTCAGTAAGTTTTGAGACTTTAGGATCATTTGGATGGCATACTGATCTCCGAGCAGGGCAAGCAGACGGGCAACAATCAAGAGATTATGAGGCAAAAGGAACAAGGGTAAGTCGAGGACTGCTATCGCCACATTTGACGTTGCTAACGGTTGCGCACAGTTACGACTAAACGATGAGGTCGTCACGATATCTACGAAACGGCTGGATAAAAGATAAAGGAGACAATTCGAGTGTACAGTAGCATGGTTAGGGGACAATGTAAATGTATCGGATACCATATGGGTCAAAGGCGACAAAGGAGCCGCAAGATGGTTGTGCTGGGCTGGGCATCACGGTTCGGACGTTAGATGGCGAATCTCACTTCTTATTCCGGTTTGCCTTCTTGGCTCGTCCTTAATATCGGCTTTAAGTTGCTGTGGGTTGCTGCAAATGAGCGTTGCCGTTATACCCAAGTAACTTTACAATTCAGACTCCACGGTCGGATCAAAATACATACTAATACCTTCTGCATGCTTAAATGAGCCTTAATATCAATGAAGCACACGATATTTCATAAACAATTTAATCTGCATGGATTTATCGACCTTCAGGTCTTGCGCTAGATTTCGATTACGTCAGCGGGGAACAGCCCATTTCAATTGGCCACCAACTCTCTAGAAGTCCATCGCGACTCGCGACAACACTTCTCCTAGCTCAGCCTCGTATAATCAGCTTCAACGACCATATTCTTACGACGGTGTAGCACAACCCAGTCAGCCTCAAAGAGATTATTTCTATTATCTTTATCCTAGGATAAGAGCCTCCGCGCTCTCACATCAGCCGCGATGGCTCCTGGAGTGAGTACTTCAGGGTTCCCTTGCGCAAGCATCAACTAAATTGAATAGACGCGACGCGCCAATCGATCTGGATACGCTGAGCACGACGACTTCGAAGGTACAACCACACCGATCGCACATAACGACGCGTACTAATTACTCAAAGGTCTGCCCGTACGACAATGGCGTCAAGAATGGATCGCCGTTGCGCCGCCGCAACAGCAGGAACAAAGTCAACAGAATGACGTCTGGTCGATCGAGTTTCCTCACGGCATGCCAAAGGATTCCAATTTACTCCCGACGCATAGCCAGGAACTCCTTGCCGCTGCGCGATCCGGAAGGCTCTATAAACGTCCTGCGCCAGCTGAGGAGGAAGAGGTCGATGCCGACGCAGCTCCCGAAAAGCTAGAGAAGAAGGAAGAGGATACTAGTGCCAAAGGCTTCAGTGTCAAGGTCTGGCGACAGTTGCCTCGAAATGTTGACACTCCCCCCACATCACATCTTGCGAAACGACAAAGGAATACAGTAACCATTGCTAGCCGGACAGTCGAAGAGAAGGTTCAGGGGCCGACGGTTACAAGGGCGACTGTCAGAAGGGTCGACGCCGCTGGAAATCCATACACGGAAGAAGTCACGTTGTCAGATGGTCAGAGAGTCCAGGGAGAGATTATCTCGACTAGGATTGAAGCTGCGCCCGTTCCCGGCGCAGAGCCTGCCGCCTTGACACCTGTCCCCAACCGACGAAGGCCACCACCACCCAAGAGAAAGGCCAAAGCTGGCCCTGGCAGGGGAAAGAAGAAGATCAAAAACCCTCCCCCTGAAGCTGGTGTTCCTGGTGCTGTTGCAGCACCCGCAGGAGATGGAAATGGTGCCGCGCCTGCTAAGCCTGAGAACCCTGCGGAAGCTGTACGTTGTTACTCGCTGGTGCTCTCTACCCCATTGCTGATCTTTTGCAGGCCATCAAACAAGAGCGCGAGGATTCTGCGAATCAGGATAGTCCAATGCCTGACGCTGATGACGACGATGATGATGAAGACGATAATGATGACGAGGGCGAAGAGGGTGATGATGTTGATGGAACACCAGCCGCGGACAGCCAAGTAAATGGCGATAACGAAAAGTCACAAGATCACGAAATGGCAGACGCTGCTCCCATTAACATTACTGAAACTGAACTCGTTCTACCTCCTGCTCCGGTGCCAGCACCAGCTCCAGCTTCACCACCAGCTGCTCTTGGAACTGATGATCCAGATGTTTCTATGCAAAACGATTCATCAGAACCTGCACAACAAAGCCCTGGAAGCCTAGCGCCGCCTTCGTTCACTCTTACTCCCGGAGGATCACGACTTGAAGGCAGCCCCCTCAAGAACGTCATCATACCTTCGCCTACAGCCGAGGTTGATCAGGAGAAAATGCTCAAGGCAGCAATAGATGCCCCTTTTACCGGAGGCGATATGTCACAAGAACTTCAAGAGCCTTACGAGCTACAAGAACCACAGCAGTCACAAGAACCACAAGAGCTTGAGTTGACTGAAATGAATCTTGCACAAGCATTACATGCCCCCACTGCCAAGGACGAAGAATTCCATGCACCTGCGATGAACGAGGAAGACCTTGTCAAGGTAGCCATAGATGCTCCGTTTGGGCCAGGCCAACCCCCAGTAATGGGGCCTGGAGCTGAACCTGCTGAGTCAACTGTGGCCGAGCCGCCATCCACCATCGTTGGAGAGGCCCCTGAGGCTGCAACTGATCGCGATGTTCCTTTGTTGGAGCCAACTGACAGCGAGGCATTGCTACCACCTCCCCCCGAAGAGGTCGGCAACATTGCTACCACACCTCCAGGAAGCTCTGGCGAACCGACCGTTTCTGCCCCTGGTAGCGAGGTTAAACCTACAACTGATGTTCAGACAGGCGAAGAGGTAGCTCCTGAAAGGCCGCCATTGGTACAGAACGACACCGGTTTAACAGAAGACAGCATTAAACCTGATGATTCAGCCTCTGTCACTGCTCCTATCTCTGACACTACAGACGTTCCGGCGGCCGCTGCTTCAGTTGCTGAGCCTCCGCCAGAGCCACCTGCTGAAACCACCGTTCAAGAAGAACCTGTTGTAGAGGAAACTAAACCGCCAACGCCTCCTCAACCTCAGATTCAAGAGGAGTCTGCCGCTCCCATAGACGAGCCTCTAGTAGATGAGCCTGATCTGCTTGGCGGGTTATTAGGCGAACTTGACCGCCAGGCTCAACAACAAGAGAGCGAAGCGCAAGCGGTACCAGATGTGCCAGTATCAGAACCTGCTCCTGAAGCTCCCACAGAAGCTATCAGCGAACCCATGACCAACCCATTTTCCGAGCAGACTTCTGAGGTGCCTCCTGCTCCAGCACTGATACCCTCTGAACCCCCAGCAGGACCAGTCAGTGAGGCCGTGGTCCCTGAAGAGGTGCAGATCGACGAGCCTGCGCCCGAAGATCCTGCCGCGGTAGCTGCAGAAATTGCTGAAGCTCTTGGCGAAGGGCCAGAGAAAGGTGAACAGTAGTCATAGGAAGACTTGAGGGCTGATATTGATGGATTTCAGTACTGTTTGGGATACAGAATCGGCAATAGTAGGAGTTTGTATAACAGGGACGACCTGGATTATCAGGAGTAACAATGCTTTTACGAACAACAAGCAAATAAAAAACATGTTATCCACTTATACCTAACATTGTTGCTGCATGGGTGAACTTATTAAAGTACTGCAACTAAGACGTACTGCTACTCCCACTACTTGTTGCCTCCGCTTCCTCTGTCTTCTTCGTCTCAGGCATCGCATATCGTCCATGCATACGAAATCCTCGAGCATGCGCATTACTCAGCCCCAACAGCGCAGCGCTCGCGAGCAGTAAGCCGATAAGGATGATGGACCCCGCCTGCGTCATGTTTCCTCCCAGTGCAGCAGACATATACACCATCAACTTAGCTGCAGCCTCGAGATAACCCTCAAGATTTGACTGCGCTCGTAGCCAAGCGTGCGTAACAAGAGCTTGTAAGTCTGCGTCTGGGCCGCGTAGACGTACGCTGTGTCCGCTGCCGAGGTCGATGCGATACTCTGTCATGGCGAGGCTGTGGGCGTGAGGGTCTGGAAGGTTCATGCGCTGTTTGATGGCCCAGATGTTGAAAATGCGGGAGGTGATGAGGGTGAGGAGAATGGCGAGTCCCCACCAGTCTTGGAAGATGACCATGAATGTTATGGATGAGACGGTTATGAGCGGGCTGCCGAGGTAGAGAAGATGGCTGAGCCAGTCGACGTCGGCGAGGGAGTACCAGTCGTCATGATCCTCATCATCGTCTTCTTCATCTGGAATTCTGCGTCTGTTGATCATCTTGCCCAGTATCTTGGCCACATCCCATGGCGTATCCAACCCAACATCTAAAGTAACAACCCCCTCAACACTATTCTTACAAAGTTCCATGAGATATCTCGCTGTCATAGTGTTCTTGACTGCATATTGTACTTGACCGATGGTCTGCGTAGACAGCGCAATCAAGCCGATGGGGGCTTCGTGTTCGAGGTCATCGCATGCTTGCTGGTAGTGTAAGCCAGGAGCGAGAACGAGAGCGTCGACCCAGGAGGCTCCGCCTGTTAGTGCTGTGCGACGGGAGATAGTTCTTAGATCGGCGAGAACGAGGAGACCGCTGGTAGAGAGGACAAGGCCGGGAATTGGAGTTGTGGTCCAGGATGGGATGAGGGATCGGGGCTATTTGATGTAAGTGGGTGTTGAGATGGGGGATGTGAGACAGACCTCCATAATGTATCCCAGCTATGAAGTGATGATTTTAGTACAGGAAGAGACCAAACTTGAAACTACTTGGAGATGAGGCTTGCTCTTCTTATAAAACGTATGCTATATGCATACGACGTTGACGCTGGTGTCTCGCTCATGGGTATACCTTGAAGCATGCCTCCGCATGACAACTACATGAGACTCGTCTCAAGACATGAATACAGATTTGAAACAAAGAAAATGCCGAGACAGTCCCTACTACACTCATCTTGGCTACGGAGATTAAAGATGCACGTCAGAATAAATACATGGTGTTGAGGTTGTTAGTGGCACGGGATCTACCCGCACGCATTAGCGGTCGCATGACAGTATCTCGCGTGCAGGGTTATAAAGTCTATTCTTCAAGAAACCGGTAATCATTATGAAGTCTTTGTTTCTTGAGGAATGAATATGTCATATTTCATTATAAGATTTTGGTCGCGTCACATCTTCAAGAATAGTCTGTATCGATGTGGAATTTGACATTATGAATCACTCCCACCAGAATAGCTATCATAACGGCCGGCATGAAAGTCACCTTGGTCTCGAAAATGTATGCAGTGACGTTAGCAGTAATAATTCCATAAACTCGATTAATTAATCAAATACTTAAATAATTCAGCCTATCTTTGTCCCTATACTTCAACATCAAAGTCATGCTCTCGGAAAACAACCTACCCTATGCTCACCCGATGACTAAGCATTGCGCAACGAACAGGTTGCCGTCATGATGCCTCAAGCCAGCTCTGGAAGCTCCCAAGCGTGAAGCCGCACAACGCCTTCGAAACCACCACCATGCGGCTCTCACTCCAATCATTGCTCCTCCTGGGGCTATCGTCGCTCGGCGCGGCCGTTTTCCAGGACGAGGTCGGCCACATTGATTTCCACCATGCGCTCGTCGGCGTCCCTCAAGTCGAAACCACATTCTTCCACCGGCCGCGAAAGCAGGACAAGGCGAGCCTCCTCTACACACTCAGCGATGTCGGTATCATCGGCGCAGTGAATCCGAGCAATGGCGCGCTCGTTTGGCGTCAGCAGATTGCTGATGATATCACCAATGGCGGCGGTTTCTTGCGTGCTGCTGAGGGCGAGCATTGGGTTGCTGCGGCGTATGGTTCCCGAGTGCAGGCTTGGGATGGGCTGACCGGCCGCAATGTGTGGCACAACGACTTTAAGGGTGAGGTCAAGGATCTTGAGATTATGGAATTGACTGAGAGCTCAAGGAAGGATGTCTTGGTCTTATATGACGAGGATGGCACGACGGTTCTACGACGTATACACGGCACTTTGGGTCAGGTCGTTTGGGAGTTCCGCGAGGTCTCTAAAAATATTCCTCTCCAGGTCTCGACCGACATCTCTAGGATCTACGTTGTCAGTCTCCACGGATCGCCCGCCTCTTATAGTCTCAAGGTCACTGCGCTCGACACTGTAACAGGAGGACGAGTGGACGACTTTGCTATCGGCACCAAGGGCGATGTTCATGGCCCCAAGGACGTCATGTTTGTTGGCGGCAACTCGGCTGCCCCTATCATTGCTTGGACCGACAGTAGCCTTTCCAAGCTGAGGGTGAACGTGTTGGGTAGCAAGGCTACTCAGGAGCTCAAGCTGCCTGCCGACGCCGTCTCTGTTACTATTCACGCGCCGCACCTTACTCAGTCACAGCCTCACTTCCTGGTTCACACCCGAACAAAGACCGGAAACAAGGCCGAGGTTTATCACACCGATTTGAAGAGCAGCCAGGTCTCCAAGGCCTACGAGCTACCTCACCTTTCTGGCCTGGGCGCCTTTTCGACTAGCTCTGACGGAGCCAACGTTTACTTTGCTCGCGTTACCGAAGACGAGACTCTCATTGTCTCTTCTGAGTCCCACGCCGTTCTGGCTCGCTGGCCTTTCAAGCCCGCTGGTGATATTGAAGCGGTTCATGCTGTTGCTGAGGTTCTTAAGAAGCCCGGCACCGAAGGCTTTGCTATCCGAGTTGCTGCCGTTGCCAAATCTGAGGATTGGATTCTGGCGCGTAATGGTGAGGTGGATTGGAAGCGCCCCGAGGGTCTGACTGGCGCTGTTGCTGCTGTCTGGGCTGATGTACCTGGCGTTGAGAACCTCGCCAAGGTCTTGGAGGAGGAAGCTCATACCAACCCTGTTCAGGCCTACATCCACCGTGTCAACCGTCACATCGACGACCTCCAATACCTTCCTGAGTACCTTTTCTCTCTTCCTGAGCGCTTCATCACTAGTATTTTCGGTGGTGAGCCTGTCACTAAGAAGGAGGGCCTGCACCGAGACACTTTTGGTTTTAACAAGCTCATTGTGCTTGCAACTCGCCGTGGCCGCATGTACGGTCTTAGCACTGAACACAATGGCCAGGTTATCTGGTCCAAGGCCGTTCTTCCTCAGCTTCCTGGAGAGACCCTTGATGTCAAGGGGATCTACGCCAAAGATGAGGGTGTCGTCACTCTGCGCGGCGCCAAGGGTGAATACGTTGCCATCAAGAGCGATACCGGTGATGTTGTCGAGGTGATGCCTGCGGGATCGCTTCCTCACGTGTCCAGCACTGTCGTTGTCGATAGCCCGGCTGGCAAGTGGTTGCTTCCTATTAGTGCTAACGGACAAGTTGGGCCTGTTCCGGCTGGCTTCACTCCTAGCCAGACCATTGTCGTCAGAGGTGAAGGAGAGACTCTCAAGGGTCTTAGGTTTATTGAGGAGAATAACAAGGTTTCCGAGCAAGAGATCTGGCAGCTGCAGCCGTTCCCTGGCCAGAAGATTGTCGAGGTGGCCAAGCCTGCTTCCCACGATCCTGTGGCCTCGATTGGTCGCGTCCTGGCTGATCGCCGCGTCAGCTACAAGTACCTCAACCCTAACACCCTTGTGGTTGCTTCCATCAATGAGGCTGAATCGTCTCTTTCGGTCCAGCTGCTTGATACCGTCTCAGGCCAGGTTCTGGCGTCTCAGTCTTATGCTGGTGTCGACCCGACCAAGCCCATCTCCTGCACAATGGCCGAGAACTGGTATGCCTGCACTTTCTTTGGACAGTACAATCTTGGGGATGGCACCAAGCGATCAATCCGAGGATATCAGATTGTCATTGTCGATCTCTACGAGTCGTCCAAACCCAATGATCGTGGCCCACTGGGCGATGATGTCAACTTTTCATCGCTCAAACCTGTTGAGTCACCCAACGGACCTGCTCTGCCTTGGGTTGAGGAGCAAGCCTACATCTTGTCTCAGCCACTCGACACTCTGTCAGTGACCCAGACACGACAGGGCATTGCAAACCGTCAGGTGCTTGCCTACCTCCCCGAAGGACACTCTATCGCTGGCCTGTCTCGCCAAGTTCTTGACGCCCGACGACCTGTTGGACGTGACTCTACTGCCGCGGAGAAGGAAGCTGAAGGCCTCATCAAGTACACTCCTAACATCGAGATTGATCCCCGATCAGTTGTTTCTCACCGGCGAAACGTCGTCGGTGTCAAGGACATTATTGCAACACCAGCCATCGTGGAGAGCACAAGTCTGATTGTTGCGTACGGCGTGGATGTCTTTGGAACGCGCGTCGCCCCCAGCGGCGTGTTTGACATTCTTGGAAACGGTTTCAACAAAGCCACACTTGTGTTGACCGTTGTGTCGCTGCTGGGCGGCGTCTTGTTCTTGTCACCAATGGTAAGCAGAATCTAACCTAAGACTTTGGACATTTGGCTAACACTGAACTCTGCAGGTACGGAGGAAACAAATCAACAGGGGCTGGGTGGGTTTCTAGATGGGTGAAAAGAGAAGGCATGTCATATCTGGAGCTGATCGCTAGACTCAGCCACCACGGGGCCATTGAGAGAGGAAAGTTGGCTTATGAGCTGTAAATGGAAACCAAGTTTATGCTTTAGAATCTATCATTTTACGTCACGCCGATGATTCCAGTAATACTTACGCTTCTGAATGGAGACGGCTGGCCTGATAGGTGTCAGCTTCGCAATGTAACGATCCAAATGTTCTGCTTGAGGTGAGCAGCCACGTGCTCAGAGGCTGTCTGCCACAACGGCCGAGAATCGGGGTTCCCGTAGACGCCGGCGCCGGCTTGGCGCCACGGCGCTGTGGGGCCGACAGTCCGAGATGGGAGCTTATAGAATGATATTGGGCGAGTTGATTGTTTGCAAGAGAGAATAGTAAGTATTATGATTACTTTGCGGTAAATACATGGATTACCCTACTCAACCTCGTATTGCTGCTCATCAGACATGGATCTGCACGGAAGCTATAAGATGAGATACTAGGACAATTCTTGTTACGATCCTAGGACTTTTGAGCTGATGGTGGGGAGATTGGAATGAGTTTACGGTGCCGGCATACACGGGGTTTCACAAAGATCAGACTATGCACTTTGATCTTTTCAGCAGTTGTAGTCGTTACTGAGTAGTAACATGATGGGTTTGTGTACCCTGGCGATGATTCGAATGAGAGGCTTGAACCCTCTGATTCAGCTCATATACTTATTATCCAAGGAATATTCAGCACCAACATCACGAGGCTGAAGATTACAAATGTAACCAAGCACTTACATACTAAATTCAAGACAACCAAGGTCTCTTGTTCCAATCACAGCAGCGAGACAGACGTTTTCTACCAGATTATGCCTGTCAGAAAAAGCTAATTATTCCTCCGGGTCATCGGCAAACACGAGGGAGGCTTACGGCGACGAATGAGATGCTTGGATGGGGTTGAGGAGGGCTGTCAGTTGTGTCTTTTGCGGGGTAGGTCGATGTATGTATTGGGGATTTATTTTTAGAGATTGTGCAGTTGTAGAAGAGCGATCGATTGCTCGTTTTTTGGTTGTTGGTATTAGATCTGTTTATGATCTTACTAGACTATTGAGACATCATAAGGCCAAATGCAGAACGATATACCCAAGATATAAAGAGTCTGATCAACAAAACCCTTCTTAACCATTAGTAAAGTATATAACATCCCTGGCTGTACAAGTGAACCTATAGGGCTGGCAGCTGAAATCGTGTGACTGGCGATATCGTGTAAGTGGCGTGTCCAGAATTGAGAACCAGATACCCCCATCTTGGCCTAGCTCTCGTCAAACTTTCCTCCATCAGATTAGCGAGTGCGAAGTTAACGTTGCTATTGAGAGTTGAAAGACACTAACGTTAGCTTCCGGAGGAAGCGAATCTATTCTTGTTCTGTGAGGAAACTGTACGTTAGCCAAGGGACTGACTAGATACTCGACGGAGTAGCAACTAGACACTCGACAGCCTTAGTAGTATCGTGACACTCGCAGAGTATGCCTCGTATTACGAGCTAATCGTCTGATCCACCCTCTTCTCCGCAACTTATTGTCCAAGAAGAGTGGTTGACATGACTCTACGCAGATCTCCCGTCTTCCAATGAGGACACCAAAATAGCACAGCGAATGGTCTTCACCAAGTCAACTTCCAAAGAGAGCATCGCCTCCACACCCATTAAGCCTGTCAGCTCGTGTTGGAAGTGCAAGTGAGTCTTCAACTGAGACTTACTAGCAATTCTATGAGATCAAGAATAGAAACTCCATATCAACCAGGTTAACTACGTACACGTAAATCAAGTATATAAACCCTCATAGATCACCTTCCAAGTCCATTCTCTCTTCTCATCCTCATCAGCACTTTCAACTTCAAGCATCTTCTCAAACAACTCTCGCTTACAAACACTCGCTCCAAATCGCATCTTTTCCCAAAACCATCAACATGAAGGTCACCGCTCTCATCGTCGCAGCCATCGCCTCCATGGCCGCTGCTACTCCTCTCGACACTACTTCCAGCGCCTGCAAGCCCGGCACGTACTCTTGCACTCCTGACAAGACTGGCTGGCAGATCTGCGATGTCACCAACAAGTGGGTGGTAAGTACCTCTCAGCAACCCTCTCCTATAACACTGTGCTGACAGTTCTAGGCTGCTGGAGCTTGTCCTCCCAAGACCTCTTGTGTCTTCTACCCCAAGAGCAAGAGCCCCTACTGTGTTCCCCCCGGCTTCAAGTTCCCCCAGAACTAAGCGGCTTCCTCTGATAGCCACGAGGGACACTGGCTTCTAGGCCCTTGGCAATATCACCTACCATGGCTTGGCACTGGAGCTTTGGGCTTGGATTAGTTTGGGATTTTGAGTATGCATTTGGTCCATTTTCTGTTTCATGCCTTGCATGAGTTACTTTCCCTCTTGTATTGTTTGAAATAGAGATACAGCACATACGCATAGCTTGGGGTTTGAAGA
This sequence comes from Fusarium abutilonis, assembly GCA_021655885.1. Classification (NCBI taxonomy): domain Eukaryota; kingdom Fungi; phylum Ascomycota; class Sordariomycetes; order Hypocreales; family Nectriaceae; genus Fusarium; species Fusarium abutilonis. The sequence continues at coordinate 68,822 of JAJJWN010000081.1, forward strand.
CTATTATATGGGTAGCATAGCATCTACAATCTACTACAGTACCCCTTACTCTTGTTAAGCTGCTCGTGAAAGAGATCCACCATGATGGTCTCTGTCTGTTGTGATTCTTATCTAAAACGGGGTCAATTGTCATAAATCTTAAGAACTTAAAGAAGGATATGAATACGTATTCATGCTCGATCTAATATCGTATGCTGAACTATGCTAGCAATCCAAAACGCCCAGGGTTTGCATCCCTATTCCGTCTACTCGTATGAAGCACTCTAACAATCGCCTTGCCAGTTCTTGCTGATCCACTGGGCCATGTGGTATGTAAAAGTACCATCGATATAACGTTCAACATCGGCATCGCTGTAATCACCCGCTCCTGCAAACTTGAGGGCTGGGATGATCCAAGGCTGGATAAAGTCGAGAAAGACAAAGTCCACTGTCTCAGGCTCATCATCCTTGGGGAAAGCAATCTCAGCCTGGACACAGTTGGGCTGTTGGTAGAACTTGACAGGCTCATGGACAGTATCGTCACCGTCAGCACCAATGTCATCTTTGGTGGTGTAGCCGGCGGTGAGGTTGGGCTCATCAGTAAAACTGCGGAGTTCAAGGCGCCTCTCATCTTCGTCCTCTTTGTTCTTCTCAAACTGAGCTACGATAGCGGGCGTAGGAAACATTTGCTCGGGCATGGCCATGAACTTGGTATCAGCACCATTTTCGGCAAAGATTCTACCAGCACTGTTGAGAAGTTCGATGACCTTGGAAGCGGCCTTGTATGGGACATTAGGGATGTAGCTAAAGCCACTGGTGAAGGGGCTGACAGCATAGGTGCTGTCACGTGTAAACCCCCCTTTCCAGATGTCGAATCGAATACCGCCTGTGTTGAAGATAGCCAGTCTGGGTTTATCCTTACGGTCCTTGCGCGTAATGACGTCCGGTAGAACCTGGTTAGTGATCCAGGAGAAGATGCTGTCCTCGTCGGTGTGCTTGGCTCTGGCCATCCACAGTGTCTTTGGGGCGCAGCCAAACTTGTAGTCGAGGTTAAGCGCTTTGCGAGCACGAGTAATCATTTTGCTCACTCTCTGACCATGTTTCGTAGGGAATGTAGATTCATTCAGACCAGTATGATAATGAAGCCCATAAAGGTTGTTGTCGATATATCGGCGAGTGAAAGTTGGAGAAGCAGCAGCCTCGACCTCATTCGTGCTTCCCTTGGCAATGCCATCAATCGACATCCATCCAATTGTCTCGAAATACCGACCACTGGCTATAGCAAACGCCTTGGAGTCGTACCTGACAGCATCGCGGACGTGGGCATGACCTCCGAAGAAGGCGATAGGAATATGCCAATTCTGTTTACGAATGGCCGTGTAGATGGTCTTGAATTCCTCCATACGAAGGCCGACATGACCAATGACAACGAAAAGATCAGGTTTCTCTCGGATAGCCTCTTGGAACCAATCTTCCTTGATAGTCTGTTCCACGGGTTGGACGACCGTGTTATTGGCATTTCCAGTAAAGTCGAAAAGGAAACCAAAGGCGACAATCTCGAGGCCCTGGTTCTTTGTCTTGAACTTGCGGTAGCGTTGAGCTTGGGGGACACGATCGCCGGTCTTGAAGTCGATGTAGTCGAGATTGGAGGCGAGATATTTGCCTTTGTAGTTGGGAACGGTAGTGTTGTGTTCCTTATCGGCAGAATAGGCCTTGTAAAGCTCATGATTGCCGGTGCAAAGAATGTCGACGTCGGCTTCGGCGTATATACCGTATTGGAAGAGGCCCTTGGGGCTAGAAGCGTCGTACAGGCCGTTGCCTTCGACGCGATCACCGGTGTCAACGACTAGCAAGTCGGTTCCTTCATCATCGGCTTTCTGGCGCATGTGTTTGGTGAAAGAGATGTAATCTCCCCAGTCAGCAGAATACTGAGGTCTAGAATCGTTAGCTATAGGTCTCCATAAGCGTCTAAAAAATTCGCATACTCCTGAAGATGGCCGCCAATCCAGCCATGTGTGTCGGTTGTGTGGATAAAGTTGATTTGACCCCAGGTGAGGTCTCTCATGGGACCTGGAATAGGTGAGACAGCGCCGGGCTGGGCGGCATGAGCGACTGCGACAAGTGCTGAGCCAGCAGCGAATGTTCTACTCCGCAGAATCATGTTGGCATACGTGACCGAGATCGATGTTGACAGTTGAAAAGAGGATGAAACCGTCTTGTTTTGAAGATGAAGATGAAGACAAAGATGGAAGACGGCAGCCGAGTTCGGCTCAAGTGGAAGCGATAAGGTACCTGAGCTTAGACGCACGCTAGAATGACGTGTAAAGGACCCTGAGAGACAACAGACGCGAAAGCTGTGATTGGCCAATATCTGCTTATCAAGCGAGATCCAGCGAATAGGACTCTCAGAATCTCTCCCCGCAAGGGGTCATGAGCGGCTTGTAGTGTACATCAGCGGGTCCGCTGCCTGAAGCACGGGGACGCGCATGGTCAACACCATGACCCGTGACTCGAGTATCACGAGGTGTCATGAGGCGGTGATAGTGGTTGTTAGGTAGTTGGAGTGAAGATACCCTAGTGCTTGAAGGATACTAACTTACATATTGGCATTAAAAGATATTCAACTTACTTTGTCTCGACTCCGGGAGGAACAAGGACAGGTCCAAGGGCAGTTGAACTCGACATGTCTCGATACTTTCATTCAAATATCAACTTGACTGATCAACTAAAAACAGCCACTGTTTGTGATACACACAAGGACTTGTTGCAGATGAATCAAACTGAAGGGCATCAGTGTAACTGGGGAGTTGCTTATAGTAATGTTTAGTATTCCTGAAGAACCATGTTGATGCAACTTTTGAGCTCAAAGGCTTCCAATACCAATCCCTTGCACCCATGATATCTACCCACTCCATATCATACAGCCTCATTCTCAGCCCCCAACGCAAACAAACAAACAAACAGTTACTTACCCCATCCGGGTATCATGGCGCGAGGACAAGAGTCCCCTTGATGTCTATCACACATGATAGGTCGCGTCTCACCAGAGTGGACCCTCGCTCGCCGGTACGAAATACGAGATGCGGCGGAGGCCCCACTTACGGCCGCTGTGCCTCCCGGCTCCCGGGACGATGGTTACGGCTCAAGGGCCGAGTATTTCAAGATTAGGGATTTGACTTATAAAGGACTTGTTGCCATCCCCTTCCTTTGCCGGGGTGATTGATCTGGAGAGTTGAATGTTTCATTATCTTGATATCCCAGAGCTTTGTTCCCGAGTGAAGACTTGGATCTGTGAGGCCATTCCTGTCAGCAATCGGAGCTCGGAGCATCTGTGTTCCCTTCCCGACTCCCCATCAACATCATAGGTACCACAAGATACCAGGCTCGAGAAATCCCTTCGCCTCTCCGTATCCCATATCTTAGACAACGACATGTCAAATACTGGGGTTTCAAAATCCTTACCACCAACAAAATCTGGTAAGATATCCCACCACCAGGCCACAGTTCACCAAGACGAGATAAGGCATGGCTATGATAATTGCTTACATGAACAAGGACTAGCGGCTGCTTCCCAAATGCTTGCTGTTAACTCGGAAAAGGATTGTCACGACCTGTTCCTTCGCGAGGTGTCGGCTTTGCCTGAGCGTGAGCCACTTGCAAGTACCACAACGTCTCCCACAACGGCTCAACTACCACTCATGTCTCGTATGTCGAAGTCAGTTAGAGAAGAGCGAGACGGCTAATATGAGCCAGGGAAAGATTCGTCCAGAACGGATAGCACGACGAGGAATAATGTCTTGATAGCACGGACGGTGCGGACGGCCATGTCTAATATCCTTTCCAAACCGTGAGCTTGGCGAGTGAACTATAACGAGCGAGTTGCGTTCCAAACCATCCATCACCGGGTGCCATCTATACGCTGTTGGGTCGATAGGCCTGTGAGACAGAATCGAGACACTATACGAGCGATACCAACGAGTGGTGGACGAACCTTGACTAAGGATGTTAGTGTTACATATATTCTTTCCCATTTCTTTGGGTTCCGAAAAAGTCTAGAGTGAATAGTAGAGGATCAGACAGCCATGGAAGCACCTCGCACGATTAGTGTCTGGGTCGTGTTTACCATCAAGATGTCTTGTTATGGGGAACGACATGAACTATGTATGGGATTCATAGCGATGCATACGGATATCGATCATAACAGAGGGAAGAGTTTCAAAAGAACATCAAAAACAGCCCATTCTAATAAATTAATCAGAGCATGACCAAGACAAAGAAGATGATTTGATACCGACATGTGATGGTCCAGTTGTTTGTCTGCCCCCACGTGGCTAACCAAGACAGCCCAGACTTTATCGACCCTCCTCCAAGTCAGCTCTGGGACGCCACAGCGGCACAATTGATTTTCATCTGAGATCGAGAGATTAGGTTTTAGTTCTATAAAACTGTTGTTCTCTACTGTTTTGACTGTACTCTTGCCCATTGTTGAACAACGGTCAATATTATCTTTAACTGTCCATCTCTATTATACGCACCCTAACCTAGGCATGGAATGCTTCACACCCACCCACCCGCCTGTAAGCACTGTAAAACCCCCCCGCCTTTGCCGCTGCCGCTGCTGTCACGTCCATCCTTCTAGGGAGC
>JAJJWN010000082.1:0-275954 GCA_021655885.1 Fusarium abutilonis
GTAAATGAGTATTATGAGCGAGATTGGTAAGACGATGTATATGACTAGGTAGAGATCATGGTCATGGCATGATGATAATTAATTTGATGCATAAAACATTATGGTTGGCTTGAATGGTAAGTCTGTATGTATGTAAGACGTAGCTTGACAAGAAACCAATTCGATATTATGGCGCCTTGGCTTAGCAGGCTGTAGGTCAACGTTACATATTTACAGTAGTTAACTAGCCATGAGATTTGGTGTATGAGGGTCGCAGCCATGACGGAATTCAAATGTGCTAGCGGTGAAAAACAAGGGATCAACTCAACCGTCGGGTCTGTCTAGCGCTGATCTTGTCAATCAATATGTTGGTGGATTGATGATCAGTTTCCTTTCTTTGCCTCGTCCGTTTGGTCTATGGTAGGTAGCAGATACGGGTTAAATAAGTATAGAATACAACCAACTCTGAGGAACTGCTTTGGGTCAAGCAGACGAAAATACCTATGCTACTATGTTATCAACAACCTTCCTGAATGCATACTCGACATGAGACTAGTGGGATAAGATGGGGGAAAGCGGGTCTCCCCCTGTGGCTGTGTGAACGGTGTCCGGGGTGACGCTGCATAGAAGCAGTGGGGGGAGAAGAATTACCAAATCCAGCTGGTTGAGGATGCTCTGCAGATAATAGTCAATCTCGTCAATCTCTGAGGAATTCAAGATTGTAATTACATACATATATCCGGAGAAATAGTACTGCGCAAGTTTCATATTGAGAACAAAAAGCCCGAGACAAAACAAACCCCCTTACCCACAGCGCTCTTCTCGAAGAACGTGGAATGAGACGGGTGCAAGACAAGGATGGATGGATGGATCCATTTATACTGGCGACGGAGATGAATAGTCCCAACAACAGTGAAAGATATAGATACTCTATGTACTCTATCAAATAGCAACACCATTAAACTCACAAAATACGCTAGATTATGTCAATGGCGTATCTGTTTCTTTAGCAACTGAACAAGGCACAAAGGAGCAAAAGAGTTAGACGCCTACACACAAGCCATTACTATCTAGCGGTATCGAAGTCGGGTGCTAAGGCCGAATGCCAAGCCTATAGGCCAAGCCCAAATGTCCTGGGCCGGGCTGCCACGCAAACCCTTTCTTTCCACCCTTTCAGTCCCTTGACCTTCAGCGGGTGGGGAGTTTATTAGAGCTCCAGCTGCCCTGAAATGTACTGTTCGTACCCAGTAAAAGACCCGACCGTACCTACCCATCACATCCTCCCGGGATATCCGCCCCCCCCCTTCTCCCGTCCTTCCTTACTTTACAGGACGCCTCATTTCCAGTTTTAGGAACATACCAGGCAAGGCAGGAGCTGCATTGGACGGACCTGCACCACGACCTAACCACAAACCACAGTCCACAGGCAACTTCCAGGGAAGGTCCCGTCATTTTTTCCCGGATTTCTCCCAGCCTCACCACTGCCACCTTCTCTCGTTCTCACCTCACCTCACCTCACCCTACCTACCTAGAAACTCTATACACGAATCCTGTTCCTCATCACCATCATCTTCATTCAGCACGACAATTTTCTCCTCGTCGCCAAACCATCCCACGTACACGACTACTTGTTTTTTCTATTCCGCCTTCCGTCCATTCCTGGCTTTTCGCTTCGACTTTCCCCCCTCTTCAACGCGGTGTCCCTGCCCATTGGCCGACCCGCCAAGTAATCCCCCGTGCGCCCAGCCAGCAAGGCCCTCGAACCAATTTCCCTCTTTCGCCTTTGCCCATTGTTCCACCGGCAACGTCAACAATCAACCTGAGAGTGAATCAGACCGAAAGACTGCGATCGAAACCGAGTGGACGCTTATCCAGACGTCTTGACGATATTCTCAAATCCCAGCCCTGATTGATCTCAAAATAGCATCACTTGTCCAAGTAGCATCTACCGCGTCAGCACTCGCTGGTCTTGGCCCCCAGCGAGTTCCTGCCATCCCCGCTCGAAATGCCATCGTTTCTCTCTGACGAAGACAATTCCAACATCTTCAACAATAACCCCGACATCCTCAACCTCGACCCCACGAACCAGTTCGGCTTCGTGAATAAGGAGAGGGTGAATGGGGGTTCTATCCGCCACACCCGATCCGACACCATCAATGAGAGCTTTGACGAGAGCTCCATTTCCTCTACTCACGCGTCCGACGTCTCTGAGCAGACACCAACTCCTATGAATGGCAACAGTAACAGCACGCGGCCTACGAGCATGAGCTCCACATCCAACGGCAAGTCCGCGACGGCTGTTTATCCTCGACAAGACGATGTATCCGAAAGCGACAAGTTTGGGAAACAGCAGTTGGCCAATGGCACCACGAGCCTAGCCGACCGTACTCGCCAGCACTCTACCGATTTCAATGGCGCCAATGGCGTCGACCACAACACAAGCCATCACAACTATCGACACCCCAGCATACTAGCGAAACCTCTGCCTTTGGAGCCCCCAGTATCCGAGGAGGTTCCCGAAAAGCCCAGCAGCAGAAGCTTTGACGGCAACCCTTCTTTGACAGCTTCTCCATTTCCTATGGAGTCGCGTGGTTCTCAATCACAAACTGCCTTGTCAGCAAACACTAACTCGACTGTTGATGCGGCGCAGACATTGCAACCTCGAGGAAACGGTCCTCATCGATTGTCGTCTCCGCCCGTTTACAACCCAACAAGCGCGGCAGCTTCATCATCAAGCCATTTACAAGCTCCTCCACCTGGTCTCAAGCAGCGACACACCCTCGACGTGCCCAAGTATGTTCCAGGTCGCGGATCCAAAGACGGCATGGATACAGCACAGGCTAGCGGTCGTTTCTCGCCTACTAATGCTGCGACACCCAGTGGCCGACGTCCATCTCTAAGCTTAGGTAGAAGACCAACCCGGTCGATGCAGTCGGACGCGCCCCGGGATGAGGTTGTGCCAGACGAGGATGCTCTTCGCTGGGCGGAAGCATTGCGACAGAAGAGGGCTAGCAAGCGGAGGAGAAAGGAAGAGGAAGATGATGACCGAGTTCTAGTCGGTACCAAGGTTGATGAGACCCACGCTAACTGGGAAACCGCCTACAACATGCTTACAGGCATCCGCGTTTCGGTTTCGAGGACGAACGCCAAGCTCGACCGAGAAATCACAGAGGCCGACTTTGACACTAAGCAGAAATCGACGTTTGACATTGCCGGTAATGAGCTGGTACCTTCAGCCAAGTACGATTTCAAGTTCAAAGATTACGCCCCTTGGGTATTCCGCCACCTTCGTCACCTCTTCCACCTGGATCCTGCCGACTATCTTATGTCTCTTACGGGCAAGTATATCCTTTCAGAGCTCGGATCTCCCGGTAAAAGCGGAAGCTTCTTTTACTTCTCACGAGATTACAAGTATATCATCAAGACCATCCACCATGCCGAACACAAGTTTCTCCGAAAGATTCTCAAGGATTACTATCAGCATGTTAAGGAGAACCCCAACATGCTTCTTTCGCAGTTTTATGGTCTCCACCGTGTCAAGATGCCATATGGCAAGAAAATTCACTTTGTCGTGATGAACAACCTTTTCCCACCACACCGAGATATTCACTCAACTTTTGACTTGAAAGGTTCTACTATTGGTCGAGACTATAAGGAAGATGATTTGGAGAAGAACCCTCGTGCCACACTGAAGGATCTGAACTGGCTGAGGCGGCAGCGAAGCCTAGAGTTGGGCATACAGAAAAAGCAATTGTTCCTTCAGCAGCTGCAAAAGGATGTTGCCCTGTTGAAACGACTCAAGATCATGGACTACTCACTGCTGGTTGGTATACATGATGTCTCACGAGGGAACGAGGAGAACCTTCGAGACAAGACGCTGCAGGTTTTCAACCCTGGTGGTGAAAAGTCCCCTGATGATGAACCTCAGTCGGTCCTCCTCCGCACGCCGTCCAAGATGGAGAACGCTCGAAAGGCCAGGGAGCTGCGACAAATGATTCGCCAGGAGCGACCGGTACCCATGGGCCAGTCAGCAAACAAGATGCCAGATGAGCTGCAGGATGGCCAACATCGTCCTGGATGGGTGTTTGGCCAGGACGATGGCGGATTTAGAGCAACCCATGAGGATAACACTCCGGCGGACGAGATCTACTACCTTGGAGTCATTGACTGTCTCACTCATGTAAGTTTTGAATTGGTACTGAAGCTGGCCACAACTGACATGATCTAGTATGGAATTATCAAGAAGATCGAGCACTTCTGGAAAGGCTTGTCGAGTGACAAGACACAAATTTCAGCACTGCCGCCTGACCAATACGGTGATCGATTCTACCATTTCATCGAGGGTGTCACCATGTCCACCGAGGAGGCTCATCGGGAAGCCGAGAGGAGACATCAGGAGATAATCGCGGCGCAACGTTCGGAACAAAGAGTGTCGAGTTGGAATTCGCGTCGTAGGTCTTCTCAGGCCATTCCACCCATGCCAACCCACGTTCCTCCACCGCCACCACGATCTCCGGAAGCACAGGAAACCGTCGACAAGGCGAACAAGGAAGCCGAGCGATCGGAAAGGCATGGCCATACGGAGAGTCAGGTACCAGATCGAATTTTATCAACAGGCGCTCCTCGGGATTCGCTGCAACATGAGCCTATCCTGCCCGTCGTGCAGGAGGCGGGTGAGAATGGACGCGACGACACAGAAGTTCGGCCTTTGACACCCCCAAAGGACCTGAACAAACACCTCCCGCCTACGAGAGCACCACCACCGACTCCGCCTAAATCCGGCTATCTTAAGCCTGATAGTGCCGATAGTGGCTATGCAGGCCTCAGTAACGGCGAAGCCCCTGTTGACCACTTACCCATGCTCCGAAATAGGATGAGTCATGACAGTCTCAACAAGGAGCTACCACCTCTACCAAGGAAGGAGGGGGCGGGCGACAGCGGAGTACGACTGGTGGCCTAGGTTGCAACTCAGCTCAGACCTGGCTTATCGAGGAGGAAAAAGGAAGGGCTTACGATTAAGAAAGCGAACGACGCAAATATACAAAGTTAACGAGCGACGGAACCATCGTTAACCACCGATGATGCATTAGAAAGGCGAGACATGGCAACACATCTTATCCTGCTTCTTTCGCCCTGACCAGGCCGGACTATTTCCTTTTTGTTTTCTCCAAGCACTCTTGGCATACTGGACTCGGTCTATGACGGCAAGTTTCGATTTCAATTTCATTTTCCTTTGTCGGCGATGAAGAAGACAAGTACCGAAGCAGGTGGGAAAGCACTTTGCAGATGAAGAGCAAGTGCAGATATGGTTGTTTTGTTGAAAAAAAGAAGAAGACATGGATGATACCACCACGCTTAGCACGCTACAGTTTGTTTTGACACTTATTTCTCTTGGTCATTGTTCAATTCGTATTACCCCCTTCACATGACATGTTCCTTTTTATCGTATACTCATCATCCTTTTGGTTTTGATAGGCTTACAGGCGGGTTTAGGTAGTAGGAATAGATAGGGTAGGATAAGACTTGAGTTGACTCACTTGGAAGTACAATTGTATTTGGAGTGAGCTGGTGATGGTGCGGTAGTTTACAATGGTATAATACAAATATGTGTAACAAGTCTGGCCTTTTGCAAGGCCCTTTCCGTCCTCTCTGTGCTTTGTCTCCCATGATCCTTTTACATGCCCAAGTCAGTCTGACTTTTACCTCCCCTGCTTCTTATCCAACATGGCCTGAATATCGTCCACTCCCTTCCCCTTCTCCCCCGCACCGCCCTCAGGCGCAAAGCTCGTCGTAACCGTCATCTCCTGCGCTCCCTGCGCTCGGAGTTCCTCTAGGCGTCTCCTCTTTTGAATATCTGCAACGCGCCACTGCTTAAAGTATTTTACCCAAGCAGCTGCACAATCCCTCTCAAAGTCTGCTGACTCGGTAGGGCATGCGCGTCTGGTGGCAGCTGGGTCCTTGGTGGCGTCGACAATGTTGTTGGCGTCGAGGCAGCTGAAGTAGGCGTCGCGGGCGGCCCAGCAGACCTTGCGCTCTTGACGGTTGGGGATGGCTTCGCCGGAGCGGATGGCGTCGCCGCGGGAGTCGCTTGAAAAGGGCCACAGACCCATTGTGTGTTTATTATGTGTGCAAGAGGTTTTGATTGAGTGTTGCAGTATTGAATTGTAGCTGTAGTTGTAGCTGTAGTTGTAGCTGTAATGGAGGCGCCGATGATAGGTCAAAATCTATCTCATGAGCCGTATAATTACCGCCAAAGGTATGACGGAGCAGATGCGGCAGAAAGACGGGCGGTGAGCTGCAAATGGCTTAGTATGACGAAGCTGACGCTGCACAAGCCACTATTCAGGGTAGCTTGTGTGGCTAGTGGCTCTAATCTGTCCTTTGATCTACAAGCTTCCTTACTTACTTCATTTCCCTCCTTTAATCGTCTTTACGTTATCTCTGTTTCAAATAATTTTCCAAATCTCAGACATTGTTAATATTCGGCTCGTCAGAAAAGACTGGAAACGGGCTAGGAATCAAATATCGTCAGGGCTAAAGCGAAAGCTAAAGCGAGCCTGAGAACCCGGAGACCTCACGAGACATGCCCCTTCGATGACCCACGACTGTTCCACGCTTCATACCTCACACCTCTCTAAACCGATCAAACAAACAATAAACTCCGAAATACCATAATGCCAAGACGTCGCAAACCTCCGCGCGCAGGCGCTCTCGCTGAGTTAGCGCCCCTCAAAATCGCCGGACAGATCGCGACGCTACAGGCAATCTACTACTTTGCCGCGCTGGTCCTCATCGTCTTTACGGCGCTCGTGTCTGGTTCTGGGTTTAGCTGGACGCTTGTGTTTGGATGGGAGGGCTTGAGAGGGGATACTACGCATGGATGGCTTATGGCGTTTATATGGTTATTAGACGGAGGTTTGATCATGTGAGTTATCAACCATTACTTACTTGCGTGGCGAGATACTAACACCCTTTCTAGCTCTATCGCTATCGTCGCCCTCATCGCACGCTCCAAACTCGTACCCGACTTTGCCCTGACCGTTCACTTTCTTCACCTCGTCGTCGCATCGCTCTACAGCGGTCGCATTCCTCGCCATGCCGGCTGGTGGTTCACTATGCTCGCCTCGGCAGCACTGTCCGTAGGTCTCGGCATCTGGGGCTGTCAGTACCGCGAACTTCAACCCGTCTTCTTTGGCGGTCGACGTATCCTGGGTGCTACGGGAGAAGGAGGTGGTGCTGCGGCGCAACCTCAGGATGAGGAAGCGGGCGTGACGGGGACAGGAAGGGGGAGAGACGGTGGCGGAGAGTATGAGATGGTGCCTGTGCAACCTTCAAGATGAAGAAAGGAATGGGTACTGGAGATTTTGAATAGACAGCATTGTTAGGCGTTGAGGCGCTCTCTATACAGCTTATGTGCCCTAATATGAAAGAGCTTTTAATCGCGATATCAAGTTATTTGTGTTCACTAATGGTCACCAACGGCTGCCGATTGAGAAAATGGCTACTCGGCCTCTTGTTGATTCTATCTCCAATCACACATTTCTCTTCAACGGCAATAAACCAATTCCAGATCTCCCAAAGAGAATGCACCCTTGTCTTATCTTTCTCCGATAGCGTACAAAAATAATGCGTATCCCATCGATTACGCCCCTTACTTTCCCCTATTTTTTTTTTTTTTTTAAAAATCTCCATACCTAGGCGTCCTATGCGCCAGCAACCACAGCCAAATTATCGTATATCACCTTGCGCACCTCGTAAAACGTGCTCCTCCGTGCAGTAGGCATACCCACGCTCTCGACTTCGACACGGCCTGTGGCTGTCTTGCGGACGGCTACGGTGCCGTCAACTACCAGTGTACCTTCGCCGCGGAATTCGGCTGTGTGGCCGGCCGATTGCATCACGCGTCGAAGGTCAGCAAGACGAAGATCTCCGACGTGGAGTGGCTGAGCGGCGGAGCGGACGGCCGAAACGAGGTTCGCGGGGAGCACATCGAGGGTTGGCAGGGCGGACGGAAGAGCCGCAGCGGTGTTGGTGAGGGTTGTAGATGAGGGAGCTTCCTCGGTCTTTTGACGTTTGCTGGCAGCGTCTTCGTCTCCAGTTGAGTCGTCCAGTTTCGTGGCGACAAGTTGTCCTGTGATGGTGACGATGCCCAAACCACGAACATTCTGCCACTTGATCTTCTTGACCAAGGGGTCGGCGAGCTTGACGACCCATGCATTTGTGTCGACACTGGCATCTACCACGAAGCCAACTTCAGGTGTGTACACGTCAACAGAACGCTCGCTTCCAGTTGTATCTGCATTGTTGCTGTCTCCTCCCAGTGCTCGACGGCAGTCTTCGGCCAGCGCAAGTGTCTCGTCTCGTCCGCCACCGACAAGAATGAGCTTTCGTGGCTGGATCAAGGGGATCAACATGTTAAGACTGCGTTTATCGTGTAGTCCGCTAAAATCAACGAATGCAATGCGCATATTAGCCTGGACGGTTTCGGTATGATATGTGAGCTTGCAAGGTCCTGTAGGCTCGTCGGGTTCAATGTCCTCAACACTGTCGAGCTCATCAGGCACAAAACCATCACCCTCACCAGCTCCAGCCTCTGTATCGTCGGCAGAACCAGCCCGTGCAATTTGTGATCTCTTGTTGGCACCGCTATTCTGGGCAACATCATCCCATTTACGCTTCTTGCCGAGCTTGTCGTCAGCAGCTTCAAGACCAGCGCTGTCCTGGCCTTCTTCCTCCTTCTCCTCTGCACGGAGATAGTCCTCGGGTCGGATGAGCTCTCCAAAGTCATCTTGACGCTTCCTCCGGATAGCGATGGGGAACGTGCGCTCTCGGCCCTTCTTCCCTCTGGAGTCGAAATCGTATACGCCTTTCTTCTTGATGAGTACATTGATGCCGAGATCTTCGTCCTTGAGTACCACATTCTTCCTACCAGCCTGAGCAATGGCCGTCGAAACATTGAGTGCCTTGCCTTGTTGTTCACCATCCTCGTCTTCTGAATCAGATGAGGACTCGGACGAGGCATCATCAACAACATCGGCTGATGCCTCAAGTCCAGCTGCGCCGCCGCTTTGTTGAGTTGCCTGGAGTTGCCTCTGGGTTGCCAGCCATTGCTGGTAGAGCGCCAACTCATCGCCTTCCAGTGCATGACGCTGAGCCTCCCGGATTTCCAACTCCTGTCCGCCAGCGTACACAAGCTCAATGTTGTCGCCGTTGCTAGCCTGTTCTACTGACACGCCGGCCTTGCGCTCTTTCCACCAGTCCCACAGTGTTCTCGCAATAGATGGGCTATCGTCCTTTGATAGGCCTGGCTTGTCTGTCAAGATAACCAAGTTCCTCGAATCTCGAGCCAACCCCTTGATCAAATCCTTGGAAAACCCCCACTCAATGCTACTGTCACTTGCCAGAATAACACGGCCTTCTGTCTCGACGTTTTCGGTGCTTCGACTCAGTAATCGCGCAATCTGAGCCTTTCGTTCAAGTAGTCGTAGATATTTAAAGTCGAACGGTCCGCCCTCCTTCTTGCCGCTCGCGCCGTTGACCTTTCGCTGATCCTCGGCAAAAGCTTCAAATTCCTGTACGATGCTGTCATCCATCCACTCGAGCATACTTCGAGCGTATCGCATTGTGCTTGACATGTTGCGTCCAGCGAGATATAATTTGGCTGCCCTGAGAACACCATCCTCAGACGCAGCATCTGTCCTCCACGCATGTTCTAGTAGGTAAGAAAGCTCCAAAACTCTAGCACCCGAGTCCACGGGAATCAGCACAGTTCCTCCACGGCTAACGCAAGTCTTGATGGTGTCGATAAGCTGCTCATCTCGCTTGGCACGACCTCCAGTCTGAGCTGTCCGATCCGCGCCACGACTACTGCAAATCAGCGCAGTGGGTTTCCGTAGCTGCTCGATGACTTCGGCGCCACCGCCTCCAGCACCTCCTAACCAAGCTGCGCCAGCAAAAACATTCTCACGTGCCTGGTTCCAGTCCACCGCGTACACAATCGATTCCAAGCCGTGCTGAATATGCCATATCGTTCCACCGAGAGTATGTCCAGAGTTGTATGCCGTAATTGTCAAACCATTGAGTGGTGGCGAAAAGGGTGAAGGTAAAGGTTGATGAGGTTGTGAGTATTTGAGCGGCTGGATAAGGGAAAAGTATCGCGCAATCTCTTGGTTGGTCGGAGACTGGAGAAGGAGGTTTTGCGCAGTCGTGGCGGTCTGGGTGAGCGAGTATGCACTCTCCGTAAGCGAGCTCTGAGGAATCGTCGTTGCTGCGGCGGGACTCGAGGTATATAGGTCTTGAATTAGGGTACGACCGAGGTCGATGACAGGTCGTGTCGCATATACGGGAATACGTGTGAACTGGGGAATATTCTTGCAGCAATGGGCGTAAGCGGCAAGATGGGATGCCGTCGCGTGTGTAACGAGGATGAGCGAAAGGGTAGTCACTTGTCTAATACGCATATATGTTAGCCATTGTCATCAACAACTGCACAAAGACATACTTCTCAATTTCTTTGAGTTTTTCAACATCAAATGTCTCGTCCCATCCCAAATCAACCAACACCTTGACGCCTCCATCAAGCTCAAGAAGGGATTGCGAAGCGGGCGAGTCCGAGAGGGCGCCTTGAAGTGGGCAGAATGTGAACATGATGAGCTCGGCGCAAAAGCAAAAGTTATTAAAAGGTCAAGTTCGAGATCAAGTTGTTATATCGATTGCCGTAGCATGTTTAGCGTCGTCGAGCTGGGGAGAAGAATATAGGGCAGTAATTCAGCTTGATGGCGCCTATTCAATCATCATTGTCCTACGAATGTGTACAAAGACAATCATTAGGCCGTCGCGTATTGAATATTCTGGACATTGATGCGCGCAGCACTTGCAGCTGTCAAAGCCACCGGAACGGCAAAACTATAACCCGACTTACACGCGACGTCAGTGTCTGACTGTCCATAAAAGTCCGTTCAGAACAATATCTTTCTTTCTAACACGCCTATCATGTCATTGCTCCGACCTCGATCTTTCGATCTACGATAGAAATCTGAAGGGGGAAAAAAGGCATATGCCAAAACCGCAATATATGCGGCTGGTTGGTTTACCCGCATCTGGGTATAGCTTCATTCAGACACAGCAAAGACACCAAACCCCTGCGGAGAATAAAACTTGAAGCATTCTCTCTTATTATTCTACCTAAAATTCTATCATGTTAGTTTGCATAATTCTTGTCATATCTAAACTCTTCCAGGCTTCTAAATTGCTGCCTTCACTCCCCTCCCACCATGTTGCAAAACAGCAACCCCTCTGAAGCTACAGATCACCTTCAAATAAGGTCATATTTAGGCTTCAATAAAAGTATTAAGATTATTCGGTGCTAACAACGGCGCCCGTTTTTTCAAATTGTATTTTATACGCCCGTTCTTTTGTAACTGTACCACAACCCTGTCCGGCATCTCGGCACACTAGGATGACGCGGCCCTTGTTGAGCCACGACGCGGTGCTAAATCCTAAAACTTGGATGGACATGAATGCATCATTGTGCCTACGTATGGACTTGCTTATTTTGGAATTGACGATCAACGTTGATTCTAGCCCTTTGCGTTGATGCATTCTCAGCTGAGGTGTCATTGTGATGTGCCGCTTTGACTAACACGGACGCGTATGCGACGTCCAGACCTGTCGATCAACTTTACTTACACACTAATGTTAGGACACCATCACGCAAGCAGATACCAATGGTCAAGTCAAGATTGTAGATTTTGGCCCATGGGTTCCTAGCATTGTTGAGTAACTATGTACAAGACAAATGTATGTACTTCATCACTCTCAGCGATGGCATCTAAACCTAATGCCGCCTGTAGCATGTTCCGATAACACCAAACATTCATACCCTTTCAATTCCTTGTCGTAAAAACACGCTGAATGACATAGCTGACCACCGTGGCCGCTGTCCTGTAAAAATCAAGACGCCGTAACAATGCATATGATGAATAAACACAATTCCTTGTCGTGATGTGACCGCGACACAGTACGCCTTAAATAGGCTGAGATCGATCAAAAATCCTTCTTTTTCACCCACTGAACGCCTCTGAGTTCATCCTTTTTTCTAGATGCAGAACTTGCGGTCCAATAAACTTAGGGCTCTCGCATCCTCACTGACACCACCCTTATCCAGGCCACAGGCACCGGTCGCTCTAGGGCTGCTGCCGGCGCTGCCAGGCTTAACACTGCCACTTTCACTAGCAGCGGGAGTAGGATGTAACAGTGCTGAGAGGCTAGTCTTGCTGGAAGTGGTGACAGGGCCTTCCGAGTGGGAACTTCGGGGGGGGCTAACACTCATTGCTCGACTGGGAGGAGTGCTAATCGCCGCAAGTGAAGAACCAGGAGGGCCATTCGTCACAGCACCAAGGCTTGGTAGCGCTACCTGATGAGTACGAGGAGCACCATTCACCCACGAATCGACCATGGCGCTCTGTGCAGCTGCCTGCAGGTGAGTCTCGCGAGGAGAATCGTGAGGCCTAGGCAAAGAAGGGTGTGTAAAGCGAGGGGAAGGGTTTTGTTGATACGCAGGCTTTGTGGGAGGGGGAAGAGGGGCACGTTGCTCATAAACAGGTGCCTGGACGTGCTGTGGAGGAATACCTGCATGACTGGGGTGTGGTGGGAGCTGATGAGGTCCGCTAGAAGGATAGGGAGCGACGTAATGGCTGTAGGGAGGAGTGGCAATGGGAGAAGGAGGCCAGCCATAACCAGGTTGGCCATAGGAAGGAGGATAGGGCTGCTGGCCAGGTTGGGGAGCAACCATGTATGGAGACTGCTGCATTGGTGCACGAGTGAGAGCCGGTGTGGTATTGGCCTCACCCATACTAGATTCAGGGTACATTCCCTTGACGGGGACAATGCCTCGCAGGCTAGGGTCGTTTGTCGGTTGCTGGAGCTCGGGTTGTCCAGGCTGAGGGCGAGAGTAATATGAGATGAGGTGAAGGTGTTGGCCAGTAGAAGTGGTGATGCTGAAAGACTGCTTCATAAGGCCATCGGCTTTGTATCGGTATCCCTCAGGCTCTCCATCATCTTGGTCCTCGTCACTACCACGTCCAGAGTCGGGGGTCTTCCCAGCGCCTCGTCGGTTGGAAGAAAAGCCACCACCTCGCTTACCCTCCATCTCACGGTAAGTCAAGAAGCTTCCTGATACGCGACTGGCGCTCCATGACTTGCCATCAGTCCATCTCCTCATACCTGCTTCCCGTTCATCCCAGACAAAAACAGATCCAGATCGAATTGATTGCCTCTCCTTCTCTGAAAGGCGTCGTTGTACACGGGGCAAGATGCCTAATCGGCAAGCTTCAAAGAGTCTGACAGCGTCGGCGGGAGTCCGCACATAGCCGTGATACGTTTCCATGATGACAGATGTGTAACGTGATGTGATAGTAGATGATATTCCACGCGAGGGCGGATGGTCGAAAGAGTGTTGGGGTAGATGGATCCAACACCTTGGTAGGTCCTCAGCGTCCTTATAAAGAAGGCCTTGTGAGAACCAAGCTCAAGCTTATATACGCCCCACTAGATCAGATCGGGCCGGGGCGTGTGAATGCGTGTTGTTCTGAAGCAGACTCCACGAGGGCTGTGAGGGTTGCGCGGAATTTGATCCACGTATCCACCTGCGAAAGTGGGCTCGTTCTTCGCTTTCTTGGTTTTCCTGAGGGCGTTGGACTAATAAGTGTGATCCTCGGAAAAAGTGCTTTAAGAAAGTGGCGATGTGGTAGATGATGCTACGGTAAGGTTGTCGGGTTTGACAAGGAGATAATTGACTGCTGAGTGTGTTTGTCAGTCTTGTGTGCGTCAAGTGACCAAAGATGATTGGATATAGGTGAAAGAGTAATGGTAAAGAAAGTAAGAAGCAAAAAGTGCAAGGGATAGATGCAAATGCAAGTTGCACGCCAGTGATCATATATAATCATTAAACAAGGCCGTAGAGAAAGTACAACGGTACTAGTGACACAGTCAAGCCCACGTCCAGGGGTTGAGGCTCGACTCCCTAGCGGGAGACGTAGTGCCGTCGGAGCCGATTAAGTGGAGGATCCACTCGACTAGAATTTCCCTTAGATTGAGGATTGCCGCTTGGCGATGTGCATCATGAAGTTGTCGGAATTAGCAACATGGGTCAAGCAATCTTGTGCAGTGTCCAGTGTCCCAACGGTTGCTCAACCCAACTCGAGCCAGAACCAAGTTGTAAGCCAGATCAGAGGCCAGAGGACAAGCACAAGAGGCGATTGCGGCTCTCAAGCGGCCCAGAGAAACCTCCTTGACTGAACACAATGGTCCCACGAGTGCATCCAGCACACTTGATCCATGCACCAAACCGCCTCACCTAGGAGGTAATGCGCCGTACCAAAACCAGAGAAGACACAAGATCTGAGACGGAAACAAACATACCTATCAAGTAGTCTGTCTGTAGTTGCTCGAGAGATTGCGGGTCGTTGCGTTTGTCGTTGAGTTGGTGAAACTGAGTTGTTGCTGCAAGAGGCGCGCACTATGTATGGAAGAAGAGAGCTGCTGAAAAGATCAGAAACGGGCGAGCAGGGTTTGATGAAGCGTGTCCTCGGACAAGACGGGAAGACAGGGAGGGGCAGCAAGATAAGGTTGCAAAGGCAAGTCAGAAAAGGCTTGGAGGCGTAAAGTCGGTGGTGGATAAGTCGGCGACGACAAGGCCGGCCGTGTGGAGAAAGCACGGAGGACGGCAAAGAAGGAGGGTGTGAAGATGTTCAGGGAGATGGTGTGCTCGTAGATACTAGGGGTGAGACGAGTGTGTACTATGTAAGGTTGGTTAGGACAAGCTTTCAAAGCTGACCCACCGCCAAGGGGCCTTAGAGAAAGATGACGCTGCAGGGCCAGGGCAGCCAGAAAAGGCATGATAGGCACTTGAGGAAGAGAAATGCATGACAGATCATGGCTATTGGATTAGATGAAGGTATGTTGGAGGAATGGAAGATAGACCCATGGGCAGTGTAACTACTGTGTATCAAATATGGACATAAAGACGATCATTTCTGTACTGTCAGAAGAAGCTGCTTACCGTACGAGAAGGTCCGTCACACGAAGGCGTTGAGTCTGGAACCTCGAAGGGCTAGAGCCTAGCTGTGTCTACCGTAGTGGGAGATGTGGTCGTGGGGGAGGCGTCCCTAAGACAATTATAAACCGTGTCGTCGACGTTTCGGTGCGCCCGTCTGACCGGCCTGACTATTTTCTGTTCACAATGAGTATATTGTGATACGGGCGGATAATTTAAGCAGCGCCCAAAAGCTGTCGTAGGCTGGTGTTGATGAGAGCTTGTTTGCAAGCGATACGAGGTTGATCGTCAAAGCTTATGGAGAATATCAGTCAAATGAATGCCTGACGTGACAAGTTATGCGTTATTTGAGGTGATGATTTCCGGCCTGATTGGGCAAGAGGAACTTTGCTCTGAAACGTATGGTTGAACATTGAGTTGGAGCGAACGCATCTCTAGAGCGCTAAAAAGTCTGTTGAAGAAGCACCTGATGGCAATCAACAAGTGAGGAGAGGAGAGGAGAGGAGAGTTGAAAGCAGGGGAAGTTTCATCACGAGGCGATCCAATTGATGGAAAGTGGTCAAGGCAGCAGGGCCGATGTTGGTTGATATTTCGAGGAAGGCGCGCTTCCTTCTATGCAGGTGCAGGAAGCAGTGGAGCAGGGATACCGAAGGTAAGGTATAGAGAGATGGATAGAAAGAGGTAGCCAACGCCAAGCACGAGGCATCTTGGCAGCATACGAATAAACGATAATAAATAAAAAGAGGCATTCCTATCAATCAATATCAACTATCAACTATCAACTATTACCTACCCCAAGCCATAGCTTCTACATAGCCTCTAATTAATGCCAGCCTGTGGCACTTGACACGAGTTTGACATTCACACTACAGTTCTGTCTGATACCAACACCGCGGATCACAGGTACTAAACAGCACCTTATTTTGCATGCGGCAATGCGGCAAATGTAAGCATATTAAGAAGCCAATAGCATCACTTTGTGAAGCTTATTTCGACTGGCTTAGACATTACCTCAGCAGATGATGGGGGCTAGGCTGAACCAGTCCAGTCACGGAAAGCCCCGTACATGGATGTACATAGTATGAAGCTTGGCTGCTGATCTTGTTGACTTGATTGACTGTAGCTGGATAGGTACCTCTAGGCGTCAAGGCAGTACATATCATTTTCACCGCCATTGCACTTATGTATTTATTTACTTATTTATTTATAATCCAGTGTCAGAGTCAGAGAGCCTCATCCTTCGTCTCTTGTTATGTGGAGGCGACGGATCTCTCGGCTTGTCGTAAATAGGTACACAACATCGTCTTACTATAGGTACCGCACAAGCGGAGGATAAGGGTAATGGGTCTCTCGTTTAGAGATAGATAAGGAGACGTATCCCTAAGCGAAGACCGAAATGCTTATCAGGATGAGGATGAGCGTCTTGGCTCGCGATAAAATTGGCTCTGCTCTGGTGTAAAGACTCCTTTTCTCTCGTTTGACTCAGTTTTTTTCCGAACATGACTAACCAAAGTCGTTGGATATGGTATTACCCGTCTGGGCGGATGATGCGGCTTTAGAAACAGCCAAAAAAGATTCGTGTCTTGGCATCAAGTGCCGTGGGTCCCGAGTTTAGGGATTGTCGGGAACAGTCTCGGATTTGTCCTTGTCTTGGATCTGGGGTTGCGCTTTTTTATCGATTGGAATAATTTACGATGTCCCAAGACTTTTGAGCGTCTTGGCTTGCACAAGAATTTCAGGTTTACACCCAGACACGTAGGTATGAGTGGATATTGTTCATTTCTCTACAAATGCCAAGTTGTGGTAGTCTTCTTGGCTGGCTGCTTCAGTCTTCTTCAGCACTGATCTTTGTCACCCCGAAATGTTTGCCGTCACTCAATGGCCGTTTCCTGTAACCTCAATGCAACCTTTGTTGTTTGTGTTTCACATGGACTTGACGACGCAGGCTGTCGAAATGAGCCTTGCGGCTTACGCGCACATCAAAGGTTGATCCTTATCCCAGCCGAGCTCAGATGAAACATTGCATTGTCAGCACTTAATCCCACAACAATCAGCCTTTACAAATTCACAGCCACTCTAGCCATCAGCAGCAGCAGCATCATCATCATGGCTTTGTTTTTCTCCATTACAGGAGCCTCAGTAGGTATTGTTAACTGCCCCAAACATGCACCCGTCTGACCTGATCTGCCACCACCGGCACGCACGGCTGGCTTATTGATGCGCATACACCTAACTAAAGAAATATGTAAGGCTTTTTAGTGGTTGATGACCAGATGACGTCGGCCAGGCACACGAATTCTTCAGGTTAGTTAGGGTCCAAGGGATGGAGATCTTCACAGGCACGCTTAAGCCTCTGCGAATCTCCGAGGGGACCCACGATGTTGCCTTTTTCTGATTCTCACCTTGTCGATCCCATCCTTGTTCAGGTAACGGTCATAGAGCGGCTTTTGTTGCAAAATTCTTTTCCTCTGACGAGAAGTAACGTTGACCAGCGGTGAATATGGAGTCAAAAAATGGAGGCTACATGCAAGCATTGCAAGAGAACCACCGACCTCGGCTTGTTGCAGCCCCAAGTACAAGTATTCATCTGTGCATCAATACGATATACTCGTTTGTGTTTGTACATATAGTTTGTTTATCCACACATACCCAGACCTGATCTGTGTGTTTTCTAACATATAAACTTCCCTCTCGGCCAATTGCAGATGAAGGGTTTCAAGATTGGTAACGCCATGATACTGGTGATGTCGACACGTAACACTGTTCCAGAAAAAGGCAGCTTCTTTCATGACTCGCCTGTAGCTTGCTCTGAATAAACGAATTGAGATGAGGTCAAGTCGGGAAAATCGGCGGTTTTGGCCCCCTGAGCCAATTCCCCACGTTCATCATCTTGTCCCCAGAACATGACGTCGACCGTGCCGTGGTGCCGAGCTGGGCGTCTCTTCATGTCTCGTCTTTGTCTCGGCGTGTTTTTAGAGACACGGCCCTTTGAAATGCAATGCAAAGCAAAGACAGAGACTTTTTTTTTTTTTTTTTCTTTTTCTGAGAACCCTTCAAAAGGACCTCTCAGATCTGTCGCCCACCGCCCTCGGCTCCTACGGTGCTGAGACTTGCGTATCAAGATCGACATGAATGCTAAGGCTTGTCGGAAAGCTTGGCTCAACGCTGGCCTATGAATTCTTCAATGTTGTGTCACCGAGCCAAGAGGCGCCCGTCAACCCCATGCTGCTTTCATTCAAGAATGATACGTGATGAAGGCCAGTCGAGTTTGGCCCGGTAAATCGGCTCTAGGCGAGTGCACTAATATCGTAATACGCAATCCAGTCAAGTCCCAAGAATGGGAATACGGCAGACAAGGCGGCGGCCCAGTGGTATTGAGTCATCTTGGAAGAGGACAAGTAACAAAATGGGTATGTATGTAGCAAGACTTGTCAACAACTGTATCTAGACTATGTGTCTCTTGTAATGTTTATGTGAAGCCTGTAAACTTTGAATATGGGGGGTCAAGAAGGTTGTCTGTGTGAGTCACGGAATAATGCTGCTGATAATACCCAACCACACAAGCCAACACAAAATATGCAAGAGCCCTGTTCTTGTCTTTTAAAACACCATCAGGCTTGGAAATTCGATATGAAAACCCCATCTCCACGATGCCGCGGAAAAGACACCGTTCTTATGACTTACGAGTCACCCAATTCGAAAAGACCATCAAGTAACGATTGCCAAGACGGGTCAAAGAGGCCTCGGCATCATGACAGTACCTTGGTACCTAGGTCAGGCGGTCGCTCTCATTCGAGCAAATCATGACCCCTCTTGTTTAAGCATGAATTTAAGCGTTGTCAGCCACTTGCTTGGCACAGGTTTTGTTTCGCCCCAGGGCGTGTATCCTAGAGATCCCAGCAGGTAATCTACCAATCTCAAGGCCGCAGCGACACAAAAAGTGCTCAGCGCTGGGTCGGAACCCTGCTGAGCCCGCAAAACAGGACACATGGTCGGCCGTCAATTGGAGCCCGTGGCTTGCGAGCGACGTCTTCGTACGGTTGCGAAGATGCCGTCCCAACCGACTTGGCTTTGCAGGGGTGCAACCGTGCGGAAACAAAAATGGGCTGGGCTCCTCTGATTTCTGGGGCACATCTCTTTTCATCGTCTTATTCCCGGCCGTGTTCGCGGTGCCGCGTGGGGCCAAGGAACCAAGGATCTGTCTTGGCTTTGTTGCGAGAGTCCGCTAGCCGCGGTCAAGCAGAAAGCCAAGCAAAGCCAAGAATCTGCTAAGACTGTGCCAAGAATAGAGCTGATGCCAGGGCGTGGTGATGGAACATGAATAAGAAGTAAGAGTATGTAGAATATGTTATCTGCTGCAGTTGTGAGCAAATTGTATCCGTATAAGTAGTGGGCCTTGTCAACATCAAGAGTCAGATAAGATGCGTCAAATGCGATTACGAAGCGGTTCTATTACACGCAAAACTCATCATAGCCAAACCGTAATGTCGCAATCTGGATATATCGGCATCTCGTCTTTTGCTTGAGACAAGCTGGCTGTTAAGGTCGCGCGCTAGACAGGGCCTCTCCATATTTCTTAATTCTCGCGTGCCGATCTGTCCGTAATGAACCCTGCCATAATGACTCGGCTGGCGCCACAGCAATCAATGATAAACTCTAGCGCGAGTGTGACAATTTGCGCTCACTCTTCCCTTGCTCTCAGTTGTCAAGCGAAGCCTTTTTTGGCTTTTACCGTGCAGCCCGACAAAAGCTTGGCGCTTTGTGGCTGCATGCTTATTTCATACATCGCATCATAGCGATCTAGCTGTGGTGATTGGCTCGCAAAGTTTGTGCAAGCTCAGGGTCGTTAGTTATGAAGGCGTCGATTATGAGTTTCTGCCCTCGGACTATCATATCTTTGACCCCCTTAGACTTGACACTTGCATACTAATCCAATAAGAATAGCCGCTGATCTACCCGTGCCTCAATCTTGGGGGATGTGCTGTGTGGAGTTTTGCAAATAACGAAGGGAAAGTTTAATATATTGCCCATACGACGATCAAACACAGCGACTTTGTGATGAGTAGAGTTTTCAGTCGCGTGTTTATTTACTGTGATCAATCAGCATGTCGCATAAAGTAATCGACTTGATGAGTGCTATTCGTATAACTGCTGCTCAATTCACCAGGGACCTGGATGGAAGGCTAACAACAAACTCGTGCCACTACAGACCCCCAACAGTACCTAGTAAGCTTACATTTGTGGCTTCAAGTCCACAAGTTCGGGCTTTGGACGGATAAATTCCATACCAACGTAGACGAGATAACCTAGTGCAACTTGGCATGTTTGGAGTCATCACACGTTACGCTGCATCGTGACAAGCTTCAACCAGCTTCGCCCCGTTACAAGAAGGAGACCACAAGGGGACAGCAACCCACCACGAACCAGTAGTCTTTGCCATGTGCTCAAACTTGACTCGAAATCCGTCTTGGCCTGACCCCGCCAAGGGACGCCCAGACGCAAGCATGGTCAGAGTCTGGACTGGGCGCGCAGGGCTTTCTTTTGTGCATGGGATAAATTTGAAGGCGGACAAGACAGCCACAGAAGGTCCGGAACTTCTTAATACCTAAAACGCATTTCAGGATCGCAGGCGTTGCCCTCGTGTTGAGCAAGCCACGGTGATTTGATTTGGTCAAGGTGCCTTGGCTTTAACTGTTACAGGCAGGAAGGGAGAGTGTTGGTGTCGTTTAAGCTCAAACTAGTCGACAAGCAACACAGATAAGCATAATCCGTGAATCTGGCCGTTGGGTCTGGACCTTCTGTCAGATGAGGCTGAAAGGGGGTCATTCCGATGACACTATTGGGCTAGGGCTCCGTCGGCAAAAGAGGCATTACGGAGGAGAGTACCCAATTATTGCCCTGGCAAGTCTTGTGACGATCGGGTGGGTCCTGTTCCAAATCAAGACAACGGGTAGCATTATGAGATTCAGGAGTGAAGCTATTTGTCACGAATGACGAAATGCGTAATGGGGCGAAAGAAACAAAATGGAAGATTTCCGTGGACCCACTAGCGGAAAGAGAAGAACGAGAGAAAGAGGGTGAAAGAAAAGAAAAGAAATGAAGAACAAAAAGACCAGTGAAAAAATAAGGTAAACCACCAGCCATGGAAGAGAGCGGCCATCGTCAGAGGTTCCACTAGCGGATACCCTATTATCTAACGGAATGCGCCCCCATTTTCCAACCAAGGGGCCTCATGGATAAGTCGGCAGCCAATGGATCGCCTATTTTGCATGTTTTTATTTTTGACTCTTAATGTCCCTATACGGCTGAATGTTGAGCTGCTGGCTTGACGACCTGACGGCTTCTGGGTGTAATAACCTTAATCATGGATGCAACATTGACACTGCCGAATGGCATTGCAATAATTGCCATGCAGAGTAAAAATAAAATAAAATAAAACCAGACTTTATCCATCAACCCTGTCAAGGTCCGGCTTAAGCTTATTTTCCAACTCTGAAGGAGGGTTGCCCAAACAAGTAATAAAACCCCCGGGCTCCCTTGTCTGTCTCGGAGGGCACTTTTGCAGTGATCAAGACAAGAAGAGTGAGTGAGTGAGTGAGTGAGTGAGTGACATGAGACGTCAGATTGCCAAGCTCACGCGGTACCCCCCCCCCCCCTTAAGCGAATGGCCGTTGTATCCGATCTACCCGTAGTGAAAGAAGATATCATGGAACAATCGGCAATAAGTTTTTCTTCTTCACCATGCGTTGGCTCTAATTCAGGGCGCGCTTCATGTTCTGGAGAAGAAGATGGGGCTGTTGATACGTCAAAGGGCCGAAGCTTTGGCTCTTGGCACGGCAAAAATTGTTCTCGAAGACCCGTTATTTCCTTCTACTGTATCAACATCACGACATGAAATCCACTATCAACACGGACTGTTTTTGCTCAAAATGCTTAGCAGAAGCTGTGAGTATAGTACAGCACAGTACAACACTGTAGCCAGTCAGTCAGTCCGTCGCGGAATTATACCGCTGACAGTAAACCACACCCCCAGAACGGCTGCGTCGGCATCATCATCGGACTCACTGTGCCGCGGGATGATGGCATGTGCCGCACGTAACATGGTCAGATATGCTTATTGTTATTTTCATTAGTTAACTACCTCGTTGGTTGGTTTCTGCGAGTCCTTTCTGTTGTCCCGCACCCTCTCATGCCGTCTATGCCGTGCGCATGAATGAAATCATCGTCAAACTTTAGTGGTGGCGGAGCGTAATGCCGTTTATTTAGAATATCCCTGGGACTTCAGGGGATCGTGGATTAGGTTCAAGCCGTACATCCGAGTAATAACGGATAGACTACGTGGCCTATTGAGAGTCTAGACCATGATGTTGAGGACCCGATTCTAATTCAGGAGTATACATGGCATTTGCCGTCATCTAAGCTCTATGTCTAATTGCAGCCATGCTTGTACTATATAGGTTGTCATTGGTATAGCGTCATAGCTAGGTACTCCTTATACTCGGTGGGATTAACTTCGTAAGTACTTGCCAAAGTTACAGTCGCCTACCTACTGTACATAAATAAATAGTATTTGAGTTTCGTCTTCTTGATTCGGTCTAAAGACCCTGACAGGCAATCATCAGAGAACTTAATTCTATTCATAGTTCTCGGTGACTAAGGCAATATTTATGCGTTGTGTTAGCTTACCAGCTAATGACCGCGGTCAACAAGAAACGTTACATGGTCTGGACGCTGTCAACACGTATTGTGCTATCACAGACTCCAGGTTCCTTTTCATCATCAACAGAAAAGGGGAACCAAATATGACAGTTGTAGTAGCAGGAGTGTCGATGCAAATGATGTACCCATGGTCCTCTTGACACCACCATATAGCAGTCGTCGCTATAGTATCCGTCTCTATACGCAACATCTAACTGACCTGGTCCTTTCTGAAAGAGAAGCACAAGTGAATCCCAACCAGCAAAAGAAAGATATGTCTAGGCCATGAAAGGAGCTGTTTCCCAATACAGTAGCTATTATGTTGCATGTGGGGAGGACTCAACGTATACCAGTATACACTTTAGTATACTGGGGCAACATGTTCACAGTAGATTCAGAGAAACTAACGTGCTTCCAAGTTCAAGTTCTTGCTATTATGAGGAAAGACCACAGCCATATCAGGGGCTCAAGCACAAAGAACCGGTGTGTATTGTCTATTCTACCATATATCACAGACGTTTCTGACACAATCATAATCTATAACTACAAGAGATAATACAGGGTCCCTAGAAGTAACGACACAAACTTGAATCATAGATCCAGATCCAAGAGACCCCAGTATATTGTCTCGATCTCAACCAGATCCCACGCTCACCCTCGCCACCGGAAGATCCAGCGCCCTCCCCGTCGGCAACACGCAGCATGACCAGATCTTGCAAACACTACATGCGAGCATCCGAATCAACTCAAGAGCTTCTCTTCACCGCACTGACAAACGTTCTAATTCACATGACTGAGGTGCTCTGAAGAGCTCATCGCCGCGTCACACAGTACTAGCCATCCCTCCACACTTCCACGGGAAAGGGGAGACGGGACCATGTCTTGTGGCCGTTTCTCCTGGTAGTTACACAAGTGTCGCTTGCCTCGATATGTGCGACGTACCACAACAAAAAGACACGGGTATCAGATCGCTCCCTAAAATGGAGTGCACCACCCGAGACGGACTTCATCCAAGGTAGGCAGGCGTTAACGAAGGCACTCTGCTGAGCATGGAAAGACGGTGAAGTAAGGCATGGCTGTCTCTTGACAGAGGGAGGAGTGAGAGGAGAAAGAGGTGATGCCCGGGCTGCAATCAGCAGTCACACCGCTGGTAATGGCGCGGGAAGGGGACGACATCACGGACGTTGGGTACGCCAGAAAGGTAACTAAGAAGTCGGTCAAAGCCAAGCCCAAAGCCGCCATGAGGAGGGCAGCCCCAGCGACGCAGGTCCAGATACCAGGCCAGCTCCTTGCCCTTGAAGGACCGTTTGTTGGGGACCTCTAGGCCAAGGGCTCTCATATTCTCCTCAAGCTGGGGCAGACGATTCTCACGCATGGAGCCACCAGCCAGCTCACCAAGGCTAGGGACAAGAAGGTCAAAGCAGTCGACCGTCAATCCAGAAGCGGGAGATGATGATGACTGCCGCATGTAAAAAGCTTTTATCTCTCGCGGATACTGTGTTATGAAGATGGGGACAAATGCATCCGTAGCCTTGTCGTAACCGATCTTCTCGGCCAGGTACTTTTCATGCTCAGACTGCAGACCAGAGCCCCATATTGGCTCGTGTTCGAATTGGCTAGAAATGGGCTGGAGGATCTCGATGGCCTCGCTGTATGTAATTCGAGGCCATTTCTTGGTTGTGAGTAAACCTCTCCACCGGCGGTCCAGTTGCTCCTGTTCAACTAGATCATTGAATGCAAGACGCTCGGCAGGATCCTTCGAGTCAACCCGATTCTGATCGAGCTCCTTGGCAGCGTTGAGCTCCTTGAGTCCACTGGCGAGCGAGTTCAACATGCGTTGTGCTAGGTCCATGACTTGGTCCATGTCATCAATAAAACTCATCTCAGCCTCGAGCATGTAAAACTCGCTGAGATGTCTCGATGTATCACTCTGCTCGGCGCGGAAAGTTGGAGATAGAGTCCAGACGTTGCCAAGAGCTTGAGCGAGAGCTTCAAGATGAAGTTGAGATGAGACTGTTAGGTATTTGGGGTCACGGAAAAACTCTTCTGGTGAGGATGCTTTGACAGCGAATGCCTCGCCAGCACCCTCACAGTCAGAAGAAGTGATGATAGGAGGGTGTGTTTGCTGAAACCGTTCACGGAAGAAGAACTGAGTAAGAAGGGCGGTGGCATCAGATCGTAAGCGTAGCATTGTAGAGTTCAGGGGCGTTCGTGGTCGAAGATGGGAGATGGTGCGAAGGCTTTCCGGAGTCTGATATTTATTCTGGATTGGATACGACTATGGATTTATGAGAGGAAGCCCCTGAAGCGATGGTGTTTGTGAACATACCTGAGGATCAGAGTGTCCTAGGATTTCAACTTCAGATACCTGAAGCTCAGGAGTTTGGGATGATGAGCTCGATTCGGAGCTTTCTGGAGATTCTGTGTTGCTCTTGGCATCAGAAACATGAGATCGTCCATCCATAGCTGATTGTCTTTTACTCTCGTCGATCCATGTTCCTTTTAGGCGTACTGCAGAACCAGGACGCATGCTGCGGATTTATTAGTCAACGATTGATATGTATAATTGAAGGCCTACACACTCTGCGGCTAGACTCTTATCCACTACCACCTGAACAGGCCGCATAGAGGAGCCATCAGTGATATCGATAAACCGCACTCCTGAGCTCTTCCGTACTGATCTCACCCATCCACAGACCTCGACATCAGGAACATGAGATGTTGGTCCCCAGGCCTTGAGTTCAGCCACAGTCTTGATCTCCTGCTGGCACTCGCCAGGGACCCTCACCGCATATGCCCTTCGTTGAGGCCATGATCTCCCTATTTTAGGGATCTTTGATGCGCGTAATGATCTCATTGTGAGGAACGATGAGTCAGTCAGGTGCTCGGGAATGGAGGCATGCAAAAGGAACTAGTTGACCCCGGGTAAGCTGTCAAGACCTGACGCCCAATCACTGATTGAGCTGCAGTTGAAAACTAGGTCCGGTCTGAAACTGAATCACGCGCGTAATGATGGAGAAATGACTATGCCTCTTGTTGATGAGTGAGATGTGGTGTCGTGAAGCTGAACGCAAGGGATGCTAGGCCCCTTCCATGACTGTGGAGAAATTTTGGAATATCACGGGTTGTTGTTCTCTAGGGTAACTTGCCGTCCAATAACACACGCATAGCATGTTATGTACACTATTGCATCATCATCTTCCTCACTAGGTATTTGAACGGGGCTATAGAGTTGAAATTATTGACCTGACTACGGTAAGGCTTTATTCACTATATTTACATCTATTTATGGCGTTTTTCTTCATCATTGCTCTCTGACTCGAAAACCATTACTAAATTGTCGAAAGACTATAAACTATCGTATCCCTGCTAATGGAAAGATCAACGAGCCTGGTTCCTTCCCGTAGTTCTGGGATGCCTATTCCTTCTTGGGTAAGTGCGCGGGCCCTTAAGACACATACCGCATCGGATCTTTATTACTGGGACAGATAAGGTACCTAGTTTGAGCTCCAGTTGAGATCGAGAAGGTGTCATATTTACCTGGAGTGGCTGCAATAGTGTGATTTAACCCCCACAATTGGTGAATGTTGGTCCTGATATCACATTTGAATGATGGATTGCTTAACTATTTCGTGTCTAGCGTGCGTATTGTAGTTTAAGCAGGTGCAAACTCGAGGCAATTCATCGAGTCGGACCTTCTTTCAGATCTGCTGCAACATAGCAACTGCAGGAGCAAAAACACCTACCTACCTACCTACCTAGGTAGCTTACCTATGGAAAGAACAAGGGACAAGGAATAACAGCCCGTGCATCACATCTTTCCTTCCCATCTCCCATCTCCCATCAACTCCAGGGAGACCAGGTTTCATATTAGAGACATATTCTCTCTCGGCTCCAACTTTTCCTCAACAATACAACCTACCTTTTCAGCCCAAATACCAAGACCCAAGCAAGACTATCACCGCCTGCTTACCTAGCCATACGAACCTCATGTATCGTACTCAAATAAACGTTAGCGACCATTTTCTCGTCAATACTCCAATCACATATTGCATCCACTCACACTCTCCAACCACGCTTCTCACGAGACACAGAGCAAGACACCAACCTACCCAATCGATCCAAGCGTGGGTTTCTCAACTAGTCCCAAAGCCAAAATTCAAACCCCACCGATTTCTTCACAGCAAGACAAATCCCGACATCATTCGGGGCAAGAACAAAAAAAGAAAGCCTACACCGCAACCTCCCGCAGCATAGCGTCCCCCCCCTGGCTTCGACCCTGTCTTAGTCCGAGCATCGTGACTGGGTTTTATGCGGTTTTCCATGTCTTACATCTTGAACCGATCGATTACGCACTCCGCACAGTTTCCGCCTACCATATGGAATTCGTACTTGATCAGGCTAGCACGGCCAAGTTGCTTCTCGATGCCGCCAGTTCCCCGATGCGAATGTGTTTTCTTTAGCCTTCCATGTCCTCGGACCCAAACAGCTGAGCCTCGTCGTCACAAGTCAACTTGACTTGACCCCACTCACATACACACATACTACATACGTATGTACATACACGACCTCTCTCACAAGCTGATCCGCAGTCCCGGGTATCCGTTTGGACACAAGCTTCGACCAGGCGAGATGAAAGGGTGCCACAGATCTTGATTCGCAACAATGTCCCGGCCAGTTGTGTCTCAGGCCCGCCATGGAGATCGACGTGCTCCACGGCCCTGGTCGTCAAATCGCCCAACCAGCATGGTTCCTTGCTCCGTATTCAGATGGCGGCGCCGTCTGTGTCCCCGTGAGATCTTGCAGCTCAGTGTAGCCCACCCTGGTTCCGTCAACTTGGGTGCCGGTGCCCCTACTGTATGTACGTCCGTGATGGTGGCTACGATCTGGCACGGCACAGATCCCCGGCCGACTATGGTACTTGGTCCCCAGTCCCTGGGCCCTCCATTGATGGGCCCTTTCCGTGTCCCTGCCTATGGCTTGTCTAAATCCGCCTGGCCCTGCATTTGCTTTTCCTGCTGCCCTGTATCATTTGTTGCTCGTACATCCTAAACTCGCATGTACAAGAGTTATATGCCTGCTAGGTTATGCCGTCAAGCGACGCGACCCCATCTTAGCACCCAAGTCTTCCCGCAAGTTACCCATAAAGTCATGCTGGTCTCTTGCTATTCTGCCCGTTCTTTGGCTTGTTGCCTCGCCTCTGTCCGAGCCTGTCCTAAACAAGTGGTTCAGATCTTGGACATATTGGGTCACACAGCCCAATGACCATCCCTCCCCTCTCTCGCTTGTATCGTAGTAGTAGTCAACCACACTGAATCCTGTATTCTGCCCAGCGACAGATTCCTCCACCGTGTTGCTTTTTCAGACTCACGGCCGAATGTACATAAAAGCTCGCTGCCCTTCAGTGTCATCATGCCTCTCATTCCCTCGTCCTCACCTAATCACTGCCGCTCACTTTCACTTCTCTTCCTTGGCCAGCAAGACTAGTTACTAAACTTGGCACCTATTCCTTCACTTCACTGTCGTCATTGGCTTGATAGTATCTGATTACCGCCTTGATCTCCATAACGGCATAGTTTAATTACCGCTTGCTTCTATCAACATCTTCCTCATGGCCCCGCCCAGATCCAGCCGGGTGCGGCCTTCTGAAGTCGCAGCTGATACCAAGAGGAACTTTATCCCACTTGTCAAGAAGAACTATGGCGAGATCTTCCCACCATACTCTTACCTCTATCGACAGCCTATTGCACAGCTTACAATCCAGCGTCAAAAGCCTACTACCCGGCCACCCTCTTTCAGAATCGAGGTTGGCGATCCGGTCATGAAGGCATTGACCTATGCAGCCATGGATACCCAGCAGAGCGAGGCAATGGGCGGTCCTCGTGTAAGGATCCCCTTCATTTGTGCTGCCAATGAACGAAGACCTGGAGGAGATTGGGAGACTGGATGTGTCGGATACGAGGAGAAGCTCTGCCGACGAAGTAACCTCTCAGCCACACTGAACACGCCATGGCCTAACTCACCAGAACCCAACAATTATCCCATACCATCGCAGGGTGGTATCTTGTCTGATGCTGTTGTAGTTTGCCGTGGACCCCACGACCGCTACGACAGGCTAGACAGCTGGTTTGACCTACCCGTGGTGTCGGTGCCGCCAACCCGGTGGCCAAAGCTCAAGGACAACGGCTTCAAGTACTCATTTGCAGAGGAGCGTGAGATGACTCGCGATAAGCTTCGCGGCGCTCTCCGTATCTGTCTCTACAACGGATATGACCGTGTCGTTATTGGGGACTTTGGCCTGGGTAATGGGTACCGCAACCCTCCTCAAGAACTGGCAGAGCTCTGGCGGGACGTCTTCCTTTTCGACCCAGATCTTCGAGGGCAGTTTGCCTACGTGGTCTTCGTTTTTGAGGACCCTAATCAAAGCACAATGCGCCATATTATGGACGAAATTATCAAAAAGGAAAATGGTTCCAAGGGCAAGTCTCGGGCTGGATCATCAAGCTCGTCCTCATCAAGCAAAAGTCATGCCAACGCTCCTACAGATCGCCAAATCTTCGAGCACGTCTTCAATCCTGCAGAAGTTGATCGAGTACTTCGACAACCTGATCCGCGATACGGACTCGGCATGATTACAACATGATCTGGATCATAAAAACGGATGCCAGAATCTATGACAAGCCCAAGAACTATCGAAGGGGTTTCTCGAGCCTAACGTTGACAGAAAAGCCTGTCTGAGGCAAACGGGGCTGTGGTAACTCTAACTCTAACAGTTATTCAATTTGAGGCCAACCAACCAGGCGGGACCCTTGCACAGCGTTTCTTTTTTTGACTCGGCTGCAGTCGTCCGCGTTCTAGCGGTCAACACCGCAAGGCTGGCGAGCGCTTGGAGGATCCATGATATTAGCCTCAGTGCCCAAATGTCTGGAGCCGCGAGGGAGGGAACTTTACTGACCAAGGAGGAGCCTACAGAATGAAGGTCTGAGTCCGGTTGAATCATGTGTCGCTGGCGGCTTGGTTGAATGCTTGCTTTTCTTGTTATTGGCTGTCGTCACGCTGACGGCGAATTTCTTTTTCTTGGTGTTTGGGGTTGAGCTTTGGCGCCTTATTGATTCACATTTCACAAGCGGCCCTACCAGGCGGCTGTATCACGACGAATGAATGATGGATGGTATTGGTGTTGGGTGTATCGCATATATTCAGCTCAGGTGTCAAACTAGTATTGTTTCTGTTACTTCATGTCGCACCCTGATTCACCTTGTGTGCCTCCACAGCCTTGATCTCTAATGATGTTTATGCCGAACCCGATCGAGGCGATCACAATAGGGGTTAGTGAGATGAGGCTATGCCCTCCTGCCAGGGTTTATTGCCGGCATTCCCTGGTTGAATCCCTTTCACCTTGCTCAATATCAAACATCATCGACATCGAATCGTCTAACCTGATCCACTCATCAGCTCTTGTTGACTGCATCCGATCATTTCTGGCTTCTTGTCACAACGTGCATATGCGGGTATCCTCGAGCATCCGTACATAGATACTGTATTAAAAAGAGACACTGGCCTCTTTGTCAAGGGCATCGGATACGACATGGCATATGAATCTGCTGGTTAGTTATGGCTTTGGATGCTCGAGGCATCCTGATACGCTATAAACAAATCAGAGCTGTCTGTTGTCTATCATGATTGGGAACGAAGATCACCAACCAGACTATCAATGCAAGATAACGCACCCCCTGGACCAATACTATAATTATGTACGCAACTGCATACGGATACAGCGCTTGCATAGTCGCTCCCCTCGCGTGTAACACCCAGAGGCGGGTCTTTAGCCGCGGCTGGTCGCAGGGGAAAAAGAAGGACTACACTCAACTTGGCCAGCTGCAGGGTTGACGATCATGACTACATGATTAGCGGCAGATCATTGTTTTTTTGATGGACAAGGCAGGGCAAGGATTATGTTACGCCTCTTCATTCCAACGACTCTGCGAAAACGAGATCCATGCCATATTCTGAGCACTTACACATACATAATCCTGTGCTCCCCTTCTCCACCGCCTCTTCCCGCCATGTGTACCGCCAAGATTTCAGATAAACGTTTTCCCTTCTCACTGTTGTGTTGCACATATCTCGATTGCGACACCCTAACACGACATCTCGCGTTGTATCGCAGACCCTTCTGCCACGGGGAGGCTGACCATGGCGTAAAGACGGTGAGAAGAGACAAGCAGGGGCAACATACATTACAGCTCATAAAGGGCAAACTGCATCTCGTCTCAAAGTGGGGAGAATCCTGTTTCAGGGTGAGATAACCAAGGTTGGTTATGCGGAGAGGCGAGATGCAGTAACACCAATCAGACTGACCGCCTGATAGTCATCAACAAGACGAAAACGTCTTCTGCAAGGGAGAAACATAGCCTTGTTCTCTCATTTGAATGCTAGCTAATGAAACAAGCATGGGCTCTCGACATGTTGCGGTGTATAGTCAGTCCTCCAGCATATCAACCGCGGATAGACACAGATATCGTGAAACACCAAGAAGAAGCATGTTTTTGGCGAAACGCAGGGATTGAGATGGACTCGATGAGAATATATCGGTGTGTTTCGTGCTACCCACTACCCAACTCTTATCTCTTCTGTTCTCTTCTGCTCTCTCCTCTTCTCTCTCGCCCCCAGGTTTTGCTTCTGCTGCCTTACGCCATACAACAAACGATCGCTAGTCAATATCCGATTTTATTAAACTGCCATACTTTTTCAACTACCAATAAGCTGGTCTTAGGCCCGCAAAGTTTGACAAGGCTGCAGAGTTGTCCTCAGTCTCCTTTTTGCGCTGTCCACTCAGCTAGAATAGTCGTTAGATTTTGATTAACGAGAACGGGGAATTAAACGCAACTTACCTCTAATTGAACACCCTTATGAATGTGCACCAACCAATCCACGTAACTCTGTGCCTCGTTGTTTCGATCCTCCACGAGCATGCGTGCAAAGTCAAACTCGGCACCATCGATGCCTTGTCGGGCTAACTGAATCGTGAGGCCCTTGGAACCGCGCATTGTACGGAGGAACTCAATAATGTTGCGGACTTGTGCGTTGAGGTGAGTGTCAAGTACTGGTAGAGCCGATGTGTAGGGATCCAGACTCTTGAGTGAGTCCTTGTCCTCTCCAAAGAGATCCGCGATGAGGTTAGGGGATGTCTGTGAGTGGAACCAGAGGAGGCACTGCTGGCCGTTGTCAACCAGATACACACCACCGGGCTCAACTCGTGAGAATGATGTGCGAACCGCGGGCGGTACCTTCAGGTGACCTGTCTCAGGGTCGGCAAAGCCCTCTTCAGGAGCCAAGTTGTGGATGGGAATCATGCGGGGATAGAGGTACAAGCTCAGCTCAAGAGCACCCATGGAACGGAGCATTCGCATCTCATGGACTCTGCGATCAGAGTTCTCAACACCACCCTTGAGCGCTCGACACTTGAGAAGACCAAGCAGATACATACAGTATTCTTTTAGTCGCTCGGGCATGACGAGCTGTCCGGGAGGATGTTGTTGAGCCGCATGCTTCCTGTAACAAGCAAGGACATCAATGGCTTTCTCGCTTAGCCAGTGACGAATATCCTTAAGGTTGCTTGATGTCGTTGCCAGTTTGGTGCTAGCCTCCTTGGCAAGCATGCCAATAACGGCGTCTTGGTCAACAAACTTAAGGCACTCGCGGATACCCTGCTCGCGCGCACCAGACTCCTTGGAGGTTTCAGTGACGCTGGCAATAACGTTTGAGCATCGCACACGGCGTTGACCTGAGGCTGTGGTATACAGCAAAGCCGACTGGAAGTGAGCATCAAGCTTTGCATCCAGCTTCCCATCATAGCTGAAAGTGACACCCATTGCCTTATCCGAATCAATAACACCAATCTCCAAGTCAGCCCCAAAGGTGTGCTGGATAAAGTTGCCGTGGTAGCCAGCAACCTGGAGTCCGTTGGAGCATCGAACTTTCATAAGAGCTTGGAACCCGGTTTCTCGCGTCACAGCGTGAGAGATCTCAAGTGACAACTTTCGGCTGTCCCGCGCAGCAATGAAATTAGGGTAGTAGAATGTTTCTCCGCCAGTCGTGGAAGCAACGTGACCTGAAACGAAACAGTCAGCAGGACTTCTCTACTTACATTATAAAGATTCGACTTACCGATGGTAGCAACATCCAAGTAACCACCTGAAGGAGCAGCGAGGAAGAAATCTGCACCAACGCCTGCGGCAGCCATCTTTTCGGCAACCTTCTTCCAAGCCGGATGCTCTGTTGAATAGAGCTTCTTGTCGATTTCGCCACCAGGGTGATTGCCGTTATCACGCAAAAACAGTCGACCAGGGCCCCAGGTTGGTAGTGCAGAACAAGATGCCACAACCTTGCCTCCAGTCGCCTCAAGAGCTGAGAGCGCCGAGTTGAGGGCAGCAAGAAGAGCGGGCTCAGGGTTTTTGATTGTAGAGAACATATCCGGTAACCTAGTCAGGAGAGATGTAATCACGTCCTTAGATTCATATGGGTCAACAAAAAGTCCCTCGCTGAGGGGTACAAAGGGATCCTCGAGGTCAGGCATAATCATCATCTGAGCTTGGTCCAAGGCAGGCTGGATGTTGTTAGTAAGAACGCCTCCAAAACTATATTCAACAACTCACATTGACATTGTAAAAGTGAATGTCCTTGTCATAAGTGACAAAGCCAACCTTGGTGCCCTCCGGTATTCTTCGTTTGGGCTCTCCGTTCTCGTCCGTCTCTTGGTCCTCGCCGCCATACATGGCAACACGAATACCTTCACAGAACGCTTCAACGTAGCCCTTGTTGAAGGATTCTTGAGTTACATCGATAAGGAATAGCCATCGCAATCCAACTGGCTCTCTGGTCCAGTACTCCTTGGGCACCACAAACTCCACAGTTCCTCGATGGAGCTCAGGGCGACTGTCTCGGTCAACTCGAACACCTTGTGGATTGGTTGCGGAGAAATATTCGGATGGAGTGTCGTTGGGGTATGAGCAGAGGTTGCAAACAAATTTGTTTCCACCTGAGCGAAACATCATGAAAGGGTTCATATAAGCTCGACATCGTCTGCATCGTGGGGGACCGGCTTCACCAAAGTCGAGGACGGGTACATCGGGTTCTCCGGGCTGTAGGGGCGCTAAGGGCTGTAGCAAAAGTCCAAGGGAGAGACCTGTAGCTTGCAGAGCGTCCTGAGTTGCGGGAATATTGTTGAGAGTAAGTCGTGTATATTTCGGGGACGAGTTGCCCTGATCGTATGCGACAAACGAGACTGTCGAGGGAGGCGGAACATGTCGTTCGAAGGTAGGATAGACGTTCTTGAGGTAGTACTGCTGGACAGCATCTCGCGAAGCTGGTACGCTGGGCATATCGTCAGGGGATACTCCCTTGGGCCCGCCGGTGGAGATTGATGCTGTATCGAAGCCCTCACCAACACTGGGTGTGGCAGCTGCTGGACCAGAACTGAACGCTGGGTTAATAGGTGCACCAAATTGGCTCTGGTTTTGCATTTGGGGTGTTCCCTGGGGGCTTCCAAACTGTCCTCCGAAACCAGGGCCACCCGGGACGCTATCGAGGAACTGGGAAGCAGGAGTTCCTGCTGCAGGCATGCCATTGAAGGCCTGCGAAGAGCCTGCAGCTTCAACAGTGTGGTATGCATGTCGATCCTTCTTCTTTCTCCTCGCTGTGCCGTGTCCATCTCCCAAGTTCATCCCACCCAATTGCGCAGCTAGTGAAGCATCTTGAGACGGCGCAGCTTGACCTCCTAGAGGTCCCTGGGCATGGGGAGGTGCATAGCCGTAGCCAGGACCTGGAGCGGGCGATCCAGTCATAGGAGGGGGAGCTTGTTGACCACCGTAATATTGAGGTGCTCCTCCATATGGTGTTGCTTGTTGCTGGTATGGCGAGGGAGCCATCGGCGGTTGGAACTGCTGGGGAGCGGGTTGCGAGGTTCGATTAGGGTCATTTGGGTCGAGAACCTCGCCCTGACCGAGGGCGTGATACTGAGCATAGTCGGCCATATTGAAGTTGAAGGTTCAGATGAAAGACAAAGATTGAAAACGAGTATCAATCTATCGGACGAGCATGCGCCGAGTAAAGGAGACGTGGGGCAATGGAATAAGGGTAGCACAAGCTCCAAAGAAGACGGAAAGAAAATTTGACAATAATTATATGCAGGAAATTGCGAACATGATCTCAAGCCGAGTCCACATCTAAGCTGGCGAGTTTCCTTCACCGAGATTGCAGGAGTAGAAAACGAGATGCTGTCCGTGATGATAGGTGTCCTGCCTCGCTGGCCTTTTCTGGGTGTTCCTTCCGACTGGACTTTCTAGGCGATCGTGTTCTGTTCCGCCTTACTCTGATTGGTAAGGTGCTGAGTGCCATATTTGTTTCGCACTGTACTTATAAACAGTGATATATAAGAGGTCATGTGATGCCATAAGACGTGTGAGTGCTGGCAGATAGGCTATGAAGAATTGCAGGATTTATGATTGACAATTACAATGCCCCAATTAAGAATCAACAGAGTGACGTACAGTATTTGGGTCATATACAGTCGTATACTGAGTCATCTCGGTGTTTCCCATCAACGCCGTGAAGGCCAACCCTAGAGCATATTCTAAGCCCTGGCTGCAAAATACCAAATCGTGTAAGTATAATGCTATAGTGTTTATGAGAACAATACGCTGATATGGAAATTTATTTCAAGCAACATGAGATGATGTTCCTCGAGGAACATTGTTAGAAATGCTGCTGTCTTAGAGTGTAGACTCGTAAGTGCGCTGGGTTAGGTTAAACCATCACCAACGAGAGTGATATCGCAACGAAAACAACGGTACAATGATCCCAGGAGGTTTTATTGTTAATGGACTGTTTCAGACCCAGAGCTATTTTCCAGAGTGATAATGATGTGGCGTAAGCTACAGACCGCCAACGATGATATACTCAGATAATGAACAAATAAGCGACCCAAAGTGACAAAGAAATACTGAAGTGGTGAGATGCTAGATAGTAGACTACGATATAGCTCTTATCTGTTATAGATAAGTTGAAGACCAAGCTCAAGTATTCAGTCGCAAGACCACAATGCCACGTTGTGCCCCTCACCTGACGTAACACGTTTATCGCCATGAAGGAGCGCGATAGGAAGCTTTAAACAGTGGGAAATATTTTGATGTAAATTATGGTACTATGCTTTACACTTTAATTGTATTAGTCTATGTTTGAAAAGCTGAAAATCGTTGTGTATACTTGATTGCATTGACTAACTCATATCTCCTCAGGAGTAGTGGCTGGATTGCTGCGACAATCAGATTGAAGCGGATTGCAAACAGCTATTAAATAAAGCGCATTTATTCTTGGTAGCCAGAAGTTAAACGAAACTACTGAGATATGCGAAGCACCACCCTAAAACACCGCTTGATGGAAAAAAGTGATGCGCCATGAAACTCTTCATCCGTCCTTCTGTTCAGTCGCCTCCGACCGTGTAAGTCGTGATCCAACATCTTTGCCCTCCCAGAAGACAACGTTGACTTTTTATTCAACGAAAAAGAGTCAAAATGTGCTCAAGTTACATTTCCACAGCTTGAGATTGCCAAATGGGAAAAATTAGTTCACTGGTGTGATGTGTGGTGGGTTAACGACTAGGCAGTGGTGGAATGCGGATAGCTTCAGATGCGACTCGTGATGTCGCGAATGGCACTTGGGAGTGACTTTCGACAATATAGGACATATGTTAATCAAATCCACTCAAAATAACTTCAAAACCACATTATAAGGGTCGCTGACTCATTTGAAGACATTAAAAAACTTCACGAGAGCATGAACAGGGCCCTGCAGGTTGTAATTTGGAATGCGACAATGAGCATGGCTCATTCAATCGTGCCTCAACGGCTGTCAGATGGCAACTATGCTCCATCTATCACGCGCAACAATTTGGTGAATTGTTCCCCTCATTTCAAACTTAAAAGCTCACCATAAACTCGCAAGAAGACGACAGAAACGACTCATTAATCTCGTCAAGAAGGGTGAACGAAGAAGCGAGAGAATCGAGGGAAATTCAAGTTCGGGGGCATAAGTTGCTCTCTCATTCTGCCAGACTCCAGATCACACAGAGGTACACCTCACCTCGAGTGATGTCTGAACCGACCAATCAGAAAAATTGGTCACCACCCAGGTATTATTTTGGCATTTTTGGGGCCCTATTTTACGAAGTGCTCTATCTTGATGGCCCAAGCTTGAGCTGGGTGTGGCTGAATGGGAATAGTGCAGCTTCTGGTGAGTTATGCACCCAATTGTGGCCAATCCGAGAGCGTGATGACAAGGCTTGTGCAACTTGCGTAGATCTTCTTGGCCTTGTGCACTCGTGTGCAATTGCATGCCAGCGGGTGTTGAGCGTGCATGAGCTTTCTTGGTGTGGCGCTTGATGCCCCTCTTCCCCTTCGAGGCAAGTGGGTACATGGCAGGTGAGCAGTGTAGAACGGGAGGTCGCAAAGCTGTAAGAGAATGAGCTACCTTTACTGATTGCGCTCCTGCCCCCGCCCATATATAAACATGCCCTATCCCCTCCACGCGCCCGACGAGATGCCTCTGCTCGTCGTTTATTCTCCTGCTCATTAACCGTCTCCCAAATTTCTCCATCGATTCAAACGTCTTTGTCGCGTCTTTTATCCCATCCTAGAAGCATCAATTTCTCATATTTCCTCCAAGTTCAACGTACACACACAAACCGACATAATGCCTCCCAAGACTACCGCCGCTGCTCCCAAGAAGTCCGCTGGTCACGCCAGCTACCAGGTGAGTCTATTCGCCCTTTCCCTATAGAAGTATCTTGAAATGAGTCGCTAACTTTTTGATTTTAGGACATGATCACTGATGCTATTGTCAACGTATGTGATATCTGAAAATTCCCTGTTTCCCGGCGCGTCTGCCATCGCGCAACCACATCCTCGCTCGGCCGTGGATGAGGCCATCGCGATGCGCGCCCGCTCAACCATGATGTGTTTTCAAATGCTTTCTTTTCATTCACTAACGCGCTTTCTTTTCGTTCAACAGCTCAAAGACCGAAAGGGCTCTAGGTAAGCTTTTATATTTCTTTTCTTCTGTCGCACAATGCGTTTGGATTGTCGCCGCCTGTTCCCCTCTCTTTCCCCTCCAGCTGCTAACTCGCCACACAGTCGTCAGTCATTGAAGAAGTATGTCAAGGCCAATAACACTCTCAATGTCACGGACAACATGTTCGACTCTCTCTTCAACAAGGCCTTGAAGGCCGGCGTTGACAAGGGTGTCTTCGAGCAGCCCAAGGGCCCCTCTGGCGGTACCAAGCTTGCCAAGAAGCAGCCTGAGGCTAAGAAGCCCGCTGCTCCTAAGAAGGCTGCTGCTGAGAAGAAGGAGGCCGCTGAGAAGCCCGCCGCCGCCGAGAAGCCTGCCGCCAAGAAGCCCGCTGCTAAGAAGGCCGCCGCCCCCAAGAAGGCTGCTACTGAGAAGAAGGCTGCTGCTCCCAAGAAGGCCGCTGCTGAGAAGAAGACCACTGAGAAGGCCGAGAAGGCCGCTCCCGCTAAGAAGGCCGCCGTTCCCAAGAAGGCCGCCCCCAAGAAGGTATGCGCCTTGCTGTCTATGACATTTAATAATGTTCTAACGTTCAAGATAGGCCGACAAGCCCGAGAAGCTTGAGACTACTCTTACCAAGACAAAGGCAGGCCGTGTCACAAAGACCACCAAGGCTGCCCCCGCAAAGAAGGCTGCTGCACCTAAGAAGGCAGCAGCGCCCAAGAAGGCCGCTGCCAAGGCGTAATCACGTCTTCAGCAATATTGAACTTTGTTAATGACGACCGGCGTTAAAGGATTTATTCACGGCTAGGGCACGGAAAGCAAGGCTATTGGGATTTTGCTGCTTTGGACTGGAGCGCGGGATATTTGGCGGTTTGCACGCGTGCGCGTAGATTCGCGTCTGTATGTTTCTACCCTCATCCATCTCTTTCGACAGATGGTTTTCCATACACGAGGGTCATTTCTACGCGATGATGTCCCCTGTACTATATCACATATAACATGACAACTCTTCACATGGTTTGTCAGGACGGAAGCGATGTGAGAGGTGGTCGGCGTGTTTTGGTAGAATTGTAAAAAAGCTTCGGATGTGGGCGAGGAAGGGCGGGTTGGCAAGATATGCCATTATACCACTGTCATTGTTTTAAGTTAGATACTGA
This sequence comes from Fusarium abutilonis, assembly GCA_021655885.1. Taxonomy (NCBI): domain Eukaryota; kingdom Fungi; phylum Ascomycota; class Sordariomycetes; order Hypocreales; family Nectriaceae; genus Fusarium; species Fusarium abutilonis. The sequence goes on from JAJJWN010000082.1 coordinate 38,956, forward strand.
ATTTAAAGTACGCAAGGAATATTATCGTAAGACTTGTGCAACTTATATTGACTGAAGAGGCCTGGTGACCTGAATGATACGTGCGTGAATGCTCGACGCGCTCCTTTAGAGCTTGTTTACGTGCGTTGGGATGAAGCGTGTCTTGACTCAAGCTTGCCAAGGGTATTACATGGGTCACGAGTGTCTTCTGACTACCTACCTACCTATATCTAAAGGTAATACGGGATGGGCTTGCTGATAAGAGCCTGAAGAGCAACGGTAATCTGTCAGTCTGGTAGTTATCTTCAGATGGTCTGTAGAGTGCAGAAATTACGCGCCACTCTTATCAGGCGTGTAAGTGAAAGAAGAGGACTCTTGATAATATCCTGAGCATTGAGCGTACATTTCAACTCCATGCTGAAGCTCAGAGATATGAGACGCTCACAAAAGAGTCCCCCAGTCCTCAAGTAGAGTTATCATTTGCCTTGGCTAAACTGTTGGCTTTGACCGTGATCCCGTGGTTGGGTAGATGTTGGTGAGCTGTGAGGAATTGTAGTCGGCAAAGTGGAACCACTAAACTTTGATTTGGTACCCTCGGTGTGTGTTTAGAGAAACCGAGCAACCCCTCAATGCTTATACCGAGGACGTTTGAAGTACGAATAAGAAAGAACGGTGAGAATACAGGAATATTCAGAGAGGGTTACAGTGCTTCTCATACATTGTCTGTAACATATATCCAGTTTGGGCGAGTCTATTCAGGACTGCAGGAGGCTTGGAAGGAGTCTGTTTGTCGCCAAATGCACGTGCTCCAGGTCCAAGGTTGAAAGTAGAAATACTTTCACTCGTTGTAAATTTGCTTGGCTGAAGCTATCAAGATACGTATATTGGCTGGCTGTAGGTAAGAACCTAATGGAAGTACAGTAATTGAAAGCTCAACGTCAGCGATGTTGTGCCCCTCCTTCCTGTGTTGGCGTGTCTTCACCTAAAGCTCACCAATGGCCCGTGCTCCTCATTCAATGCTCGTCAATGTGATCATCGTTCATCGCCCATTCTTGGTCTTGTAGACTCCGATTCCGACTCCGTCCATCTTCTCCCCTGTCAGGCTTCTACTCTCCTTCAGGCGTGCCACGACTTGTCCCCTGAAAGCGACCCGATTCTGCGTTGGATCTAGGCACAGTTGGCGATAAGATACCTACTGTCCAGGGTCAGGGTACGGGTACGCATCAGCCCTGAAGCGCTGACGACTTCAGCCCACTTTAGACGCATCTCTTGAGTGGTATCGCCATCTAATATCCCCAAGGCTGTGTGCTACTCTACTCTTGCGTGTGTCCTGCATCCTACATACATCCCGCCTTGACCGACCGTTCCGGGGCCAACGTTTTGCGCTACACTTTAATAACTCTAAACACCATTTCTATACAAGGCTGCCCATAGGTCTCGATACTTCCTATTGCTTCCATTGCCGCCTAACCTCTACTCCCCCCCTCTTGGGCGGTTAATCAAGTTGCTGCCCGGCTGAGCCGAAGATGGCGGGCAGTCTCTGTTTGCATGCGCCTTGACCTATTACATCACCAGAACCTCTTTCCGATCCTCCCGTGACGCAAACGATAGCTCCAAACATAGCAAACAGAGACGAACCACGCCAATAAGATCCTTAACCTGCCGCGCAAAGTGCTCACCATGGCCTCGTCGAATCCATTTCGTAAGAGTACTGCTATCGCGGTAGATACAGCTACTTTTTCTAACTCGACTCCTTCCGCCGCTGCTCGTTTCCCTACTCTCGACTCGTTCGAAGCAGCCTCTACTACACCACCTCCAACGAGCTTCCAGCAAGATAATGCTTCAGCCATTGACCTGAAATCCAAAATCACCAAAAAAGTCCGAGTCCTTTCACCACCACCGCTATCACCCGATTCACCCGAATGGGCCTTTGCGGCCCCTTCTCTCGCGCAACATGGCGCCTATCAACAAAACCAAGACGATCCGTTCGATGAAACATCTAACGACGATAGCGATCGCGAAATAGTAGCTGCTGCTACGCAGGATCATGCCCAGACTGGCACTCAGGGTCCAGGCAACCCATTCAGCAAGACATTACGAGACATAGAATCACCCGCTGCAGAACAGCAACTTGAGCAGGAGCGGAAAGAGGAGGGCTTTGCGCTCAAGGCCGCCAATACAGCCAGGAGATCCCTTGACGTTAATTCTTTCAAGCGGTTGCTCATGACTGGCAATTCTGAGTCGGACAAGGCTTCACCACCCAGAATCCGCCAGTCTATGCCTCCTCCAGCACGAGATACGAAAGAACGTTCCTCTATCTTTCGTGGAACATCGCAAGATGACTCCAAAAATACATCGGCCTCTAGCAACGAAGTTCAAGAGACGTCGCTCATATCACACGAAAATTCGGATACTCCGGAAGATGACCTTGACCCAGGAAGCGTTTCTGACTCAAGTGCCTCAGCTCAAGTTAGTTCAAGAAGTAGCAAAAAACCTCCACCACCACCCAGCTCTCGGCATGGGAAGTCCATTAAACTAGACTTGGTCGGAAACCAGGCTTCCCCAGAAGTTCTCGCAACTATGTCACCGTCCGATATGAACAAGCCACTACCACCCGCACCTGTCCGAAAAAGCCTAGACGAGGGAGCCGAGTCGCCATTCGATCGTGAGGCAGCTGGAAAAGTCCCAGAGGTTGAGGCCGAGGTTGAGAAAAGTTTCGCATCTCCAGAACAGCAAGGAAGTGCTCGGAAACCTGTACCAGCACCGCCACCACGAAGAGGACATGCGAGAGGGGAGAGCAAGGTACATGCTGTCGGGTTGGGCTTAGGACAACATCACTTTGTTCATAACGACGAAAACCTGTCGCGATCATCATCTATGCGATCCAGATCAGAACATAACCGGCGTGATTCCCACGCTGGTGCGCCCCCGCCGCCACCTCCAAGGTCTCACCATGCCTCGAGGCAATCGACGCTGGTACTGACCGACGTGGCCTCGAGGTTTGGTACAGACTGGAGCCAGTCATCATCGTCTCCGGCTCCGTCTTTAGACATTGACCTGAGCACGAGCCAAACACCTACACAGCTGCGTCAGTTATCAACGCTCGAATCGACACCTCGAGATGGGAAATCTGGCAACCATCAGCCTCCAACCACTAAATCCTGGGCTCCGCCGCCACCGCCTGCACGGAACACATCGGTTCGGCGCCCTGCTAGTATCAAGAGTGTTGACAGCAGTAGCCGGCGAATTTCGTTTGAATCGAAGCCTCATAATGCGATGGCTCCGCCTCCACCTCCTCGAAGACAGCGAGGCAGCAGTCGGGGTAGCGTAGAAGGGCCTAGAAGAACAAGTCTCGATGGTGTTGGCAAAGCCGGGTCGAGTCAAGTTGCTGAAGAGGCCGATGATGCCGCGGCGGTAATCGGCTCGGGTCCCACATCTCCGCAATCGGCAGTCAAGCCAGGAAAGAGTGTCAACATTCTAGCTGACCTTGATGCTTTACAAAGGGAGGTAGACGCATTGCGTGGGAAGCTTGGTTGATGAGACACGCCTATGACGGCAGTACATGTTATGAAAGGGCGCTGAATGGTGCCGAGGGTTGTACAAAGAAGAGAGTGGCGACGACCAGTTGAAGCTTTGATGTGACTGGAGCCGAGTATAATACTTGAGGGCAAAGGATGGGTGGCATTACTACGCGGGCGTTTTCATGGACAGGACTCTGGCACGATAGAGTTGTGTAATTGGTCTTGTTCTCTTGTCATTTTTGATGGCCCACTGCTTATACAGGAGAAGGTGTTGTAGATTAAGGGTATGATGTCAGGTCTGGCATGTTTGGGCTGTCAGAAGCAGACAATTGGACCTTGTGCAAAAAGGATGTTTGAGCATCGTGATAAGCCTGAAGTTTGTAGGCTCTTTGACGCACTGACTGTGTCGTGCTCTCATAGTGCTCGGGCTCTATGTTACCACTTCCCCTCCCCTGGTCAGCCACACAGACACTTCTTGGACTAAAGATGAGTGAGACTTGAGTCGTCGGGACCCCATCTTTTGACTGCTTGTGGTTTGGCGCTTTGAGCCGAAGGATCCGTGACAGCGGAGGGGGATGAGATGACCCGGTTGATGTGCCTACTTGCCGTCAGTGAAGAGGATACTATTAGCAAGTCCCCTGATGCCACTGTTGTTTTTCTCTCATCTATTGTTGTACACAGTACTATGTACAACGTCAGTATCTACCCGTCAAACAAGATGAACTGCGTGACGTCGTATTGGGCAACATGATCAACGGTGTCGGGGGCGATAGTGAGAGGGGGAGGGGCTGCCCTTCTTTTCCCTTGATGCTAATTGGAGGCATGATCTTCAGGAATTTTGGAACAAGGGTGCACGAGGTGGAGGGTTCTTTTTTTCGAGAAGCTCTGAGTTTGATGGATGGGGGAGTAGTAAAAAAGGCAAGGATCTGCTTCTTTGTCATGTTCCACATTATGAATGGCACTCTCCGCTTTGTTTCTAGGGCGAAGCGAGCGGGCGGATGAGTCGGTGAGGGTTTAATTGATGTTATTTTTTGATACACGGCATGTGAAGGGGTGAGTTGCTTGTTGATATGTTGATATGTTGATATGTTGATATGTTTATCTGTTTATCTGTATGTACTATCGTCGTTGTTTCAAGTAAGGTATGTGAGGTGAGGTGAGGTGAGGTGAGGGACTTATACCTATATGGGCGCATATGCCATATCTAACCTACTAGGTACCTATAACAGGATGGCATTGAGCATAGTCACGGCCATACCCATACCCATAGCCCAACTCAACTGGAGGAGTATCTATCTCACAGGCTGTAAGAGGTCCCCCCCCCCTCCCCCCTCCTTATCCCGAGAGGGTCAAACAGGCAAACGCCCGTTAAATGGCACCTCGTCCATTTATATTGTCCCACTCGCGGGTCCTGTAGGCCTAAATACCTACCTTACCTACCTCGGGTACCTAGATAGGGTATGTAACTTCTATAAGGTGCAAGTGAGAGATCTCGTTACGACAGCAGCTTAGCTTTGGGTCACGCTTCTTCTCTTCCTCCATCCATACTAACTACTACCTGTACCTCCGGTACCTAGGTAGTTAGTACTACCTTGCCTTACCTTGCCCTGCCTCGCATTGCCTTGCTTATTATTATTATATCTTACCAGGTAGCACTCGCATTATCTTACACCTTCACTTCAACCTCCGTTCGCCCTTATTCAACTTTATTTCCCTCGCTTCAACAACAAACACTCTTCTTCTTTCTTCCCTGCAAATACTTGGTTCATGCCCTTAAACTAGGCTCTCCCCTTTTCAGACACATTTTTTTCCCTCAATGCTTCTTTGTTTGTGTTATTGCTGGCTCTTTTGTATCTTCTAGATCCTCTATCTCGGCTCCTCACTACATTTACATACCGTTTCGTCTTCCATTCCGTCTCTCAGTGTCATATACTATTCTTCATCCCCCTTCATATCGCCTCTCTAATCGAAGGCTATACTTAAGCCTCATATCTGATCCGGACCAAGCTCACACCCTTTTTGAATTGCTACAACATACCATCTCCAACTATTCCTGGCCCAGAATGTGCTACGCAAATCTAGGCACCCTTATCTGCCAGGCCTGTGGCCGCCGCGTCGGTGAACAGCCTGTGGGAACTACACCCTGCTTTGCTGGCTGCGGCAAATTCGTATCGCGAGTCACTGATACCGTAGTCAGCGGCGAGTGTGGTGTTTGCAGCGAGGCAAAAGAGCAGAGAAGCCAGATGACCATTAGGCTTAACCGGGCGTTCAGCAAGTGACGTGCCATATGGGCTGCGCCATTATTTCCTCTTGACTAACAATTGTATCCTGCGGGATAGATTGGTAAGCCTTACTTTGCTTACGCCCTTTGGCAAACGACTCTTGGACTGACGTACCAAGGGGTAATCACGCTCTATGAGTAGATATCTTTGAAACTCGGCTTCGACGACACAATCTCCAGCTCGCGGAACTCGGAATTTATGCCCTTTATTCATATCATTCGCTACTTGATTTTTGTTCGATACCTTTTCACGCTTTACGACTCATGGTTTTACGATTCACGGCGGCGTTTACGGCATCCTGCTCTCCTTCAATTTGATACACGAATCAACTGGAAGCATATGGAGAGAATGTCCTTTGTGCATTCCGTACCAGCAACAAACATATATATGCTGGCCCATTTTCCACTTTCAATACAATACCCAAGCTTTATTATTCGACAAATGATGTGCTTGCCTGTAGTGCCACGCACGACACCTAATTATGTGGAGTTGCTGTCATGAGACCTCGTGTGCAAACCGACGGTGCACGAGCTAATGAAGGTGACGAGAAACACGAATATGTCGATCCATATTGATATAACGGGTCTTGACCGATCAGAGTCATACTGTCGACACCTAGGCATAAGAACAAACGTAAAATCCATCGTCTCGTATTATTGTTACTATATGTGGTTCAGCAAATCATAACATAGAGTATTACATTAAGTTTATGAACTACATAGGTAGTCTATAAGTCTAGTCCATATGCACCGATAGGGAAAAGAAGGGAAACGCTTACGCCACTTTTGATCCATTTCTCAAGTATGGATGGGGAAATACAGTGGTTTTGTTACTATCCATGGATCTGTGAATCAGTACCTATTCAAGTATCTAAATGAGGGGCCAAGTTCGACTAATAACAAAGATATCAGAAGAGTTGAATAAAAAATAAAAAAAAGAGCTTGGATTTAGATCAATTAAAGTACCAAAACACTTTTACTATCTCTAGGCAACTTTGATATATCTCTAGATTAATGGTTAACCCACCTGGGGATTCAGCCCAATCGCAACGCCATCACAGACCTACGAGTCCCCGTACAAACGCTGCTGCAGGGGGTATGGAAGTAAACAACACCGTAATTGTGCCAAACAAACTCATAGACAGACTCGACAAAGCCGCAGCTCGAGGGTCTGTCCGCAGCAGAACCGATGTTGCAATGGCACTGGAGTTGACCCCTAATGTTACCCCACGAGTGACATAGTCATCCTCAGGAACCCGCAGCCAGCGCAATGTTTGCATACCGAGCACAGCACCTAGAATGCCGCTGATAATAGCCAGTGCAGCCGCTGTGCTGACGTCCCCGCCGAGGTTCACAGTCGCGGGAACCGCGAGCGCGAGCGTCAGGCTGCGCGACGTGAAAGCGAGGCTGCGGGTGGCCGAGATGCCGCACGCGTAGCACAACGGCGGGTACGCGAGCAGCGAACCAAGACTGATGGCGACGTTGGGGACAACAATGGAAATGAAGTGCGTGCGAAGCTCGCGGCGGTACTGAAACATGGGTAGGGCGAGTGCTACGATACTGGCGTCGAGAAGTGTGCCAAAGACATCGCCTGCACCGGGGAGAAGATCATGATCCTTTGTTGCGTTCCGCCATAGCTCGATGTACTTTGCGCCTGTACGGTAAGCGTGAAGTGTTGGTGTCAAGCTGTCGCCGCGTATGGCTGCGAGAGCCCATATAACGAGCACTGTTGTGAGGGATGATACGAGGACTGGATGGAGATACTGTTTCCACTTGGCTGGGATAGCCATGGCGCTGAACCAGGAGAGAATGTTGACTGCTAAATGGATAGGCATAGCATAGCCCGTGGAATAGTACAGTGGGATGCCAATGAAGAAAAACAGTCCAACGAATATCGACACATCGAGGTTGGCCGATATATAAGCCGCCCACAACTCAGCCTTGGGCAGAGGCAAAGGAGTTTGCGTATAAACGCTGGGAGGATTAATAGCCTCTACCGCGTGCTCTGGTACATTTCCGTTTGAATAATGATGCTCCTGAAGGCGTAACTGCGGCGGAGTCAGAGGCCGGGACGGGGGTAGAGATGGCGCCGCAGACGCCGGCTCCGAACCAGACGAAGACACCAGAGGTATCTGCGAGGTAGCCTGAGATACACTCGTCCGGCGTGATATACCGGGAGAGTGGATCTCACCTATCGGGATATCCGGGGTTTGCCGGCCGAGTTCTTCGGCGCGTTGGGACTTGGAGCGCCTGGAAGAACCACGAGCGAGCTGAAGACCGCGGGTGATCCAGGCTGCCATTGCCATCACGATAAAGAAGCCAATGACTATAGAAGGTCAGATGAGGTTTTGGTATTGTGGCAAGGTGAGTGACCTACTGAATATTGCAATGATTGCCATCACTTCGACGATTCCAATGCGTGGACTTAGAGGTAACAGGACGAACGACGGCGTGAAGAAGACACCCATCCATCGAAGTGACCAGCCAGCCTGAAACTATGTATGAGCTCTAGGAACTTAAATTTGGAGATGTTATTCACTTACAGGCACATCAATAAGGTTGACCAGCTTCTTAGTCTTGTGGCTCCCCAATAGCGACTCACTCGCGATAAGGGCAAAGAAGAATAACATCATGCATGTTACAGAAGCAGGAAACGCAACATTGAATTTGTAAAACAAGGAATCAACGCCAAAGCAGACAGCGAGTATGATTGTGAGACCCAACGGCACATAGAACCATGCGCGGAGGAGTTTGGTAGTGTTGTTCTTGGCAGCCTACATCGCATGTTAGGAGATCTTCTCGTGTAGATGTGCATGCTGCACTCACCAACTTGATGGCTGGCGCCAATTGCTGCATACCATTGGCTTTTGCAGTCATTTTTCATTGTTCATTGTGGTTGCGATGATGATGTTGTATCATGTAAAAGCTGAATAGAGTTAGCTGATCATGAGTTGAGTGCCGAGATCGGGCCTCCACTGTGTTAGCATGAGCGACCTCATCCTTGTCATGAAGAATGAATCGCCAATCGCTAAACATGATAATAGCAAATGTATCTAATTTTGCCTATGGTTCAATTTTATCTTTCTTATCCATAACTTTGAACTCGAAGATGGTAGGGACGACTTGCATGGTGCCTGCTCATGTATCCATAAGGTAGTATAAGTATAAACCAGCAATTTGTCGAGCTTCATCAACTGTTTTGTCTCCTCATCAAAACTTCGACCTCTTTCATTATCGACTCTTCTCATACTTCCCTCGCGGACCTCCTGATAACCGCCATGATCGGATCTATTTAAACTTCTCCGAAATGGATTCCACTCTTTCTGCAGAGAACCCTCAACCAGCAAAGGGCCACAAGGCGCAACCAAAAAGTGTCAAAGGGCCAATCCGAATGGACGCTCACAAGTCGCGACATGGCGATACTATGAGGATGTCGCAGAGTAAACCAATCCGCGGTTCTGAGGAAACAAGGGCGGGATTGCTTGAGCCTCCGTACAATATGATGCACCATACAGTGAAGTCTTGCCCAGAACTGGCTTGTCAGCATGGCCAATCATGGGTAAACACCACCTCGTTATATCAAATAGTGCTATAAGCTAATATCTCACAGCATTCGATGAGACCTGCTTCAAGTTCGCCCAACAGCCCTCGTCAGCACAGTCCCATCTCCCAGCCAGCAACTCTAACGGGCTTTCTCAACCGACTCCAGGGTCGACTTCGACAAGCGCCTTAGAAATCTCCGCTTGGATCAAGTCGGTCACTTTCTCCTACAAACTCACCCCCCGAGTCCATAGACGGCTCGACGTCCCAAGCCGGCAAGGAGCGCAGACGCAGGGCACGCGACTCAGAGGCCAACCGCGACAACTCGTCCGCCGACGATTCGGTGCCGATCGTGTCGGCTCCGGTAGCTGAAGAAGGGACTCGTCAACTAGCTGTAGCGGGAGTGGTCTTGGGGACGTTGGACCTTGACCGATTAAGTTTCATGGCAAGGAAGGATCAAACAGAAAAGGCATAATGACAATATGTCAAAGAACGAGGCGCCAGGGGAGGTTTCCTATCCGAGGCTGCTGGTCTGCAACTCTTGTCGATCATTGGTTGTGTGGCAGGGTTTGGGTGACATAGGTACTTAGTATCGGTATTCAATCAAGCACCCCGAATCGAATATCGGCAAGATGCTATGTTAGCCCGAAAAATACAAATTAAGTGTTTGTTTTCGACTCGCATACACTCATCTTTACTCCAATTGGTAGGTGGTTGATGTTGTGTGCCTCGGCTCCGGGTCAAAGTTGAGGTTGTATTTTTGACGGCTCCGGCTTGCGTCGCATGACTTCATATCATGGACCATGGACTTCAAATGCCGGCGCCCTTTGGCCTGTCGATTTGTAGCAACTTTAACTACTCGACATCACTACCAACTTTTTGGTCTATTGCACAACGTCCTCTCTCTATCTAGACCATATTTCCCATAATGTTTCGTCCTATACTTAGACAATGCGCGCGAACCGCTGCTGTCTCTATGCGGCCATGCGCTGCGCGGACCTTTGCCTCGGCTTCGGGGCCAACCTTCAAGTGGGAGGATCCTTTGGCCTCTAACAATCTCTTGACTGAGGAAGAGAGGGCGATTGGCGAGACTGCCGAGCGTTATTGCCAAGAGCAATTGCTGCCCCGCGTGCTAGGTACGTTGTCTCAAACTCGATTCGAGACCCCATACTGACGGATGCTTGTCTTACAGAGGCCTACCGCAACGAATCCTACGATCCCAAAATCCTTGAGGAAATGGGCGAGCTTGGCCTTTTGGGCGCCACGATTGAGGGTTATGACTGCGCAGGTGTGTCGTCTGTCGCTGGAGGTTTGATCACACGAGCTGTGGAGAGAGTAGACAGCGGCTACCGATCTGGCATGTCCGTTCAGTCCTCTCTGGTGATGGGCGGCATCTTTGAGCATGGTACTGCTGAGCAAAAGGAAAAGTTTCTCCCCCAAATGGCTAAGGGCAAGCTTCTTGGTTGCTTCGGCCTGACAGAACCCAACCACGGAAGTGATCCAGGAAGCATGGAGACGGTAGCCAAGCCACACCCGACTAAGAAGGGTTACTACTCGCTGAGCGGCTCAAAGACATGGATCACAAACAGTCCTATTGCAGATGTTTTAATGGTATGGGCAAAGCTACAAGAGACGGGCAAGATTCGGGGTTTCCTGGTAGAGCGCAAGGACTGCCTACCAGGTACACTTGAGACCCCCGCCATTAAAGACAAGAATGGTCTCCGAGCCTCAATCACGGGTATGATTCAGCTCGATAACTGTCCCGTCCCCGATATCAACATGTTCCCCGACGTCGAAGGTCTCAAAGGACCCTTCAGCTGTCTGAACAACGCCCGATACGGTATCGCCCTGGGTGTCATAGGAGCTCTGGAGGACTGTATCGCCCGCGCCCGAACCTACGCCCTGGAGCGCAAGCAGTTCAAGAACAACCCCCTCGCCAGGTACCAGCTCGTGCAAAAGAAGCTCGCCGATGCATCAGCAGACGCCGCCTACGGCACACTCGCAGCCATCCAGGTCGGTCGTCTTAAGGATGAGGGTAAAGCGACGCCCGAGATGATCAGCATGGTCAAACGACAAAACTGCGATGCTGCACTTCGAAATGCTCGTTTCCTTCAGGAGATTTTTGGAGGAAATGCGGCGAGTGATGAGTATATGATTGGACGACATGTGGCAAACTTATTTGTTACACAGACATATGAAGGCCAGAGTGATATTCACGGTACGTTTTACCTGCGGGCATATTGATGGCCAATGCGTGCTAACAAACTTGTTACAGCTCTTATCTTGGGACGAGCCATTACTGGCATTCAAGCGTTTGTGTAGAATCTCTGAATGATTGGTAAGGAGACGACTATAAAGGAGTCATTGGGGCGCATACCCATGCTATAGATGCTTGGAAATCAAACATGTCTCGTTACAAACAAACTCTATTCAATCACATAATCCCCTACAAGAGACTGTCTACAAGGGTACAGACGACCATATCGCATGAACAATGCCGCTTCTCCTTATCCTGAATCTGACTCTTCATGCTTGGTGTTTCCTATCCATTTGATCCATAATGAAAATGAACCCCTACCGCGGCTTAAGAACCAGTGACGTCGTTTATAGACTGGCCAATGCGCCGGCGTATGGCCACGAACCGGCGATGCCGTCCGGGCAGATATATCCGCATCCGCATCCGCATCCGGAGCCGGAGCCGGAGCCGGACTCGGGAAGTGTTGTTTACGCACTTTGTAGCAATCATGTTTGCCTCTCAAATCATGAGTCAAAGGACCTAACATGGCAGAATGATCTGGAAATTTCCCATTTGGCAAAGAAGAAAAGTCCTTAGTCTACACCTATTTGATACATTTTTACTATGTACGCTGTCAACCAGCCGCCACCATCACCAATACTGTTATTACTCACCGCTGTAAGACCCAGCCTCCATGTTACAGGCTGTCTAATCATATTGTCATGGTAAATAAGCATCTGATGGCGCAGGGTCATCGAAGGCCGGCGAACAAAATGGTGACAAGTGCATGCAACCCCCCCAAAAGCCAAGCCCCGGCGGGCAGCAGCCCGGGCATGAAAAATCGTGCCCTCCACTGTATCAAGGCCCAATGTAAAATTCTGTAGGCATCTGTTAGTGCTCGGGTACCACTATGCACTGATTCGCTCACAAAGCGGTCTCAGTGGCGGTGTCCCTCTGAAAGGGCGGGCTTGTGGCCCAGCTGTGGCCCAGTCACAGCAATGGAAGCGCTAAAAAACCTGACTTTTCGGGCTGCCACAATGCCAGCGCAGCGCCCGGGCCACTCCTTCCCCTTCACCTGCTGCTGGCTCATTGTTGACCCTCTCCTCCCCTTCTTCTTACCCCATTTGAACGAACCATCTTCCTCCAAATCCCGCCTCTTCTACTCTCCAGCCTCGACTGAATTTCTTTACGCTTACATACTCCACGAACAAAGACATCTTTCCACAAACAACTTCTTTTAACCATCTTCGTCTCCTGATCATCTCGGACGAACTCTATCGTCATAGTGCGTACTTTCGACATCTTTTTTCCCGACCGCTCGTTCCTGCAACCCCTCGACTAACGTCTTACCCGACACAGAACGAACTCGATAGCACCGCACCTTTTTAGATACCCACTCTTCACATTACAAAATGGCTCTCAAGCGCATCAACAAGGAGTTGACTGATCTCGGCCGGTAAGTTCATTTCATCCAACGTTAGAGGGGTCAAGATCGTTGTCCAAAGACGTCAGGTGGGGGCACTGGTAAGCGGGGTCCTTAACGACAACCGACGATATCAGAGCCCTCGACGACTCGAGATGTTTCAACACCTATCTTTCCCCATACCGGCTTGGTGCTGACTTGATTTGTACAGAGACCCTCCTTCTTCCTGTTCTGCTGGCCCCGTTGGCGAGGATCTGGTAGGCATCACCCCTCCCCGGCCTTGATAAGCACGTGGCTGTCGAAGGCGTCATGACTGCGGGAAGACAGTCTCCTGCTTTATTACAACAACGATATTGGAACACATGGCTAACAAACCTGAATAGTTTCACTGGCAAGCTACCATCATGGGACCCGTGAGTTTTCCCCCGATCCTAGATAAGGATGCGCTACCTGGCAACAAGGCCCATGGGCGTGGCGAAGCGTGCAGCTGCATGCCGGTGCACCCGCAACCTGGTTTCGCGAAAAAGAAGAACTTGGCTGACCACAATTCACAGAGCGATTCTCCATACTCTGGCGGTGTATTTTTCCTCGCGATCCACTTCCCTACCGACTACCCTTTCAAGCCTCCCAAGGTCAACTTCACCACTCGTATCTATCACCCCAACATCAACTCTAACGGCAGCATCTGTTTGGACATCCTGCGTGACCAATGGAGCCCCGCGTTGACCATCTCTAAAGGTATGTCTAACTCTAAGAACCCCTATGGTTAGTTTTCGGTTACTTACAAAACCTTCAGTTCTTCTGTCCATCTGCTCGATGTTGACGGATCCCAACCCTGACGACCCTCTGGTACCCGAGATTGCCCACGTCTACAAGACTGACCGACCCCGATACGAGGCCACAGCTCGAGAGTGGACTCGTAAGTATGCCATTTAGAGAGGGCAAGAAGGATCGGTGCGGTTAGACTTGGGGTAGATTTACCTTCACTATCATGAAGGCGACGTGAAATGATCGAATGAAAGCTTCGCATGCTGTTGCGATATGTCTTTACCCGTGGTACCTAGATGGGTGCTGTACCCCTAAATCAAGGCTTTTTTGACTGCGGTTAATGAGGCAGTGAGCGACCATGAGGAGTGGATAAGCGGCACTTTGAGGGAGGAAAGACACCGGACAAACAAACTAGTTATTAAGGGATATCATGCGACTGGGTTTTGGGTTTGCATTGACGATGTGTTTTTGGCATCCAGAAACAGGCAGCGTATACAATTTGTCTCTCTACCTACTGTACTTGGTAATAATCAGCGGTGAATGTTTCTGTGACAAGATTTGGGCATGTTGAGGTCTGCGTTCAGCACCAAATTGTAATCAATATGTAAACAAAGTTGATAAAGCGCCAGTATAATCGCTATACTACGTCATGTTGTAGGATGGAGCCTATTATGGGCGCGAATAGACGCTGACAGGGACGAGGTTGTTGATAAGAATGGTAACATGACGCGCGCTAATGGTCAGGGACTCGCAGCTGACATCTATCATGTCTCGGATTGTGGGGATCATGACAAGGCTGATAGGTGAAGTGCTACTCGTGTTTCTGTAATATGTATATATATATATATATGTATGTTGGGATATTAACGCGGCGGTTGCAAAATGTTGCCCCAAATGATAACTGGACGTGGATCAGGTTGTTGGGTTCATTTTTGCGATCGGAGCGGGGAGCAACGGGTTATTAACAAGAGTAATGAGTGATAAGGATATTCTGAGATAGTATATGTCTCGGATGATAGGATCGAAACGTAGTAGAGACAGAGCTGGAACGGTCTTTTATGATTCAGGGTTTTTGGAGTGGAGAGAAATCGAGAGTTGCTTTGTGTCATTGAAATTGACCAAGATGACGAGAGCTTCTTATTAGAACAAGATAGTATTGCAGAGTTTGAGATTATATGACTTGTAGTTCCTTTAGATAGATCGTGTTCTGTAACGAGCAGGTTGTGCTTGTGTGCGTAGATGCGTGCGCCAAGACTTTCCTCAAGTGTATATACCTTATGGGTACCTAGATTATACATAGGTAGCCTTCTGCTCGAATATAGATAGATGGCTCAATCAAAGCCATCTCACCAATGAAGCTATCTTATATCAAAACATATAGAAGCTGAAGAGTCTCAATACAGGCCCGTCTTTGTCATGCCATTTATGGTGTCTGTCTGCCCCGCTCTCGGTGCGACATGCCCGGGAAGGCCAAGTGTTGCCAAACCTGTAACAACGGGGTTTCAGACCAAGCGCGGTAGGGGGCCAATCATGGCTGTTTAATGTTAACCAACAGCCATCTTCTGCTGGTGAATCAGACGATGAATTAGTTGATGATTAGTGAGTCGATTTGAAGAAAAGTGTCAATTAGGACATGTAGACTTAAACAGAGGCTTGACTGTTGAGCTTAAAAAGTTGGTCTATCCGTTCATCGGTAGCGTCTTGGGGTTGACACACAATAGGTAGACTAGGTATTAGTAGACCTCCTGACATGGCATGTTTGAGTCGTGTCTCGCTCTCAAATCACAAAAAAGAAGAGAGGAAAAGGTTCTTCTTTCCGACTCGCTAGAAGCTCTTAGGTGCATGCCAAGCGCCAACCCCGGACGTCGGCCGTCTGTGCCTGGTATCATGCCCGTCCGCCAACTCCGTTTTTCTCAGAGGACCCTAGGAGAAAATCATACTATGACTATCAAGAACCCCCTTGAAGGGATGATGGGTTTCAAAGTCTCTCTCTCACTTTTTCTCATCCATCCACTCCTTTGAATGTATTGTACGGCTGTGGTAGTTTTCTAATCTTCAAAGCTCTAGACAGCATCTTTTTATTTCTTTCTTGTGTATACTGTTGGAATCGAACTTGTACCTGTTCAGCTGGTTCTGAATAATCGACTTTCATACGACCGCAGCTGAGAGTGTCATTGTTGGACGAGCGAGATTGCTTGGAAACGAGAAGCAGCAACGCGACTGGATCAACCAACAACTCACTATTCGATACAAAGAAAAGATCTCTATTGCGATTCGAATCGAAATTTAATCTCAAAAAGCCGTTCACGCGCTCATCATGAGCTACCAACTCCAAGACTGGGGGGAGAAACCATCCGAACGATCGCGATGGACTCCCCTCACGAGGATGCTTCTATCCGGTGAGATGACCCAGGAGAAGCAACAAGAGCTATCATCAAGAGAAAAACTGGATCGTTGGATGATCAACGAGGGCTACAGAAGAGTGTGAGTCGTGGTGCTACTAAATCTCCAGAGAATTAATGAGACTGACTGCTCCAAGATTCGTCTTTGTCTTTATGCTCCTGCACGCCCTCATCTTTTCCTTCGCATGCGTGCATTACTCCATGAAAGAAAGTCTCGAATCGTCGCGTCAAAATTTTGGCTTCACCTTTGTCATTGCTCGATCCGCCGCCTTGGTCCTCCACGTTGACGTCGCCATCATCCTCTTCCCCGTCTGCCGAACTCTCATCTCACTGCTGCGCCAGACACCTCTCAACGGTATTATCCAGTTTGATAAGAACATCAGCTTTCATATCGTCACCGCCTGGTCTATCGTATTCTGGTCCTGGGTCCACACCATCGCTCACTGGAACAACTTTGCTCAGGCGGCTATCAAGTACAACCTCGGCGTTTACGGTTGGCTGCTTGCCAATTTTGTCTCTGGGCCGGGATGGACTGGTTATGTCATGCTCATTGCGCTCATGGGCATGGTGATAACTTCTACCGAGAAGCCACGAAGAGCCAACTATGAGCGATTTTGGTACACGCACCACATGTTTATCGTCTTCTTCCTCTTCTGGTCCATCCATGGTGCATTCTGCATGATTCAGCCAGATGTTGCCCCCTTTTGTACCAGTATCGGATCTTCAGCTGTGGGGGTCTTTTGGCAGTACTGGATGTACAGCGGCTTCATTTACCTGGCTGAGCGCATTGCCCGTGAGCTCCGAGGCCGCCACAGGACGTACATCACAAAGGTCATCCAGCACCCCAGCAACGTCTGCGAGATCCAGATGAAGAAGGAGAACACAAAGACGCGTGCCGGCCAGTACATCTTCCTCTGCTGCCCTGCTGTGTCACTGTGGCAGTATCACCCTTTCACTTTGACCAGTGCCCCCGAGGAGGACTACATCTCGGTCCATATTCGCTGCGTGGGCGACTTCACCAAGGAGCTCTCCAAGACGTTGGGATGTGAGTGGGATAAGAAGAAGGCCGCTGAGGCGGATGCTAGCAGGGTCGTTGGTCTTAACGGCAGCGATTCCGAAGTCGACCCAGCCATTCGCCGTGTCCTACCTAGAATGTACGTTGACGGACCCTTTGGTTCTGCTTCTGAAGACGTCTTCAAGTACGAAGTTTCCATCCTGGTAGGTGCGGGTATTGGCGTGACGCCTTTTGCATCCATCCTCAAGTCCATCTGGTACCGGATGAACTACCCGCAAAAGAAAACTCGACTTTCCAAGGTCTACTTCTTCTGGATCTGTCGTGACTTTGAGTCCTTTGAATGGTTCCGCTCGCTGCTGCTGGCAGTTGAAGCACAGGATCTAGATCACCGCATCGAGATTCATACTTATTTGACGGCCAAGATCAAAGCCGACGATGCAACAAACATCATGATCAACGACGCCAACGCAGACAAGGACACCATCACAGGCCTGCGCAGTCCGACTAACTTTGGTAGACCTAACTGGGACATGATCTTCCGAGGTATCAGGAAGTTGCACAGTCCTGCTGAAGCGGGAGTCTTCTTCTGCGGCCCTAAAGGATTGGGAAGTTCGTTGCACATGTACTGCAACAAGTACACCGAGCCTGGGTAAGTCATTGACGCTGACGTTCTTATGGAAAGGCAATTGAGCTAACGTATGCAGCTTCTCATTTGTATGGGGCAAGGAGAACTTCTAAGCCTGTACGTGTATGGATTTGGGGCAGGCATATAGTCGAGTTTGTAATAGCGAAGCAATATCTCGTGATCGATTTACTAGGCTATAGTCTACGTGGTCTTGGGAGTTATCTTTTTAATAGCGTAGAAGCTAATATTCTCACTAACCAATACATCCATTCTTTGTTCGTTCGTCACCTTGTTTTTATTTTGTTTTTATGAGTCATCAATCCGAATAATGCTCGAGAAGGAGACCTAGATATTTCAAAAGACTGTCAGCAATTTCAACGTATAGCCGCCTTGTAACCGCTGCTTACATACCGTATAGATGTTGTGCATTGCCAGCCACGCGAAGGATTTATCAGCCTCATTGTAGCTAAGATGTCTGTTTCCGTTTGACGCCGTTGAAGTACCGGCCACTCGGGTGCTGACGTTAGCTGAAACGTTCCACGGGCTTGGAAGTAATTCACAGCCACTGATGATGGTTAGCTCTGATGAAAACGCGACAATAACGGCTGATTTGAACCGGCGAACATAGCGACTGAATTGGGGAGCTCGACAGGAATGCTTCTCGATCACCAACGCCTCTTTTCTACAGATTCTACTATCTAGAAGCCACTGTCGCCAACGAAGCAAAGACATTGGCCCAGAAATCCAGTTCCAGAGACGCGGTGATTGGAGTTTTATGCAGAGCCTAGATCCGTATGCATATGCAAGGCCCAAAATAGCATTTATACTAACATGTGCATGTCTCACCACCCAGGAACGTGTCTGTGGTAGTGGTGGCTGAAGAGTGGCAGCAGAAAGGGTGACTGATATAGGTAGAGATGGGAAGATTTCCAAGCCATGGTCCTATTAAGGAGGATGTACATAGGTAAGGCTTAACGGTCAGACCGATGCAACCATCCAACAAATGAGAGGTTCAACTGCCTGTAGATCATGAACAAGCTCAAGTTCAATATGATTGAGTAAGAGGCTAGAGATTGGGTTTCGGAAGGTTGATGGACTGTATTCATACAGTAGCTACTAGGTGCCATGTACGTAGTCAGATGAGCAGCCCCTTCCTTGGAAAGTGATGCGATCTCGAGCAATCTCAAGCCCTGAGTGGGAGATCGAAACGGATTGGATGACAGCACACGTTCCAATTTAGGGACACGACTAAGCCTCAATAGGCCCAGTTACCCTTGGCCGGACAGCAAAGAAGCCCGACGTGACCCCGTCAAATACGAGCAGGGACCGTTTTTTTTTAAAACCTCGGGCGGGAGATTGATGTCATTCAATTAAGTGTGAGGCGATTAAAGAGTTTGTATTTGTAGAGAAGAAGAATTGCGGTTAAGCGAGAGAAAATATCCGACCGTGTCTTGTGAACAGATAACTTCAGCAACCGTTCAACGCCTCTTTTGAGGTAGTCTTTGGAGGCGGCGCCATTTTGGCTATTGGATGGTGGCCCCATTTTGTCCTGAATTAGATAGACCGTGAGAGAGAGAGAGAGAAAAGAGGGTCTCAAATCTTAGGATGTTTCTTCCAATAACTATATAGGAATTGTACGGATATATTAGACATAGACCCAAACTCCGAAACCGAAGCGGTTATCAAACTCTGGGCATCCGTCACAGTTTCCCTCGCGTTGCAAGGATCAACTGTTGATCCGCAGGAGGAGCTGGAGATGCATTGACGACATGTCACAGGGACCCAAGGAATATGTACCCCTCGTAAATAGAGCACTAAAACACTGGAACGAGCTTGGGGTGCAGCCATGACAAACGAGCTAGGCCGTGAAGAGGAACTGGCAAAGGGTCTAGTCCCCTGTTTGGCTGCTGTGCAGATTGCATTGAGAGTCGAGGTTATTCCCAGCAGTTGCAGAGTGACATGACACATTGCATTGCATTGATTGATGGATGGATGGATGGATGGGACCATGGAGGTCGCTTTTGCTGGGGGTTTATCTATAGTATTTTAATCTCTATTGTTGTTTTCATTGAGTCGATACTGCTTGGATTGCTCAAGTCGTTTCGTTTCTTTGTTGATAATGAATCATTCGTCAATTTAATTAATTATTCATTTCACTCATTCCATGTCATTCGTCAACTCTAGCTCGCTTCCCCATTCAATAATTCGTGAATGATCAAATTTCCTGCCGACTATCGCAGGGACCCACTACTTTGCCACAAAGTATCCGCTACCTTTCAGGGCCACCTCATCCACAACGGCATTTTTTTCTGCATTTTTAGTGTGCTGGCCGCGCAAACCCGCTCTTCCCGGCGACCATTCCTTACCCACGGTCACTGTCGCGGTCTCCCCACCCCCCGGCCCCGGGGCCATCAAATGCCAAATCCCCTCAGTGCTTCGCCTCACCTCTCGTTTTCATCCTTCGTTTCTCCCCCCCCCATACAACTGTAACTTATCCTAACACACGAAGAGTTATTCACTAGAATACCTAACTCTACCGTTTCTTCCACTCGTTAAACTCTATTTTCCCTTCCTTTTTCCCTTCCGCTTTTTATTCTTTTGTCCTTGCTTCTTGTCATTGTCGCGGTATAGGCCAATTTGCTTGCTTGCTTGCTGCCGCGCGTGCCATCCGTACTCCCTTTTACCCACCTCACACAAGACAAGCAGCGACACTGCCTGCTTGATCAACCGCCACGCCCCTCAGCGACCTATTCTACCTGAGACGACCACTGTTTTCCCTCATTGGATCTTTCCTCTTTCCTTTTGTCGAACCCTTCTGGGTATCTTTGTCTCCTACCCGCGCAATCACCCATCCATCATCTCATCGCTGGCTCTGATTGAATCGACAATCTATCCTATCGACCATCAATCAAGATGCAGCTTCAAAGGCTCTTGTTGCTAGCCCTGCTCTTCGGAGCCGAAGCCTCAAAGATCGTCGCCCGTCAAGACACCGACTCAGTCGCCGCTACTACCGCTCCTACCGCTCCCGCGCCCACGACTGATGAACCAGTGCCTACAACTGCTGATGATGACGACGACGACGATGCCACTACTGCCGTAGAGCCTACTACCGCCGCCGAACCTACTACTGCAGTCGAACCCACCGAAGAACCTACTACCGCTGAAGAGACGACTGCAGAGCAACCTACGGATGAGAGTACTACAGCTGAAGATGTCACCGTGACCCGAACTACCACTGTTATCGATTCCGATGCCCGAACTGTCAGCCGCCAGACCACTGTCTTGCGAACCATCACTTCCACCGTTATTGTCACCTCGACCGCGTTTGAGACTGAGACTGTTACTAGCGACGCTGAGACTGCAACCGAGACTGAGTATGTGACTTCTACCAGGTGGGCCAACGAGAGGCGCGCTGTTGACCTGGCTCCCCGAACTGTTGGCGGCGAGGAGTTGATGGCTCCTATGGCTCCTCGTGCTCCCGAGATCACCACTATCCCTGCCGATTTCATCCCCGAACACTACGGTGAACACTACGGACTCCGCGCCTTCCGACGAGGCCTTCTCCACAAGCGTGCTACTGTGACCGAATTCGTCACTGTCACTGAGGGCGACGATACCGACACGACCATCTTCAACACTATTTCTCGAACTGTCATATCTACTGTCAGTAGCGAGACAGAGGTTACCAGCACCATCACCGAGACCGAGGCAGCAGGTGCTAGTACCACCGTCACCGTCACGAGCACCCTTGTTGTCACCTCCACTCGAGTGACTACTGGTGTTGTTCGCACGGCGACCGTTGCCCCGTCTGGAGAATATGGTCCTGCTGGCACTGGCGGTGCCGACTCAGATGACAGCGATAGCAGCAGCAGCAGCGGTGGCGGCGGCGGTGGCCTCTCTACTGGCGCCAAGGCTGGTATTGGTGCTGGTGCTGGTGTTGCTGGCCTTGTTATTCTTGGTGGCCTTCTTTGGTTCTGTCTCAAGAGACGTAGCAACAAGCAGAAGAACGCTGAGTACGACGACGTTTTTGGTGCATCTGAGGTTCCTGTGGGCGGTAGCGGCGGCGCTGCCGCTGGTACCAGCCCTCACATGGCCCAGGTGTCTCCCGTTGCCGCCGCTTCTAATCTGACTCCCGCCCGCAACACGACAACGTCTTCAAACGAAGGTTACCGTGGCACTGCTCTCGGCGACGGACGGGCTGGGTTCGCCAAGCCTCAACAGTTTGGACGTAGTTACATGAACGTTAGTCCCGAGACGAACTACTCACGTCCTAGCGATCAGGCCTTATCAGCTGTCAGCCCCGCTACTGGCTATACTGAGCTGGCTAGCGACAGTGCTGCGACCAAGTGGCACCAAACCAATGCTGCTGAGATTGATGGAAACCAAGTATCGAGTGCTCGCGGGACAGCGCCTCCTGAGAATGTGTACGAAATGCCGGCCCAACCCTATCGGTAAACGAATAGTGCTGTCAAGTGTCCGATATCATGAACACGTCGACAATGGAATGGACGAAAGAGGAAAACTTTAAGATTCTTGATGAGACTCCCTACGAAAGCCGTTGGGAGAGGGATTAATTAATGTCAGATACTGTATATACGTTGAAAACCCTCTTACTTTTTTTTTTTTCCATTGCGTTTGACGACATTTGAGAAAGCGGCTGGTTGTGGGAGATGTTATATCTCCAGATGATGACTTATACAGGTGAGTGTGAGCAGCCTGCGATGAAGGGTTGACGTGTCGGCTGTGAAATTCATCGCAGGCTACTCACACCTGAATCTATTGCAGCAATTTACGACTGTAGAACAAACAGTGTTGCGGCATATTTTTTGGAGTTTACTAGAACATTTCTGGCTGTTGCAGCGAGCATAACACGGTACGAAGATCGAGTCCAAATCTCAAGGCTATTTTTATGAAATGATTGAATTAATTAAATCTATATTACTATAACTGGACCCCATTTATGAGTGAGGTCTGGGAGGGAGGGTTGTGATGACGAGATGAAACGCTCTCAATTGATGTCACTGAGCAACCTAACGCTAGATGATTGAAGGCGACAAAGGTCCTCAGGTGTATTTGTCATTAACGTTTTATCCAATATCTACGACTCTGATCAATCCCCTGCTATGATGAGCTGTGCTACAAGTTATAATTGTTTGTGATAGACTATCGTCCGTTATCGGTGGCGCCACTTGATGTCGTGCATTTATAAGATCTCATGTGCAACAATAAAGTACTCAAAATGAGTTAGCCAAGCAACGAAATTGATGAGGAATTCGCTCATCAACAACTATAAGAGGAGTGGTCATCTATTTCAATGACCTCTACTTTATCTGATCATCACGACCTCATCCTTACCTAAATCGCCACAATTAAGCTAGCAGCTAATTACTGTATAGTACTACTTTACTATGTGTGAAGTAAAATAGGGTCGATTAGAGCCCACCTAATCGAAACACCACATTATACAAAAGAAGTCACCAGAAACAGGGACTCTCAGTCATATTGTCTTAACTCGGAGAAGTATCGGATGACCTGACCTGACCTGACCTGACCTGACCTGATCTGATCGGACAAGGCGGCACTAAAAGGTCAGTCGCTGGCGACATTTTTTTCTCTCACTCTCCCAGGTCTCGATCGAAAGTCGGGTTTGCTTTGTGCCAAGAAGAGTTTAGTTTTTAAGGTTGTCGCGACGGGGAGTGGCGCCGCGGGGTTTTTTTCCCGTGCTATTCCTATTCTTCTGGCGATTAAACCTACATCATTCGGTTTTTTTCTTAGAAGAGAACTTGATTTTTTTCTTCTTCTTCTTCTTCTTTCATTAGAAAGTGAGAAAGAGAGGGAGAAGAACTCTTGCTTTGACTGTGAGTTTTCTCCTCTTGTTGTGAAAAACTTCTCGTCGCATTGACTGACTTAACCCCACCATAGGTAGATAAATATATCGTCTATCGATATGGCTTCCAAACCAGAGGGCGAGGATACTACGCCTAGGCGGCAGAGTCTCAACGATGAGTGTGAACCTCACTCTTCGGCTGACGAGAAGAGACTCGTTGCCAAGCTAGACTTCTATATCATTCCTCTTGTCATGGTTCTCTATCTTTTCAGTTTCCTAGACAGGTTTGTTGCTCTGGAACTCACTTAAGACTTGGTGACTAATTCAAAACTCACAGAGTCAATATTGGCAATGCTCGACTTTACGGTCTTGAGGAGGATCTCGGCTTGTCTTCAAGCCAATTCCAGGTCGCAGTATCTATCCTGTTCGTTACCTACCTGCTCTTCGAGGTCCCTTCAAACCTCGTCCTCAAGCTCTTCACCCCGCGCCGATGGATCGCTTTCATCGCTGCATCATGGGGCATTATCGCCACCCTCACCGGTCTTGTCAACTCATATGGCTCTCTGATTGCTTGTCGTCTGCTTCTCGGAGCCGTAGAGGCTGGCCTCTTTCCGGGATTGACCGTGTATCTGACCTTTTTCTACACCAAGCGCGAGCTCGCTCTGCGCGTGGGCTACCTCTTTGTTAGTGCCGCTGTTGCAGGTGCTATTGGTGGTCTGCTGGCGTACGGCATCGGGCACATGGATGGTGTGCGCGGTATGAGCGGCTGGCGCTGGATCATGATCATTGAGGGCATTCCTAGTTTCGTGATCGGTGTCGTTACGTATTTCGCGCTTCCCAACGATGCGGAAACGGCGTACTTTCTCGACGATGATGAAAAGGCCCTCATGCGTCTCAGGCATGCGCGCGAGTATGGAAACACGGCGTCTAGTCGTGAGTTTAGCAAGAAAGATATGATGTGTGCCTTTAAGGACTGGAAGGTGTGGGCGTTTTGCATTGCGCAGTTTGGCGTCGATACTATGCTGTATGGTGAGTTTACAGATCCTGCTCAGCCCTTGAAATCCGAGTTATCTAACAAACAACTTTAGGGTTCTCTACATTTCTGCCGACCATCATCAGAGATCTTGGTGACTGGACAGTAGCTGAGACACAGCTCCTCACTGTTCCATGCTACTTCCTTGGTGCCGCGGCCTACATGTCGACGGCATTCCTCTCGGACAAGCTGCAGCGCCGCGGCCTGTTCAGCGTTCTCTTTGGGCTCATCAGTGTTGTCGGATACGCAGTTCTCTTGGCGGATGTGTCATCTGGCGTGCACTACTTTGGTTGCTTCCTCGTAGCTGGAGGGCTGTACGTTGTAGTGGGACTGCCATTGGCTTGGGTAAGTTCAGGGAGCTCTGCGAGACGAGTGTATAGCTGACTGACTTGTTTCCTAGTTGCCCACCAACTCACCACGTTATGGAAAGCGTACTACGGGTACGGGAATGCAGTTGACATGCGGCAACGCGGCGGGCATCATGTCTGCGTTCATCTAGTAAGTGTGCTCATCAAAGGGTGTCAATTCGTTTTACTGACCACGACGATAGTCCTACGCAGGATAGACCTCGATATATCCGTGGTCACGCCGTGACGCTCGCCATGGTTGCTCTGGGTGCCATTATTTATGCATACATGTGGTGGTGGTACCGACGAGAGAACGAGCGACGCCAGGCGGGCCACATTGAAGAGAAGTATCAAGGCATGAGCGAGGAAGAGTGGGCTGAGCTGGGAGATGAGAGCCCGCGTTATAGATTCACTATTTAGAGAGGACGGCCTATGTCAAAAAGAGGGAGCAAGTAAAGGATAGAAATTGGGAGGGCATAATAGAAAATGCGATAATTAGAGGATACAATCCACAGCGTTTCATTTTGGAATCAAGGTTTCGGGGATTAGCAGATATACAGCCGATCAGGTTTACATACATACCTACCTACCTACCTACCTTATCGAGCTCGATGAGACCAGAGCCTCATGAGCCTCTAGTCTCCAGATACGTATTACCGAGACATCATATCATTATTCCATGTCTGCCTGTCATTCATGATGGCTAGAGGATGCGTCAGCTGGTTGGACATTTCGAGGTGGTGGTGTAATGGGGCCAGTGCTTTGCATATAGAATACGAGGTTTGCGTGGCGTAAGGAATGATGGTCAACACCAAAAGAAAAGAGTCAACAGAAACGTAGTGACTTTATATATACATAATATTTTCATCCATATTGATTTCTTAGAAAAATGAAAAGTTAAAGATCCTAGAATGTCTGGGTAACCTGTAGATGCTATTCATTATCCAACCTCCCTGTCAGACCGACCACCTTAGAATGCCGAGTTGACTGTCCATTCGTTCTACCAACCCCCTTTGTGATTAACAGCTTGTCAAAGCTGGAGCAGCACACCTCAACTACTATGTATTTCTTACAGAAACAGCCACAAGTATCAGCATGACTTACCACTGAGAAACTGATCCATGGCTTCCCTTTTGTATAGGTACCCCAGGATCCAGGATCACTGTGGGCCTCCATTGGCAGGCCCTGTGGCTGGTTTCCAAATTTAGTTGCCTTAGCGTTGAAAGTTGAGAGGCTTAACTCGGGGCTGCTGCTGCTGGTCTTTCTCTTCCCTTGTTCCCCTGCTTGACCTCTCTCTCTCTCTCTCTCTCATCTCGTCTTCTCCACCTTTTCATCCTTAATTCTCGGCGCTTTCCACTCTCGTTTTGGACAGAACTGAACATTTGCCAACTCCGTCTATCGTCTCTCGCTTGTCTTTTCTGACAGTTGGCTCTCTTCTCGCTTCCAATTCTGATTCGGTCGTTGTCGTCTCCCCTATTCTCTCCGTCAATCAACTCCTCCGGCTGTTCCATCACGTTTGATCTTCATCGACGATTACTGCCACATCGTCCATCTTAAAAAAAAACTTTATTCTTCACATCGACATCATGCGTTTCTCCACTCACGTTCTTCTCGCCGTCCTTTTGACCGGCGTCATCGCTCAAGACGACGAATCTACCACCGCCGTCGAAAGGTCCAGAACCACCGATGAACGGCCCTCAAGAACGACTGCCAACGAGTCCAACACCGGAGACGTGACAGACGAGCCTACCGCGACCGCCACAGAGACTGACAGTGAGAGCAACACCAGAACCAACACCAGATCTGGTTCCAGGGACACAGAGGATGCTTCTGCTACTGAGACCGAGCGTGGCCGAACCACTGTGACATGGGATCCTCCTGCTCCCACGACCACGATTCCTGACATCAACGCTGGTTCTCCCTCGTCCATCACCCCAGGGCTTGCGGTTCTGTCTTTGGTACTTGGTATCACCTCTCTCGGCATGGCACTCCTATAGACACGTCTACTGGCAGAGCCATTGCAGCTCTCAGCTTTCCTGTCTATACTTTGCTGGTCTTGTTAAAGCGTTTTTCATTGTTGATATTTCTGTTTATCTTATTTCACATGATTGTGGCGCTACAAGGGATGGCAACGGGGTTGATCTTTTCGGACTATAATCAGCTGGGCGTGCCTGTTTGTGGCGCTGAGACAAGCCTCATTTGTTTCGGAAAAAAGGTGGAAAATTGAGAAGGGACGTAGTTTATGGGAAATTTAGATCAAAGCACTTTGAGGTAGAAGAGCATTGCGCTGGAGTAATGTTATTGATATATGTAATTGGTACAATGCAGAGATTGACTGAATTCTTGCGTATTATTTGTGGTCAAGGTATGTATTGTTGCCAGTTGGTATGGCTGAGTTGTGTATGGCCTGACAAGTTTGGGCCAGGTTGTTAACCAAGCCAACTCCACCGCAGTAGCACATATAGTAAACAGTCTCACTTCATTACTAGGTACCTGTCTTGCGGTTATAATCAATCAACACAAAATATCTTGGTCTCCTAAGTTTGAGTTACTTTCCAACAACTGTTGGCTATGATTGTCTTTAACCGAGGCCACATTCAGCATCGCCCAAATGCCCGATTCGAAGATACTGCATGGTATCTGTCCAATCACGGCATATCAGGTCGACGTCATAAGCCCACACAAGTCTACCCAATCATGACCCCACCCCCTCATTCCTTCCCTTAAAGTCTAGCTATCAGTGATATGGCTGCAGCGCGTGTTGCGCCTGTGTTTTCAGGGAGTTTGGGGGGATCTTGGGGGGATCTTGGTTGATGAGCCTCTGGCGTGCTTGGGAAGGAAGTAGCGATATATGTGCCTTGCATTCATTCCTGCCTATTACCAATACCTGCCGTCGAGCTAAACTAGCGACAATACACCTTCTTCTCATCTCCATCTCCATCTCCATCNNTCTCCATCTCCATCTCCATCTCCATCTTGCAATCTATTTCTCTTTCTTCACAAACTTGAAGTATCACGTATTCAAATCATCGCCAAAGACTCTCCATCCCGTGATCATTCTCCGTATACTGCTGTCTTGATTTCGACAAGCGCCCAACTGCCTGAGCCGCCGTAGACGGCGAGACCTCCGTTGTTGACGTCGCCTCACATCCCCCCACCACTTCGACGCCCATCACTATCATTCGAGTCGAAGCTCTTAAATAAAGACCTCCTCAATTACCAGAGCTAACCAGCCCTACTCTACCAAATCAAGAAACCGCCGCTATGGCGCAGGCGCAACCCCCAACTCTCATCAACCTCCCGCCTCCGGGCTCTAGACCCGAGACCCCGTCTGAGATGCCGTGTGTTCTTCCTCGTTCCGCCTGATCTGGCCTGTCATTGAATCTGATGACACTTGCTTAATTGAAATCTGAAAACTGACCTCGGTACTCGTCTCAGCGGCACTCCCACGAGCACCACTACCTCTCTTTCCGCCCTATCCACCACCGCAATCAAGGACGGCCATCGTGGCCACTTTCCCCAGGGTCCTCTCAGTCGTGGTCATCAACACAATCCTTCCACTCAAAGCCTCGAAGCCGAACGCGCCGATCGCATCTCTCGTCTCGCTGGCCTCGAGCGAGTTTCGACTCTTCGAGCACCACCTCATGCGAACGCTCCTGGCGGGGCATCCTCTGCCTCGCCACAGACCACGCCGACTTCTACAACTGGGTTCCCGCCCAATTACCCCGCTACCCAGCACTTAACGCCTGCATATTTTGATAGCAATGGTCAGCCCGTCGCTGTGACCAAGATGAGTACTGTTGGAACAGCTAGCGCCACCGAGAGTCATGTTGGTGACGGTGACGATGTGCGCACAACCGGTGGCGATCACGATGAGGACATGCTTAGTACCGATACCAATTACCGCGAAGCCGACTCAGTCACAAGCATGGGAGGCTATCAGGACGCTATGGACGAGGACCTTGATGGTGCCAATGCTCGCTCTGTTGCTGGTTACGATGATCGCATGAGTGATGATGGTTCTGCTTCTCTCGTTGGCTTCGGTGAGGGTGCCGGAAGCACCATGTCTGGACCTATTTACCACCGTCGACCAGCTCCTCAAGCCTGGGGCCTGGAAAGGACCAACTCGGGTCTCAGCGACGCCCGGCGCGATCGTGATACTAATATGGGTGGAGACACGCCTGTAAGTGTCTCTGCCCTACAGGAGCGCCGTGATGCCCGGATGATGGACGGTGTCGCAACCGACCCGAACCCAGGGCAAGCACCTGAGAGTGACTCTTTTGTCGACACGACTTGCCGAGGCCCCATTCCGGCGTCACAATCCCAAGCGCAACTTGGTGCTGCTCAGGAGGCAGCAGAGAGAATTGTGCAGAGGTTGGACAGGGGCGAGACGAGGGCCCCTTCGTCTGGTCTCGTAGGACCTGGACAAGGTGACGAACCCCTAGGCAAGTTCTATTTTGAGGGCGAGAAACGAGACAACTGATGGTGAGACTATTTCAAAATTTGGATTGGGTAAAGAGTCGAGTCTAAGAATGATCAAGGATGGTTCTCATACTTGAGATGGTGATTTATTAAGTTTGTGTGTTTGAGATTCGTATCGTTTTAGAGGCTGGATCAGGTTGCTTGCTTTTCATGTTACAACCCGTAACTCAGAAGGTGTGTCCGTACTATGTCTAGATTTCACGAATGTATGTTGCTGTTCTAGCGATATATGATGGATGATGTATGTGAAACGGCATTGTGAAGATTACGTGTAGGTGCCTATATGAATAAGTTTTGCTCATGGCCTGATACGTCCTTGAAGAGCCAGGTACGTATTATGCATGGACTCGATGTGAAGATTCTTATAAACTACTCGGTGTAAGCAGGTAATCGCTTGAATCAGTAACTGCAAAGTAGAATATCAAGTTTCAACGTTGGATATGTTTCAAGGACAAGTTCGGCTCCCAACCCAACATCCATTCCATATCATTGTAACCGAATCAAAAGACAGACTGTCTTCTCGATGTGCCTGTAACACTATCTAAATATGCTGTTGCTGTCTAGTTGCCGTAATGCGTATCTGTGCCTCGTGTGCTGTGGCAATAACTGAAATCAAACCGATAGAAAGATGTGCCTTTCCAGAAAACCTCCCACCTGCCTACTCCGAGGCTATGACTCGTCTTGTGAGACGAAATGCACCCAGATCCAAAAAATGAACGCCTTGCTTCTATATCGTATTGGCCTTCCGGCCCCCCAGCAGAGGTCATGTTGATGGCATCCCAAATAAATGTCACCCAAAGTGTCCGAACAAAGTAGGCATCAACAATAAACAGACCCGTGTACTGTCTTTGGTGTTGATAAGCGTAAGAAAATATTATGTAAACAAAGCCAGAACATAGCTCAGCAGGATAAACGGCTGCCCTTATGTATAGGAGTGCAGCGTGAGCGATCGTATCAATTAGTCGTGATGGAGAAATTCATGCGCAGGAGAAGTCAAGGTGCATTCGGCGGGCGACACCTTGCCAGTCCCATACGGAGACCCAGTCGCCTTGCTCTATGAAAGCCCAGACTTTCTCGAGAAGCTCCATAACGCGCTCGCAGTTACGGAGACCCGTGTACCCATGAACAGCTTTAACGGCAGCACGAATACGCTCCTGCTGGGCTTGTTCGAAGCATGCGGTACCAATGACGAGACAAGGAATAAGCAGCAGAGTTTGCGAAGGATCAGAGGGCTTGAAAGACTCCAGGATGGTGAGAGACTCTTCGACAGCCAAAGTGATTCGACGATCGTGGTACGCGGGCCTTCGAGTTGGTGGCGGCGAAGATGCTCTCTCGTGCCGTAAAGACGAATCCTGCTCGTGGTAGGAACTAGTCGTCGAAGGGTTGCGTGATGTCGGGCAGCTGCTAGCCACTTGAGCGTCAGGCATCCCATTGATGCCCTTTCCGGCCGTCACCGGAGCCATCATTGAAGCCCTCCTGGGCGGCAGTAAAGGCGCACTTGGCGCTGGGGCTGAAAAAGGCAACGTGCTGAAAGTCGAGCGGCGCATCGACGAGACCGAAGGCGGGTATATTGTTCGAAAGAGATATACCCACATCATCTGCTTGTACAACAATCCAACTCGGTCACGGCTGTCGCCCCATGGAGAGTTCGGTGTCCACTCCCGAATAGCGGCATCTATCTCAGCGGCCTGGTATAAGCTTGTGTAGTCCACAACAGGATCGACGGAGGCGGCTATGTTTGCTCGTATCGTGTTTCGGATGGTGGTGATCTGAGAAAGGTACTGAAGCAGGCCATCGCCAACACCTAATAATCGAGGTGGCTGAATTGGCTCTACAGGCTCCCAGTCTTCGGATGACAGACGAGCTGTCATGGTTTCAGGGTGCCAGAATAGATCGTCGGCAAAGATGTGGTATTGGAAGAACTCGGTAATGAAGGTATAAAATGCCGGGTCCTCGGGAGGCGAGTGTTGAATCAGGGTCTGGTACGCTTGGAGGTGCACTCGATGTTCGCCTCTAGGGTTCCCATCGGCCCTCGTCTGGAGAAGCAAACAAAGCATTTGCCCATATCTTGCAGATAGAATGGTCTTATACTCGGGATCATCCTTGTCCAAGGGTCTTCCCATATCCTCGTAGAGCCGTTTCATGGATTCATCGTGGTGGTAGTCCGCTCGCTGTTGCAATGACTCTCGACTCGACTGGGGATGATCCGCCAACAGCTTGGCACCATAAGGTGTATCCCAGTCAATGTGCTTACTGCTGACTGCTAGAATCGAGTGCATAAGGCCTTGGTGCTCATTGGCGAGATGAAGGATAATATCTTTAAAGGCATTCTTAGCCTCGCCTTCCACTGTCAAAACATTGCTTAGGTTGGTGATGTAGTGCTTCCAAAACACTTTGTCCTCTACTGTCTCGACACCGTGGAAGATCGGCTGCATTGTGATGATTGGCAATGCCTCCTGCCGCAAGCGCTCTGTCATGATGTTAGGAAATATGTGTGAATATCGTTGCATAGCACGTACCCTCTTCGGCCTTCTCTTTGCCGCTCTTCCATATTTGCTTCTCGTGGTAACCCTCACATACCACAGCATTATTCTCACAATTCATACCTAGAAACAATAATTAGAAACCGAAGACATAAGTTATAATAGGTTGAATCGGGTCATACATCGAGGTTTCTACTTCATGTCAGCATCCCATTGATGAGTTTGCGGATAGCAGATGCACAGGCACCTCAGGAACAAATGCCATTGGCAAGACGTTCATTCCCAGTCCGTAACAAGGTTGCTATAAAAGGAACTACTTACCGCCTCATCACACTTCTTCTTGCGTTTACGGCAAGTAATGCAGCCAGTCTTTGATCGGCCTTTGGTGACCTTGCTCGCACTTACGGCCGAAGTCAAAGGATGCTTCCTCGGTCTTCCTCGTGGTCGTTTCGGCTTCGGATCGGTGCCTGTGGGTTCGATAGAAGCTGGTGCGGGCGGGGCAGCTTTGAGATCGTCCATGTTGAGGTCATCCTCAACTGGCTCCAGCTTGGGAATGGTGAGAATATCGTCGGAGCCTTGCTCCCAGTTGTTATCCATGTCCACATCGTCTCGCTCGACGTAGTCGGTACTCCAGGAATCAGCACAAGATGAGGAGGCGGAGTGAACCATTGTTGGTGCGGAGGAGGCATCCAACCCCGCGCTCAAAGGTGATATCTGACCAGGCTGTAGATGCGTTGCTACAGAGGAAGGCGACCATAGCGAGTCCAGTGGTAAAGTTGGCGTCGACATCATGTTATTTCGGTCATCAAAGGATATGCTGCGGTTGTCGCACCAAGCCATGTTTCTCTCAGGCTGTGTATGAGTAAAGGTGAGAGAGCGTTGGAGGGCCATTTAGCACAGCGAATATGCCCCTCTGAAAGCGGGCAATATTCAGAAATAAAGTTGATCGCGAAAGATGTGTTGAGGCCGGCGGTGACGGCTTAGATAGATAAACATCTAGCTCGTCGATCAATACGGTACGGTATATTCCCTGGGGATTGGACGTGACGACTCGGCATGAAGCTGTGGAGACTTGAGGGTGGTGGCGGTGGGCGTTAGGCTGGACTAGCAGTCAACGCCAACACACCAACAGTTGATCGAAGCTGCTTTTAGTCGCCTAGGACGAGCAATGGTTTGAATGTCGCAAGATGGAAGGGAGGGAAAGATGAGGAGACGGAGAATGGAGGGGCTAACCTACATAGTATGTGGGTGGAGAGGTCTTATTTGGGAGCCAAGGTGTGGAGGACTTGTGAGATCCATCATCCAGCACGACACGAGCACCAGCATTGGAACCCTTCTGATGCCAGTCGACTCCATCTCCCCACAGATATCATGGTCTACTGCAACGATGAGGTTGGCCTCATGGTCAAGGCAAGAGCTCACTAAACTCTTGGCATGGCAAGGGCAAGCTTGAATCGCCATTTGTCCTTCGGCCCCGTGCAGGATCTTCCAGGCCGGTTGACGATGCCATCGATAGCCTCTTCAGACCCTGCCGTGCCAGGACCAGCTGCTGGGGTCAAGTTGACTAGCTCTTGGACCATGGGTGAATGAGTGAATGGGCGTGGAAGAGACTGAGCCTTGGCACATGTCTCCAGTCTAACATATCCACCCTCCATAGATTTAGCGTCCCCAGGGCCCTGAAAGATACTTTAGAATACGCAAGACAGGCCAGCCTAAGTGGGCGCACCCTTGTCTCGACTACTCAGGTCTCAGGCTTTTGAACAATCCTTGATGGTGTATCGTTCGATGGATGTTGGCGCAATATGCATGAGTAGGGTTGTGTTTTGTGAACAACCACAATTGTGAGCTGGAATAGAGCCTTGGTCAAGAGCTCTGCTTAACTCCAGAGGTCGGCTGTACAGTACCTTATACGACAAGTGGAGTGTGTATTGGCATGTTGATCTGTTTCTGATAGTCACGCGACACGCGACAAACTGTCAGTCAGCTTGAAGTAAGGCAAGATGCAGGTCTGCAAAGGGCGACGTTGCAGTGTTTGCTGTAGTATGATATCATTTGGGGTTCAAAGACAACGAACCGCTGCCGTACAACATTCAATGGTATTCAACGGTGTGGTCTTGACGCTCCTCCTTTTCAGATTGTCTCTGCTATTTTGCCCGATCTGTCACATACTATGCCGCAACTCCGCGAGCGAGCGTGTCCTGGTTGGACCATCTACACCGTCTTGTGCATGTCGGTGGTGTTGAGGTGCTGATTGGAGCTGTAGAACTGCATCTGGCTCGATCCAAGTTTGGGCATCAAGTGTAAAAGTGTGGGCTGTATGTATCCGTAGTCGTGGGGATCAACATCGTCGATGAAAGACTTTCGTAAAAGGAAGATAATATGGTTGGCCGGGATAAAAAGGCGATGGTGTTGACAACGGTTGAATTGACAAGACCCCTACGGAGTACTGTACAGTTACCAGTAAGGTATTCTACAGTGCGTCAGAGGGGTACTTTCCTCCATCATGTCAGGTGTGCTGATACAGTACATCTTTTGATCTAACACAGTACCTACTTCGCCCACTAGCATCATATCCTCCTCAACTGGGATCAAAGCCTCTTTCAACAAAATCGCCCTGGAACCCATTATTCATTCGGCACATTTACCAACATAATGCTTGTCCGTTTTCTACAGCTCAAACAACTTACCAGCAGCAACCCCAAGTCTAGACTGGATCTAGACCGCCAGCCTGCCGTATCGCCCTCCTCTGTCCTGCAGCATGGACAGCCCAGCCCAGCCCAGCCATAGCATCACATCCATGATCATCACCTTTGACTCGTCCGCCATCACTAGTATTGACTACTAGCCTTGTGCTTAGCGGAGGCGCTACTGTACTGTGAACGGTATGTCAAGTCTACATCTGATGAAACCTACATTGCCCCTTTTCTACAGTATCAAGACTTCAAGCTGACATGGCATTTCCATACCGTCGTTCTAGCGTGCTATCCAAGTGCATCACACTACTGTATTGCATTATTAGTTTTAGCACCTGGCAATCCACGGCTCAGGGTCATCGACAGCTTCCCTGAGCTCCGGAGAAAGAGAACTTTCTCGCGTTTCGATTTTGAGGACCATGTCCTGTTCTGCAAAATTCCTAGCCTCATAAAGCAATAGTTTCGATGTTCGCTACCCCCTTGCAGCTTTATTTTTCTCTCAAGGGACTCTTGGTTCGTGCTCCATAGCCGAACGGGTAGGCATAGCACCAGCTCGCATTTCCTCCGCAGCCAACCGCCAGCCGCCTCATCACGGACCTCTGGCTGCCCAAGGCACACTCGCTTCTGAGACAAGGCTTGTCTAGGTCGGTCGATCATCTCGACTAGATTTGTCTGCCTGTACAACCTAACAACTATGCCGTTGTAGCCATCCGTTGGCTGACCACGATACGTTTCATGAAATTGGACGAATGGCCTTACACATAATTGCCGCCATTGATCATTCAGTTACATTCGAAAGACCTCGAACTTGACTCGAGAAAGGAGCCAATCTACCCTCACACCAGCGCACAAGCCGTAGTCTGGATCAAAGGATCAGTATCATTTTCGCGCAAATATGGCAAAGAAGCTGGACAAAGTTCAAAAGGCGTATCTCCCTAGTCATTTTGCTTTTTCTCGAAATGGCAGGGAAGAGACCCCTGGCTCTAACGCTGAACCCACAGAACGTCCCCTAATAACGCGGCATGTTGCCCGCCGGCCATTATTTCGTGCATTCGATTTTTCCATTCAGCCTGCAAGAAGCCCGTCCAGATAAATGTAACTGCATAGACGAGCTGCATTGTCCCGAGTACCACGGTATGTGAGCCGGCTTGCCCAAACGAGTAACCCTTGCCACCTATTAAAATCACTCTAACCTCCAGCAGGCTATTCAAAGCACTACATATAGGATTGAGTACTTAACAGCTCTAGCAACAGATTTTACCAAATTGGTTTTTCTCATCAGCCACGAAAGTAGGGAATTGCTTGAATCTGCCTAACGATGTTCAAGTACCCTGGATCATCGAGCATCAGACGATTAACAACGAATCATACCCTGAACATGGAAAACACCAGTGTTGGGAATCAATCGACATACAGATGTATTCAACGGCCCAGCAGCCAGTGCTATCCTCGTCATTCATTTTCTGGTTTAGCTGGCCTGGGACTAGAGACCCATGAGCGTCTTTGGTGGATTGCTGACCGTGTTGAACAACACCAGCTGCTTTTACACCGTTCTAGGGCGAGCGAATATGGTTGATGCTTAATAATACCCGACAATTGAGTTTGACGGTGCGGCGGCCGAGGCGCGGTCCGTTGACTGATTCCCGTCTTTTCCCTAGTCTGGAGACTGGGCAAGCGAATGGAACCAACCAAATCACTGATGTTCGGAGGAAACGTGCGCATCTAGCATATGATAAACGTCATCACTGTTAACTCTAAGGAATTCAACAAGGTTTGTCACATTTGGCAAATGGCTCCCGCAAGCACTACAGAGTAGTTGCAGAATGCTTAACGGACTACGGGGTAATGTTTACTGCATACTACATCTACTGACAGATCCAAGTGATGAGGTGAAAAAACTTATAAGTTCAAACATCGGAATGAAAATGATTCCTCAGTACCGACCCCTTCCAGCGAGATGGACAAGGGGACCTGCATCATTTACATACGTACATACATAAAGTTGTATTGTATACTATATTGTCGTGCACTATGTAACTGGGCGAATCTATCACGAGAGGACCCTGGAGATCCCACCATCACCTCGACCCAGGCAAGCCACAACCTGAACTGGGGGTTTCTGTGTCCGAGACCAAAGAGCTCAGCTCGCCAGCAAGCGCGCGGCTTGAACGGCCTAGAACATCTGGACACCTGAAGGCGGGCCGATCTGAGCGCAAGATTATGCTCGTCTGTTATTTCCAACTCCACCACCGCACACAGCCATCGTCAACTGACACCCTTCATTAGGCGCCATGTCCACCAAACTTGGTCGGTGCCACATATTGGCACGCTTGTTGCACAGAATCAAGCCAACATGGAGCTATCTCATTTTCCAACCACGTGAATTGAAACCTCCTGGAAGGAGATTCAGGTCGCCTAGTCGATAGTAGATCTCCCGTTATCGGGCCGGCAGGGATCATCTTAAATCGAGCTGGGTCTGATGTTGAGATATGCGGTGAACTGGGTCTTGGCTAGTTCAAGGACAGGAAGTGTATGGATGCAATGGCTTCAGAATACAGGCTGAAGCCTTCAGGAGCATCTATCAATATTGCAATCAATTCGGGCTGCTGGCCCTCCGCCGCTGACGATGAAAAGCAACGACTCGTCACCGAACGATGATACTTTGTGTTCACAAGTTTGGGGATCATTGGCCATACTTCCATACATGCATGGCACAATTTGTCTAATCTTCAGCCCAGTCTCACTAACAAACACAACTCCCCCGCTGAAGGACAAGGTAAGGCAATAAACCGTTGTTCGGGATTAACGTAACAGATACAGCACTAGGGCCTGCAAGGACTATGATTTTCAATGCGCCAGCCACCAGCTGCATACATAGAATTGAGGGACAAGGCATTTCATGTGGGGGGACCAAGAAACTCCATCACTAGTGTCCATGAGCCCAGATCCTGGAATGCATCGATGAACCAAATCAACGAGACCTCATATTATCACAAAGCCAAGATATCGGATAACGCCCAAGCGTTGGTGGATATGTTTCGTTTCTCCTGGATCATGACCGGAGCAAATATTCCCATTAAAACGACCCCATGATGAGTTGGATACAGAAGCTGATTTGATGCAGTTAAATTATACATTTGATGAAAGTTGTTCATACTATGGAAGCCATATTCCGACTCCAATGTCCCGATGGTCCGAAGACAGGTACCATGTGTCTGGAAAGCCTGAAAGAGAAACCCGAAACGTGGTGCCTCAGTTGTCGGCCCACGACCGAGACCTTACGTACGCATTTGACTGAGGGCTGTTCTTAATATGGCTGAATTGGTGAAATACAATACCCCAGACTGCCCCAGCTAAGGACGATCGGCAAATTTCCATCAGAGGCGGGACCAATCATTCACAAAACCGACTCATGGTGTTGAAGAGGGTGATGGATGACAAGTGGGGGAGTCGTGGGGAGCGGTGTGTCGACCCTAGGGATGTGTGGATGGCTTTATCACAAGACGAGACCATAACCAAGGTGAACAACGTGGGCTACGATACGAAAATGCGACCCTATCAGCGATGTTGCAACACCATCCCACTCAACTACATCATCGCAGCGGCTTTGTTTTATGACATGGGGTTGAGATCTACCAAAGTCCAACCTTGTGCGTCCCTGCTACCATCCGGAGTTCGGCTTCTTGACTCGGTCGGCACTTTAACATCCAGCCCAATCCATTGAATAATCAGAAAAAGAATCGACCTCTCACAAAGGCGGGAACCCCCCCGTGGAGTTGATAGCCGCGATGCGGCCATAGTCTGCAGGTGATTCGATGTCGGTTCCCTACAATACGGAGACCATCTGGTCTCGTGCGTCGTCACGGGCGATCTCCAAGCTAACGCCTTGTTCCCCCCATGTTTACAATTTGCTTACGGATACCCATTTTGAGATACGCAAGGACAAGTCCCGATGAGGTACGTAACCCCCCATGTTCATGTTTTCTTTTGTTTTCTTTTGTTGTGCCGAGATGAAGCGAGCCTCGTCCCTGGTGTGGCTGCAGCTGTGCTTGTCCTTGCGTCTCCATCCCGGGGTTTTGGTGTTGGTGAAGCATGGATGAGGAGTGTTTTCATGCAGGACACGAGTCGGTGCTTGACAATGCTACCAAAATACGCAATATGTGTTCATATGTATGATAGATCAATTCAAGTATGCCTATCAAGATCTTATGAGTTGTCGATAAATGTTTCGTGGTTGTGAGCCAAGGTTGGCAACCCGCCTGATGCACTTTCACCGGCTTTTGCTGCTCCAGTCATTTTCTTCAATCTTGCAGTCACAATTTGTACTCCAAGCCATCTCGTGTGCGAATGAAAATTAAATTTGAGAGATAGTGCACTTGAGAGAAAATCTGGTGCATGCAAATGCATTACCTTGTGACTAGGTATCTTTGGTTAATGGGCAAGACGACCTGAATGAAATTAAACACACAACAAAAGTAGTCGAATGAGACGGCCATCTTGACAAACACATTCAATTCCGAGTCACATAATTCATCTGCAGTATAGCAAATATTGAGCACATGTAGACATTGTAATCCGCCAGCGTCAATCCAAAACTTCACCTGCGTCGTGATATAACCTCATCCTCTCGTCCCTTGGCCTGTGGTTCTTCATCGTCCGCTGCTCTTCTAAAGCTCATGCGTCTTCCGTCTAGACGAAACGCCGTCATGAAGCTGCTTCCACTGGCAGGCGTCAGTGTTGCAGCTCTGCTCGGTGCCCGCATCCCCTCACGGTTGGCTTTGCGCAGCTTTCGAGTTTCCACCTTGAGTCCCTGTGGTTTCTTAGCCCGATACGTGGCAGTTGGAGAGGCTACGCCCCCGGATGTGACCCGGTGCGGCGTGGGCGTTGGAGCAATTCGATCGAGAGTGAGGTTCAGCTGGGACTCAGAAGGAAGTGGTGGGACTGGTGGCAAAGCAGACGAGAATAGTGGTTCAGGAGCGTCTTCGATGAAGCTCTTCCAAGCAACCAGGCTCTCCTTACTTTGTCGATGCTCGAGAACCGAATTGCTTCGCCTGGCGTAGTCTTTGCGGCCCGAGTTCTTCGGCGATGGTTTACCTTCAAGCTCACGTTCTGCTTTGGCCCTGAAATAAGCTGCTCGCTCTTCCTTCTCTCGCCTGCCTTTGCCCATTCCCGACACCCACGGCGATGAGCAAGGGGGCTCATATTGGTCCTCCTCAAATGGCCGCCAAGCCATCTGAGGAGAAGCCGATGTTCTGGGAGCTGCTGAAGCTGTGTAGTCAGAACGAATACGCTTACGAAAGAGATTCCCGATAGTTGAGGATGGTGTTCGTAGAATGGCAGTGACTTGCGACTCCGTAGGGGATGGCGTGTTACGCTCAACGGGAGCTTGGTCTTCTTCAAGGCGCGTCTGGGACGGGGCTCGAGTTGAGCTGTCGAATCGCTGCTTTGAGAAACGATGTGAATCAATGTGGATAATGTTTTGATTCGATCGCTGCTTCTTCAGTCTGTGGGATTGCGAAAAGTCCCGGATAGTGGTAGATGGGTAGCGTTGTACATCTCCCTCGTCCAGAATAACATTTGTCTGAAACGAAGTAGATGTCAAATCTGACGATCTAGCAGCTTCGTTATAATCCTCACTTCGTCTGTTATTCCATAATGGCATGA
This sequence comes from Fusarium abutilonis, assembly GCA_021655885.1. NCBI lineage: Eukaryota > Fungi > Ascomycota > Sordariomycetes > Hypocreales > Nectriaceae > Fusarium > Fusarium abutilonis. The sequence continues at coordinate 79,275 of JAJJWN010000082.1, forward strand.
CCCTGGCCCTACGTGGTGTAGCCGCAACAGCTTTCTCCTAGTCATTGAGGACAGGCCTCTGCTGATATCGGTCCGGTACATCGGGTAAGCATCTTGCTCTTGGGGTTGCGTCGTCTTCGAGGCTTCCGCTGAACTGTGGCTCTTCTGTCTCTTTAAGGGGGTATCTGAGACGCGTCTGAGTGTCTTGAAGGTTAAGCATCATGCCTGACCTAGGGAAGGTTCCCCTTGAGATTTCTTCTCTACAATGTTCAGGAGTGAACCCTGAATGGTCTCTCTTTTCCAGGTTGAATGATGCCTTGTGCTGAATTCTTCTGAGAGATTGTGTTGGAGTGATGAGTGTAGAAGCTGAGCGCTGAAGGCTTGCAGGTACTGGCGACATGTTTGCAGGGTCGCGTAGCTGATCCTTCAACCTACATATCGTTTGATCTATTTTTACCGGTGCGCAGTCTTCCTCATTGACCATTCTATTCGAACCACCATCACGCTCGAGAGAGGTGCTTATTGCAAACCTTCCGAGTGTAGAAGACACATCAGAACTCAGGCCGTCAAACATCCTTGACCATCGCCGATCGTTATCGATGTTGGTCTTGGACTTTTGTCGATTGATATGCAAGGGTTCCGGTTGAAGGTCAGAGATTATTGATTCTACTTCAGCATCCCATAAGTCTGCCGAGAGTCCTTGAGGCAACCCACTACTTGGACTTGAGACAAATCGAGCTTGACGTGCATCCTCGGTGTGAATCTGCCCACCAGAATCACCGACAACTCGCTTGGTGAGAGTTCCGGGTGTTAAGCGATGAGTTGGTTGGGCTGAAATTGGGAAGCGAGCAAGAGGACTGCGTTTATCTATAGCAGCCAACGAATGAGGGCTATTGTCTATCATCTTGCTCTTGGCTCTGGGTGTAGCAAAGTCCAAAACAGACAGGTTCTCGGCGCACACTCGTGACAAGTGTGGTGAGAGTGTTCCAAGGTGTTTTTCGATAGGTTTTCCTGTTTCTCTTTCATTTCTCGTCAGAATTGCTGTTGCGATGCTCCTCTCGGATTTTGGATATCCTTGCGCAGACTCATCCAATAGTGCCCGATTCTGATATGATTCTGAGGCTCCAGAGTCTAAAGATCGTTGTTCGAGCAGCTGTTCTCTTGCAGTCCCGGTGGCATCGTGGGCTGAATCGCTGTCCTTCCAACTTGCAGGAGGCGCGATTGAGTTGAGCAGCACTTGATGTTCGTCGTCTGCATATTCACTCATCGGTCGCCAATCCTCAGCTTCACCGCCGGCTGGTTCTATGGATGTTAGTCCTGCATTTTTCAAAGGAGAGAAACAGCAAACTTACGTTGAGACACGACCAACCTTCTGCCCTCAGGCACATCTTCATTGTCAATGTCTTCACCAGACCTTCGAACATCTTGGAGCGGCACGTTCTGCGTATTGGGATGCGGTGTGTCCATGAAAGGAGGCAGGAGAACTGGCAGGTTGCCTAGATGTAATGAAAGCCGTACAAGACCAATATTTTCTGTATCTTCTTTGAGTGTTGATACTGATTCTTCATCAGAATCAACTGCCTCTACAGCAGTGATCTCAACCATAATATCTCGTCGAATGCTTTTGGGAATTCGGGGAATAATCAGAAACTTTTTCCAACATCGGGTCCAGAACCAAGTGTTTTCAGGCTTCGGAAGCTCGCACGGCCGCTTCTCGCGTTCAGACATAGCTTTTTCGATCAGATACAACCGACAGTACTCCATAGGCGAGAGGCGTGGCTTTCCAAGTCGAGCTTTTAGCTCAGGACCGTCGCTTGTCTTTGATGCCGTTTGTCGGGTGTCTGATCTTGTTCTATCTCGCTTTTGAGTTGATTTTGGGCTCTGCAGCAGGCTCGGAGATACAAGAGGAGCATCATAACTATGGTCCGCTGGGGGTGAATTCCACGGTCTCGCACTTGAAATCGTCTCGCGTTCTGAAATGATCAAGTGTCGACGCTTTCCTTCGCCTGATTTTGGTGTAGCAGGAGTGCCCATATGCTGGTCCAATGCTTGGAACGATACGCCATCCATAGTCATGTTTGCTGGCATGTCTGATCGATATCGCATTTTCTTCATTATCTTGTCCAAAACTTTGGGTGTCAGATTGGCTTTCAGGTGTGCGGGAATATGTGGCAAAGGGGGTACTGGTGGCACGTCTTCCTTGGCCTCGTCGTCGCTGTCGGGATCATACTAAAAGTCTCGACTTTCGAGTTCTTTTGGCAAGAGAAGGCCCAGAACGGATTGTTCTGTCGGTGTCATCCCGAGCTCGCGCGCAAAGGGGTGCTGGAAGAACTCTAGTTTGGAGAGATCGTCTGGATAACAAAGAACAGGCGGAGCACTGCGATCCTGGGCAAACCCAGCGCCATCTGTCAAAGCTGCTGATAACTCTCGGCCAGGCATCCCTTTGAAAATAGGATGGAAACCCAAGGGCACGGGAGAGGACGTAGGTGACATCAATGCACACGGTTGACTATCAAATGACGTGTTGGGGCTGAGAAGAGGGCTCTCTGTTTGGGGTAGGTTCGACAAGAGTTGCGAGCTGTGTATAGGACTCGTATCCAATAGCATGGAGGAGTCGGCATATTTCGCGTGATAAGACGCGGTCATGGCTGAAATGCGTCCAAGGTCACCCAAGATCATTAAACAGACATCCTCTAGCTTCTTTGATTCTTCGGCATAGCGGATCAGAGCCTCTCTAGCTCGAGGATAACCAGGAACATCACACCAACAACGCAACTTCATTTGAATGATCTCTTGCCGCTGTCTAGAAAAGGGGTTATCAGACATCAAGTGCTGGTAGATAGAGAATCGAACGCTATCGCGTAGACCTGGCGAATGCGGAGTCGGATCAATATCATTCTTGTCCTCAAGAAAAACGACGGGGGGGACAAGCGCATTGAGTAGTGCCATGATCTCGGGGGTTTCCTTTCTGTGGTCGGCATCCTTGGTCAATTCGTCAATGAGTATCTAGAGAAGCTGGTCAGCTCATGTGTCGTCTAGTAGACAAGGTGTGCCTTACGCAGGTTCGGAAACCGGCGTGCAAGTGTCTGAAGTTGGCAGAAGCAGTCCGGTCGAGCTCTTCGAGCATTTGCAGCCGATCTTCGCCTGGCGAAACGGCTTCTACGGCGATCTGTGTTGCTTCAAGTAGGCGGAGGCGACGGATTTCCATTGCATCAAGATATCCTAAGCCATCCATGACGCGATCGTAATCAATTCCTCCATCCTTTGGTTTTCGAAAAATATTGCCATATACGTGTTTGACAGATTTGCGAGTGTTGGTGTCGTAATCAACGCCTCTGGCTGCACGTATGGCTGGCCAAGCTTGCTGGATTAGAGATTGAATGGCCCGGTCATTGTCGAATGTCAAGAGCCTTCTTTGCATCTGTTGAGCGAATCCACACTGCCGATGATTGAGATCACCAGCCTCATCGTTGATCAAGTGCACGAGCGCTTCGTAGCCAGTACCTAGCCACCAGGTCTCAAGTTCGGCGGCGTAGGGTGGCATGGTTATGAGTTGTCACCGAAGCACAAAGACCAAGGCTTAAATAGAGAGGGCGAACATGGCGTTAAAGGCAGGGAATAGAGAAAGGAATGAGATGATGCTGGAAGTAGATTGTGAGGAAGAGAGCAGAGGGTTTGGTTTGAAGAACAAACAATCAGAAAATACGGAGTTGCGTAGTCGGCAAATGCTAGAAAGAAGGCGTAATGATGAATGATTCACTACCGCAAGAGTTGTTTGCACCGTTTCCGAGCGGTACCATGCGTTTGTCTTTGTGTGTGCCATGTTTGGGGAGAGGAGAGTTCACGGTGGGTGAATACAATGGAGATGGAGATTCAATTGATGTTTGTTGTGCAGTGACAATAATTACGTAGGTAGGTACCGACTGACTGGGCACCTTCCTCGCCTGTATCTAGGTACCTACCCTGGATTGAAGTGGAAGTTGTTGATGGTATATATCTCACGTGTTGACTGGCGGCGCAAGAACATAAAAAAGAAGAAAAAAAGAATCTATTTACTCGGTATTTCCGCTCATGAGGTCATTTGAATGTCAGTGACATACAATCTTGAACCCCTGTCCTGCTGAAATGCAATTCGATTGACGAGGCCTCCACCATCCACACTAGAATTTGCGGTGACATTCCAGCGGCCTTTGTGTACTAGCGCATGAATTAGCGGACAGGTCAACAGAGATTACAGGGGACTCGCTCAGCTGTCGCCGAGAATCTGGTTGACGCTATGGCCAGTTTGAGCGTAGAATCTCCCTGTTTTTAGCAGATGCCGCAACCTTCTTTTAGTACCAACGGATACCTTACCTCAGGTTGGATGGGCCCGATTGCTTGGTGCCACGAAGCTCATTCCTGTTCCTGCGCCGTCCTGTTTCCTCTCCTTTGTTTAATTGTAGCTCTTCTCGACCTCGATCGGCACGTCAATTAACTCTTGGACTTGGTGCAAATGCTTGCACTGAGTTTGATCAGACAGTAGCTATGGTTTTGCGGTATTCAGGGCGCCTGGTGCGTCCCTTTAACCGCCTGCAGCCCGTCAGCTCCTTGAACTTGGCACGCTCAGCTGGTCCACGGATTGGTTGTTGGGGACCAAACTGTACAACCAATAACGTTGTCAGCAGACTCCGGTTCTCAGCTCAAGCTGGTAGAAGAAGAGGTACGTTGTTTTTATTCTTCTTTTTGGTCACATCTCGACATTCTTAGGCCTGTACTTCGTTACGGTTACACTGGGGAAACCTCAGGGGCCGAGCACTCTCAGTGACTTTGCTGTCAATATCTTGTCAAGATTCCGAATCTGAACAAATAGCGACCAGCATTTCTGTCCTGGTTGAGATTAAGATTGATAAGTCATTGCAGTTCGGAGCTTCCCGTCCGAGTGGACTCATGAGCCTTTCGAGAGACCGAGCACGATCAAGTTAATGCTGGGCAATACATGTTCAAAATATGAACCATTGCTAATATCAGCACACAGATGATTCCCGCCATGGCAATGCTGGACCCCAGCAAAATTATGAATCTCCCTCAGAGCCTTCACTTCTAGCCAAGATGGGAGAATCCGCTGCTACGACTTTTGCATCCATTGTAGTTCTGGGTCTAGGTTTTGCTGCTGCCGGTTACATTTATCACAAATGTTACAAAATGCTTGTCCTCTCAAAGATGAATCGGGCATTCGAGCCTGGTGATCCTGTCCTTGAGCTGGCTGCAATTGGCAAGGATGTTCCCCATCAACCTGGTGGTACCAGTGAACATTGGGTATCCCGACCCGAGCAGGAGCGGATTGATGACATCGTTATGGGACGCGCTTCTGGGCAGTATCATCTTATAATCGGTGACAAGGGATCTGGAAAGAGCAGCATGCTCATCGACGCCATGAAGAAAAACGATGGCGATGGCGTTGCTATGTTTGAAGCGCACGCCGACTTGGAGATCTTCCGAATTCGTCTTGGTAAAGCCCTCGACTATGAGTACCACGAGGATTATATTGGAGGGTACTTTAGCGAAAGAGGTCCGCGAGAGTCTACAGCCTTGTTGGACATCGAGCGTGCTCTGAACAAGCTGGAGAAAGTGGCTATGCGGAAGCGGAGACAAAGGGGCAAGCCTCTGGTAGTAATTGTTAACCAGATGCACCTTCTTCGCCACGATGATGATGGGAGAGACCTGATCGAGCTGCTCCAACAAAAGGCTGAGCAGTGGGCTGCTGCCAACATTGTCACCATGGTCTTCAACTCAGACGATTACTGGGTGTACGAGCGCCTCAAACAGCTAGCCACCAGGATGGATGTTCTTCCCGTTACCGATCTGCCTAAACAACAGGCCATATCAGCCCTTCAGAGATACCGCCAAAAATACTGGAAAGAGAGAATCGATCCAGGGGTTCTCGAAGAAGTATACGAAAGGGTCGGAGGGCGTCTAAGCTTTCTTAACCGGGTAGCAAAGAGTAGCGATATGCTTGCGACCTGCGAAAAGATCAAGGAGACTGAGAAGAGGTGGTTCTTGAATCAATGCTGGATCCTTGGTCCAGAGATGGATGACGATGTCATGGACCAGCAGAAGTGGGCTGTAAGTTTGACAAATTGTTCCATTGTCTCGAGAACTGGTGTTGACTGACTGTTCAGGCTGCTGCCATGACTTTGGCCAAGGCTTTAGTTGACAGGGAGGAAGAACTCGCAGAGCATGAGACCTACGACCCTGTCGTTGGCCATGTGCTTCCTACATATCCTTTCCACATCGCTCAGCAAATCATGACGCGAGCTGATTTTATCCGAGACCTTGACAGTCTAAACCTTTTCAGCATTACAAGCCAGGCAGACGTTCGAGCGAGCAGTGTACCTATGCACCGTGCTTTCAAGGAGATTTGTGCCCAGCCAGACTTTGAGAAACATCTGGAGGGCACAGTGCAGAGAATCGCCGATATCGAGAGCTTGGGCCGAACCCGGGAACTTGTTGCTAAGGACCTGGTACTTGGTGGTCAATACGAGATTGAGCAAAACCGGAAGGGCATTACAGTCAAATTGAAGGAGGCGGAGAAGGAGGATGATTGAAAGCACTGACAGTGGCTTGTGATTATGTCTGAGGGGCGGTTCAAGAGTAATGACGTTGTTCCCTATGGTTTGGGATTCTCGAGGCAGGCATATTTGGGTATGAATCGGTGTGAATGGTGGTCACTGGTGGATGGATAGGCGCAGGTGAATGATTTTTGAGCCTTGATGAGGTGACATAGATCTGTTTGGCACGTGTCAAAACAACTTTTTACAATCGCGTACTATTTTCTTTTAAATTAATCGATATTGCTATAAGTTCATCCTTCGTCTGGAGACCTCGTATCCGTACCTGATAAATTACCTACCTTAGGTACTGACTGGCTTACACTTGGAGTTTCGTGGTCAGAAATAGGAGATTGATGCCTGTAAGTTCAGGCACATACATCCTGCCGTCCTGACAACCAACGCCAGGAGCTGCCTCAAGGTAACGCGCCGCCAGTTTTTTTCGTGCCGCCCCACACCCTTTTACCATTTCACCTTACCCTACACAACTTCATCTTGTGTACTCTGGACGAGAAAGAAGTCATCGTCGCCAAGCAGCTCATCGATGTCGTCTAACGGCACAAGCAGTAGCAAGTGGCCTGATTTCCGGCTCGCGTCGACCCTATGGTCTCTTATGGGCTCACAGTCCAACAGGCCAGATAAGCACAATAACAACGACCGCGCTCAGAACAACGGCCAAGACAACGAGCAGCACCACGAGAACGAGCACCGAAACGAACACTCCGACGAGCTAAATCAGTCACGCACCATGGCTCACGAGATGACGGACTCAGAGGGGCAGCCAATTGATGGCATTGGGGGATTCGATAACTACGAACACGATGCCCAAATCGACACAGAAGAAAACGGCCAAGATCAAGACTTTGGTGCGCTTGAGATGTTCGACAGCAACGCAGCACAAGCTCCCTACTCGTCGCAAGTTAACAACGCGTCTTTCGAGGATAAAGCACCCGAGGCGCTCATGTCTGAGGAGATTCCCTTGTCCCAGACTCGAAAACACAAACGCGACAAGGAGCGCAGAAGGAAAAGCTTAAACGACAGCGCTTCTTCCCAGCCGACAACCGAAGAAGAGTCCTCCCGCAAAACCAGAAAGGCGAAAAGAAAGTCAGCATTGCCAGTCGAGATTCCCGATAGCCTCGCTGAAATCAATAATTCCAACGCAGACCAATCTTTGGCTCAGGGAACCTCAGCTATCGACTTGAATGATGAGATCACTGCCGCCGCTGCCCAAACCAAGCGCAAACGCAAATCTTCCGATTCTGCAGACGGAAAACATCGCAAGAGGCGAAGATCTTATGGTCATGGGGCTGACGCCGACTCCCATGATGTGGTGCCAGGAACACAAGAAGGTGACCAGTCTGCGCCAGCTGAGGAATCGAGCACTCGTGATCTTCCATCTGCCTCATTCTTGCGTACCAGAAACGCGTCTCGCCCAGGTGCCATCTACGACGATGTTGCAGAGGATGCTCCTCAATCTCCCAGTGTTGCTCGTCTTGAATTGCGCGATGCCAGTTCGAGGGAGGGCAGTGCAGCTCTCAACGAGGCCCATGACGAGATGGACGTTGATCTCCCAGCTATAAAGGAGAGTCAAGATGATGATGCTGCTGATGGAAATACCGGGTTTACTGCCGTCAACGGACCTGGTAATCCTATTACTAGTGATCATCGCGATGTCGAGAGCATCGCTAGAGACGCATGGAATGAACATCTCAACGGTCAAGCACAACCCGATACACAAGACTCGCCCCATCCTTCTGGTGAAATGGAAATTCCAACATCTGCACAACGTCCACAGACTTCCCACGATGTGTATGACGTTCCCGGAAGTCCAGCACAAACACCCAATCCTCCGAGCACCAACACCAAAAGAACGCGGTCAGCCGCCAAGACAAAGAAGGCCAAGCCTACATACTTTGAAAAGTCGCCTTCTCCTGAAGCACCAGAGGAAGATGGATTTGCACCATTGCCATCTCCTTCTACTTTCACACCAAAGCCTCGAAAGCGAGCCAAGAAGGCCTCAAGTCGTAGAAAGTCTGAGGCCGGTCGTGCTCTCCTCTCACAGTCTATGCAGGGCGGGGATGAAGAGGCGGCAGAGGAGGAGGAAGCTGCACCAGTAGGACGCCGTAACCGAATGCTTGGTTATACCCAAGGCAGATTCAGCGATGAGGAATTGGGCCGTATCGCACAAGCAGTCGAGAGCTACCGTGTTGAGCACAACATGCTCCAACAGCAGTTGAACGAGATGCTCCACGCCCCAGGAGGCACGACTGCTGGCGACGAACATGCAGCTCTGTGGGCGCGAATCTTTGCAACTTGCCCTGACCGACACCGACAAAAAATCATCAACATTACTCGAAAGAAATTCCACAACTTTGTTGCTCGTGGCACTTGGACCAACGAGCAGGACAATGAGCTTCGCGATCTTATCGAGATTCATGGGACAAAGTGGTCCAAAATTGCAGGCATTATCAACCGCCATCCTGAAGATCTTCGAGATCGTTATCGCAACTACATTGTTTGTGGTGAATCCCAGCGAAAGGATAACTGGGACGAAACGGAAGAGGGCAACCTGACCCAATACGTGATGGAAGCCATGAGTGCCATTGACGAACTGCGGCGCATTCAGCCATCTCGTGAACTGCTTAAGAAGCCTTACGAGGAGCTCATTGACTGGCAAAACATCAGCGAGCGCATGGAGAGAACTCGCAGCCGACTTCAGTGTATCACCAAGTGGAAAGCCATGAACATCAAGACTCATGGCAAGGACAAATTGGCATCCAATGGGCCCGATGCTCGCATCTCGTTCCGTCTCGAGAAGGCCCGTCGCCAGATCGCCGCCATGCCTGACGAAGAGCGTTACCGTCTGGTCATGGCTATGCATGGCTCGTCCGCCCAAACCGAATCGAAGATTCCATGGCAGAGACTGGTCGACAAGAAGTTCCGCAACAGCTGGCATCGCCCTACTCAGATGCTTTTGTGGCGACGTCTCAGGAATAATGTCCCTGAATGGGAGCACAAGAGCGTACGAGATTGTGCACAGTATCTCCTGGACCTCTACAGCCAGACAGGCGAGCTACCAAATGTCGATGACGCTCTTTTCGACGATGCTGAAGAGATGGCGTTCGTGGGTGGTCTTCAAATCTCCGGTGCTCCCAATGGGAGTGCTGCTAACCAAGGTCATCACGGAAGCAACGGTCACAACATTATGAGTGCTGAATTTGTAACTGAGGCTGATGACGAGGAAGCTGAACCTCAGGTGAATGAGTATGGCATTCCCGACGAGAACATCCAACCTGACCTACCTATCGCACCAATTAATCAATTTGAGCCCGCACCTCTTGCGTCAATGGACCCTGTGGCTCCTGACGCGCCCCTTGCGCCTCTAGAACCCTCTGAGATGATTGATCCAGCCCTTTCCGCAGAGCCATCCCAGCCTGCTGTGACTGCAGCATTAGAGGATGAGCCCACTTTTGCAGCAATTGCCAAACCTGTCAATGCCCCTGAGTTTGTCGAGCCTGCTCCTCCCAAGGCTACTCGCGTCGCAAAGAGGACAGGCATGGGTAGGGCAAAGGCGCCCAAGGCTCCTCGTAAGTCGACACCCAAATCGACACCAGTCAAGTCCACTCCCAGTAGGCGATCCACAAGACACGGCATCGCGGTGTCTCAAGATCCTATCGAGGATGATGGAGAAGCCCGGCCTGCTGCTTCTCTAGAGGACAACTCCGAGGTCGACGAGGCCCAGTCGCGCAAGAGAAAGACACCTAGCAGGTTCCGTTCCACGGCCGCCACTGAGGCACCTACTGCTGCCGACGACTCGGACAGCGTGATGGACGACATGGAAGATCTTCCTGCTCGCGTCGCCGCCTAATTGAAGCAGTGATGGTGTGCAAGGTGGAAAAAGGAACGAGCATGATACGGCAGGGAAACATTATAGAACCTTTGCAGGGATTTCGGCGCACCTGTATGAATTACCAGTAAGATGGCCTCGAGACTAGAGTCAGCTTGTGTATTACCAGAAGTATGTTCAGGACTAGTTTTAACGCAGAGGGAAGACAAGGCACGCCGGTGGTATGGTTGATGGATAACCTAGTTGTATGAAGGGCAAGCCATTAGTCGTAATTAATTATTGCTGTTGTAAAACATCACTACCGCGTGTTGCGCCATGAAGGACTATGGTTAATGCAAATCTTGGTCTCATTTCTCATCAGTCTACTCAACCATCCGCTCAATCGCAATCCATAGTAGCGCCCTTCGTAAGTGAAGCTCCTCCTTGAAACAAACAAACATATCTACTACTCCAAACTCCAGCGAATGTTGTTTTTATGCATGAATCCTTCCCCATCAGCAACAGTCATTCCTTATCGAATCTCGGGCTCTCGCATGAAATCGGGAATGGTCAGACCCCCCTCGCCAGGCTCAAAGTATGTAGCGCCAATAGTGCTCAGTCTGGATCGGGGAGCTGCCGTGTTGGTGCGGCTGGCGGCGGCGACTTCATCCATCAATCCGACAACATCGTTAACGGGGTTGCCATCGCGGCCAGGGCCAAGGGCGGAGTCGTTGTCGAAAGAGTAGATCTTGATGCCACGAAGATGGGTGTCTTTTCCGTTCTGGTGGTTCTCGAGGATTTGCATCTGCAAAACCCAAGCAACGAGGGTGTTTCCGTCGGGACCGCCACCGGCGCCGGCGACGGGAACCTGCTGCCAGCCAACCGGGCTCTCGAGGGTCATGGTGGCGAACTCGATGAGGTTGTTTTCGCTGGTTCCAGCTTTAAAGACGACCTTTGTGGGGGTGTACGATTCATCCTCGTTGTAGTCAACGTAGAAGCGGATATCACGGATTCCGACACGCTTGGTAAAGTACATGGTCAGCTTGTGAGGCTGAGGGCCGTCGGACCTGGAGAGGCGTATTAGTGGGGTTTGTAAGGGGAAATCAGGGTGGACTTACTGCCAGAATAGCTTGAGATCATCGGCCTTGAGCTCCTCGACGCCGTTTCCAGGCTTGTGAGTACTGACGGTGAAGCGGGCTAGGTTGGAGATTTCCTTGAGACCGGCGGTAGCTGGATCGAAGAGAGGAGCGACATCGTGGACTTGTTCTTGCGCGGCAGGCTCGTCTTCATCTTCGTCCTCCTCAAGGCTAGAATTCTCGTTCTCATTCTCGTTCTCGTATTCTTCTGGGGAAAGAGATTCCTCATCGACTTCTTGGGTATCCTCGGTAGTGCGGTTACCAGCGTAAGGGCTCGGGGCACGAGGGGCTGGTGCAGCTGCAGCACCACGAGCCATTCCGAGATGGCTGATATCAGGCTCAGAGCTAGATTCGTCAGAATCCATGGGAGGCATGCTGAGACGTGGACGATCGGTAGGTTCTGCAGCTGAGAGGCTGTTAATAAAGTTAATCGCGATCTCTTGCTCGTGAAATTGCTGGCGAAGGCGAGCAATGCGCTCGTCGAAAACGGCCAGGATATGATCAACGGCTTGGATAACAGCGTCCTCGTTTTCCTTATCGTAGGTAGGAATTGGTCTCATTACTTGCTTGCGCCTGCAGAGGAGGGCTCCATTGGACTTCTTGAAGGGAAGTTCACCAAGAGGAGTTCGCTTGGTGCGATCGTCAGGGTTGCGGCGACTGCGAGTAGAGGGACGACGGCGAGTAGAGGGACGACGAAGAGTAGGCATATTCGCGGGTTCAGGATGTATAAGTGCAGAACAGGAGTGAAAGAAGTAAATCGAGGGGAGATGTGAACAGAAGAAGATGTAAGAAGATTGAGAAAGAAATTGATGAAATGGTGTAATCGAAAGAATGCAAATTGCAGAGTGCAGCGAAGAAGTTTGTGCAGTTAAAGATGCAATTGTCTAAGAGATAGATGTCATGTGCAGGGCAGCTAATGACTGATATCATCTGAGCTATTAATGCAATGAAGAATAGTAAAGCTCTACTTCTATTGTCGCATTTTGTCCGTGATGAATCACTTGATACCGCCGGCACTGGCAGCGGCTGTAAACACTTTTCAGATTGCAAACGATGAGATAACAAGGCACAGGTAGCCAAAAGAACACAATTTCAGGCCCAAGATTCACTTACTTGTATAAAGACGAAACGGATTAGGAGGCGGTGCTCGCCGACGTCGTGGGTCGGGAGGTTGATCAGGTGTTCGATGAAGAGGAGGAGGCCCGTCAGGAGTTACCAAAGCCGCAGCTGGAGAAGCGCCTTGGCCTGGAGGTAGTCTATAAGAAGAACCGCTGGGAGTTTCAGCAACTTGAGGAGATGAGGTTATATCGGATGGAGCTCCTGGGCCACTGGGGCTTGATGCGTTGATGTTTGTGTTTGCATGGGCGGCAGCTACATGGCGGGCTCTTCGCGAGCCACGCGTGATATCCATGATTAGGCAGTGGCAGTGGCAGTGGCAGGTAGTGACAGGTAGTGACAGTTGTAACTACTGTTACTACAACTGACCGATATAATTTCTAACCAAAAAGCCTATTAAAAAAAACTGCTAAGACTTATACACCGAATCGCTTAGATCAATTTACGCGCGATATCGAAGTGTGACATCCATTAGTGGATGAAAGTTGACGCGCTATCACGTGATCTGGAATTAAGGCGGTGTTCAGCTTTTACCCCTGCTTGCCCTCCACTAACTATCCTCAGCCATCCCTTAATTCTCGAAAAAGCAATATCATGAGCGTCAAAGTCAGCCAATGTCATCAATCTGCAGCAGCATCATCATCATCATCATCATAATCATCAAATGCAGGATTTTTTTCTTTAACCTCAATGAACAGTCTCGTCTCGTTCCAATGCTTGCTCAAGTGAGAGATCTCCCCTGCCCTGGAACCCCAGAGCCTCTTTTCCAGGGTCTTCCCGTCTCTGCCCCGCCAAACCAACCAACCTCTTTTTCTACTTGGTCAATTGAGCTTCCAGAACATCTTGGGGAACATACAAAGCCACAGTTGAACTTGCTTTTGCGATGCCAACTTTCAAAGTTGACAAGTTGTGGGTCGCAATGGCAGATGACATTGCTTTCCTCTCGATGAGGCTTCTATTGCTATGCTATGCTTTGCTTTGCTTTGCTACGCCGCTTACTTTCATCTCAAAGTTTATCTCAGAGTATCACTCCTATGCACCCACATGATGACGAATACACGGCACCATTTTCCCTATGATCTTCGATACCGTTGCATTGAAACGAAAGAACTTTTTTATCAGTTAAATGGAAAATGGCTGGTTGCTCGTCCAGCCTCCCCCACAACCACGCCTTGACCATGTTCAACGTTCAACGGCCAGCATCTCGTACCTGACTTGTGCCTGACTATGGGTACAGATGAAGCTCTCACCATGGCAACTACAAGGTGAGGCATGCAAGACATCGTCCGGTTAGAAATACGAGACGAGATATCATTTCCACGCAAAGGCAGAACCTGGTGTTCCATCCTTGGCTAGTAACGGTCTCGACACGCACGGCCTACGTATGCCCTACACCTGAGTAGTGTGGGCCAGATCGCCAGCCTCATCTACAGCCATCATCCTAGCATGGCCGGCTCATCACTCCAAAAATAAGCCTCATCTTACCGGTCTCATTGGCAACGATCCGAATTCAAAGTTCAACCTGCAGACATCGTCAATGTCTTTTGCCGCTTCCGCTACGTCATTGTCGCTTTTACTTATCTACTCACCTCCCCGCTCGCCACATTGACTTAGACATGTTCAGGGACCTTCCATGAAACTAGACCCTTCACATTTTTCACAAGATCCAAGCTTTGTGCCCACATTTTACTTCTGTCCGTGTAATTCAAGGCTTCCAAGCGGTTGTCTAAGCTTGCATCACTACTATTTTCAGTGGCACACACTGACCTCAGCTTCCTTCAAGGCTCAGTTTACAGTACATCTCCACCACTGAAACAACCCCAAACGATGTCATTAGCAAGGATGACTTCAGATAATCAGGGCCGAGTCGGGGTAACGGGACACTCGGTGAACCTTGGGTGAACCCTGAATACAGCCTCACGAGCGAGAGTCTCAGCAGCATAAATATCGAGACATGTCGACAGTTTGTAGTGTCTAATCAATCAATTAACAATCACCACATTACAACCGTTCCAACCGGCTAGAGATCAGAGCTCGTCTCGGGATTTCACCTGGTTCTTCTGATGTCTCTTGATCCTTTACCTACTATTGAAACAACTTTGACTTCTTCTTCTCAATCTGATATCGACATGTCCTCCTCCATCCTCAACCGTTCGTCTCGCAGTACGCCTGCCATCAATGCTTCAGCATTCAGTCCTCCTGGTGAAGCTGCCAGCTCCTCAAGTCAAGAGAGAGTCCCTTTCATGCGAGACAATTCTCCAGAGGCTGAGAGCCTACCATCCAATCCGGCTGCCACTCCAGTTGTCACTCACGGCGATAATATGGCTAGCAACCGAAACTCCGATGCTGATACTGTGGTGCCTCTTCAACCTGCCCCTAGCCACGAAGCCAGTCGTGTCCGGCCTGGTTCCCGTACCAGTGCCTTTGTCACACCCAAGACAGCTCGGTTCTCTCAGGACGGTGCAGCAGAGCCTATGCAGGCCTCTGGAGGATCTATAAAGTCAACTCGACGCCGCACCCGCGACGATTACGACTTTGACGAGGCTGCCAACCATCCTACTATTGCAGACTATGACCGATACTGGCGCAGTGACCGTGATCGTTATACCGCTCGAAGGGGCCCATATCCGCCCCCAACCTTCATGAATCGTCGTCGAGCATACCCTCAGGACTCGGACGAGGAGTTTTACAGTAGCGATGACCCCCGCATACCTAGAGACCCCTATGACTCTTATCGTGGACGAAGAATGATGGATGAAGAAATGGGATTTTTTTCAAGGCCTGGCCATCATCGACGTACTTCTACCGTCAACGGTTTCAACATTTCCACTGGCAAGCTCGAATGGAACAACCTGAGCGCTCAGGAGAAGTCAGAGATCATGCGTCTTCCCTTGACCCAATGGATGAACTCCGACTTCAAGAACCACTTTGTTGCTAGTTTGGGAGAGTTGATTGGTACTACTATGTTCCTCTTCTTTGCTTTTGCAGGCACAGAGGTTGCCAACATTCAGACCGCCACCACGAACAATACGACTACAGGAGAGTCAACTGGCTTCAACGTTTCCAAGCTTCTCTATATCTCCATCATCTTCGGCTTCTCTCTCATGGTCAACGTCTGGGTATTCTTCCGTATTAGCGGTGGTCTCTTCAACCCTGCCGTCACCGTTGCTATGCTGATGGTCAAGGCCATTAGTATGACCAGAGCTATCTGCCTATTCCTCGCCCAGATTCTTGGTGCAATGCTTGCCTCTGTTGCAGTGCGTTATCTTTTCCCCGAGACATTCAATGTTCGAACAACTTTGGGAGGTGGTGCATCTTTGGTCCAGGGAGTGTTTATCGAGGCTCTCCTTACTGCTGAGTTGGTGTTTACCATCTTCATGCTTGCGAAGGAGAAGCATCGGGCTACCTTTATCGCGCCGGTCGGCATAGGCCTGGCCCTGTTCATCGCTGAGATGGTGGGTGTTCAGTTCACCGGAGGTTCTCTCAACCCTGCTCGAAGCTTTGGTCCTTGTGTGATCACTGGTACCTTTGATTCTGAGCATTGGATTTACTGGGTTGGACCCGGTATTGGATCGCTGATTGCCGTGTGCTTCTACTGGTTCATCAAGACTCTGGAGTACGAGATGGCCAACCCTGGTGCTGATGGTGACGATGTCAACGACCCTACAAAGAATCCTGAGAAGCGAGCCGAGATCCAGGCCGCCAAGCCTCCTTCAATTGCCTTTGGCGCTGGCAAGACCCCTTCGATTCGCAGCTAATTCCCAAGGTCCTGAATATGACTGGACGAGAGTAGAAACGATATGGACATGAGCTATCAACGATACACGACGAAAAGCTGATGAATAACAATGATGCTTCATGAAGATGGATGCAAGATGGAAAAAAAAGACGAGGTCAAGGATTATGGCACAACGACGAAGCAGAGAATGAATCGTGAACAAATGCTTTAGAATTGCTTGCACTGATTTGAGCATTGTGCAATTGAATGGAGTTTGGGATGGGGCGTTTGGACTGCGTTTTGACATTTGCCCAGCGAATTTGATGACTTTGGGCCTGATTACTCCAGATGAAGGAGTGTATAGATAGAGATTAGGTAGTGAACAATAGACACAGAGGTACCCAACCAATACATATTTACATAAACTTCTTCCGTTACACGAACATGAGTGATGCTACCTGACCTAGCTTTAACATGCACGCCCTTGACAATCATGCCACCATTGTCTCTAAGATACCTACCTAATATTCTGTCCGAACTGGATAGACAGAAGACAATTAGCAGCGGCAAGTGCCTAAATTCTTCCCCCTCTGTAGATAACGTTGACCTTGACAACGCAACGAAACAGCACACTTTATCACCGTTTCAGTACAGGTTTTATTAAACTGCTTTGTTTTCCTTGGTCTACTTCGCCTCAAAAAAATCTTTAATGAATCGTTTGGTTATGATCGTGCTGTCGTCCACGTCTGATCGTGTTCATGATGCAGCTGACAATGACCCACGACATGGCGAAGCCAATGATGCCGGCGAGAATACCCAGTACGAGGCCAGCTCCGATATCACGGGTGACCCCTGGTGGGAGGTTGTTGACTGGCTCGGGTGTTATGGTGCTTTGGAGGGCGGGCATGTCCATCGTCGGTTTGGTGTATGGGGATGGGATGGGATGTGTTGTTGGTATCGAGAGCAAGGGACAAGGTTCGTCGCTGAACGGAACGGCAATAATGGCTTTTACCGAAGAAGATTACTCTGACGTTATTTCAGATAATTCTTGTTAGAGATTATCTTGAGGCAGAATTATGAGAGGGGATCGACTCACGGGAGTGTAGTGTTGATACCAGGTTATGGTTTGACGAGTTCTTTCGTTCGTTCGGTATCTCGGATGACAAAGTTGAAGGAAGAGTAGATACTTCGTCAACTGGCAGCAGAAGATCGGTCTCCTTATGATGAATATGGAGAAAACCAGTAGTTATTGTGCTGCGGTGGTGTTTATACGCTGAGATGTGACAGTGACTACCAGCTGGCAGATTGAAGTAAGTGAATAGCATGCATATTGGAGGTGATTGTTCGAAAACGGACTATTCATCCACTCGTCTGACAGCAGTACAATTAATTAAGCGTCTTGTTCACAGCAATCTCTGATGGTAGGTATATCTATTCTGTTTGTCAATTTTGACCCAAATATACCTACTCCATATTCCTGTCACCCAACAGTTTGCGTATTCTGCAGAAGGTATGTTTGTGCATTCTATTCATATCCATAGGTACTCAGGTGCCCCTAGACGTAGTTTTAAGCGCGGACCTGGCTACTACATCTCTAAACCGTCTCCAATCGTCCAATATCACAAGCATTTCGTCACCGAGGGCCCCGTGCCAGTGATGTACATCTCTCGAACGAAGCGACCTCGTCTTGTCTTGTCGTAGGTTAACATCAGACCAAACAGCAGACCGATCGTCAACAAGTCACAAGACAAGCCCCGTTGGCTCAGTGGTAAAGCGTATCACTAGTAATGATAAGATCACTGGTTCGATTCCAGTACGGGGCATGTGACATGCATTCACTTTTGTCTTTTTGAACACTTTTCGAATGTATATAAAATGAAGATACATATATATATATAGAAGATGCTGGCTGGTATTATCGTGAAATTTCTTTCTGACTGTGGTGTTGAGTAAAGCTTGACTTGAGGGTTGCCTATTTTGGATTGTTTCCCAATTGAGCGATATTGCACTTGCTGACGGTTTGCGAAGGTGATGATGCCTCGAAACCCATTTTCCTATTTAACTGAATCACTTACACAAACGCATAAAATATATTGTTTTAGTATCATACGGTTGCCGCAGAGGTTATATGCCATGTTTCAACTGTGGGGAAAGGATTGGCCATAAAGAACCTTGTATATCCATCAATATGAATGAATGTCTTACCCTGAAGCGAACAATGGGGTTCCATTTGTATGGTTGCTGGAATATCGAGTATCTAGACAATAGGACGATATGGCCAAGTCACATACATACATAGTTCTCGTGTCATGGGAGTGTGTCAGTCAGTCAGTAGTCAGTCGTCTTGGCTAAAACCTCAAGATATAAGTGACCCCGTGACCTGCCTGTCTCAGTTGGTTTCATTCTCACAGCCGTGATGACTTCATGTGTGCATCCCAGTCAAAAAGCGGAGAGTTGGGCCAGTGAAGAGGAAAGATCGGGCACGAAAGAGCAAGGGGAATGGGAGGATGTGGAACCAGCATTAAATTCCATCAACATGGCGCGTGCCTTTTTTTCAATAGTCTTTTGGTGTTGTCTGCTGCTGGGCATTCAACAACATTTGAGAAGAACTTTGCAAGCCTCGGAACAAGAGAGAGAGGAAATACGTACTCAACGAATTAACGAGTACGGATAATTACCTAGGTACTCGAATAACACTTGGAAATGTTGACCGGGATTCGGAAACCCCATTTACAGGTAAATTAAGATTGATGTCATTCGCCCACTCTGGCCCCTTTTCGCTTGGGCATGCCCATTCATTCATAAGGATAGGCGCTGCCGAGCCAAGCTTTGGTAATTAATGAGTGGAAATTTGGCGAGATAGAGAAGAAGAGAGAGACAGAGGCCGTGAGAGTTTGGCAGATGACTGAAGTCAGAATCATAAAAATGTACCATGATGAGATGAACCAGTCATCGAGGACGCTACACGAGACCTAACGTTAGCTGGAGGTTAATTGCAGGTATCAGCATCTCATCCCATGCACTGTTCAATCAGTCTGATGTTGATAATAATGATGATGATGATAGCTGGGGTGTGTATCTTGGTCCAACTCCACCAGATACTACCTCAGCCATTCAAAAACCTCGCTACCTGTATGCCATCTCGGCTGTTGATTAAGTATGGGAAAGACCTTGATTTTCAAGTAAACAAATGGAAACCTTTAGTTCATTGCAGTACAACAAAGGGGTGGTGATATGTGATATTTGGCCTGGTTGCGGAGGGGGGGGCTTTAAGTGTTATTCAAGGTTCCTGATCAATGCACGGATATTACCACACGAGAGAGAGGCTTGACAACTAACGATGGCGTTAGATAGCCTACTAGGATCTGTGGTTGATAGAAGATTGTTAGAATGAATGACTAGATGATCATTGCATGGGTTCTTTGTTCTGCCCTGCCCTTGAGCTTGAGACACAATGTCTCTGGTGTTTTACTTTCCTTCTGACGTTTTCGTCCAAGTCACTATCTCCATTCGGCGACTCACTTGGTCTTTCAACGCCGGAAACAAAACCTGAGGCTCCCGTCGTCTTCCATCAATGGAAGAAGAACCCTCAAATTGGCGATTTCAGCTCATGCACACCCGCCCTTCACACCCCTACCACTACCACTACCCCTCCGCTGATTCCAGGGGACCAGCTGCCCTAAAGAAGAGCTGGAGTGGATAGTGGAGGGGTCACTGCACCTCCATGGGCACACTTTCCCCTGGACGCGGCAGACCTAGGGAGATGGCATTGGTCTGATCATTAGCTCCACCCCACTCCAAAATGGTTGTTACCCGTCCCTTGGAAACTTCCATAATTACTGGACTGTACCTACTACGGAGTACAGCTGGAGCCTTCCTTCCTTCAAGTGCCTTTCAGCTGCGCGACGCCCGTCTGCTCTATTCTCTCTCTCTTTCTTCCTTCATCATCTCTTTGCGCCTCGCCTTTTTCAACCGTGATACCCATATTCTTTATTCATCTCTTCTACTCTTACTTACTCACAAGTTACGACTTTTCCCAACAAACTCACAATGACCATGACCGATGAAGAGCTCGACCGCGACTGGCAGCCCAACGGCCGTCGCCCCCAATCGTCCGTATCCCCCTATCCTCCCCCATTGAGGCCGCTCACGATGCCCTCTACAAATTCGCTATCATCGTGCTCAAAGAGCTAACACTTCCATCCTCTACAGAACCATCGCACGCTCCTTTAGCGCAGAGCTGATGGATATTTTCCGCATCGACAACTCCCTCACGGACCTGGATCAGCAAGTCCACAATAAGTCGGTCTACCACTCACTCACTCACCGCACCGTTTCACATCCGTCCTGAACATGCATCTAACGCATTCACCCGCCAAAACAGGAAGCAAACCGTCGACAAAAACGCCGAAGAACTTGCCTCTCTTGAAGCCCGTATTCGCGAAATGGAAGAACGCCTTCGTCGCTCCGGAGGCAACCCCCCGCGACCGGCTCAAACTGCCTCCTCCTCGGCCAACCAACCCCAGTCTCAGTCTCAGCAGCAGTCGAGCTCCCTCGGCGCTCCCAAGGACGACTCCAAGGCTCGCTCACGACCGGGAAGCGCTCGCACCATCCAGCAGGCTCCCTCGTCAGGCAACATGCCCCCGACCCCGGGCGCCAGTGAAGGTGAATACTATGTCGTCACCCACGCAGACTTACAAGACGGCCCGCGCTGACGAAACCTTTTTGACTTTTTATAAAGACGGAGATCACGAATAAAGCAATCTAATCCTTCTTTACCCTGCTTATCTCTTCATTACGAGCCATTCAATTCTTTTTTTGATCGGGGACACACATGACTATCGGCAGTCTTACTCTTACAAGAAAGAAGCACCCTTAAGCTAGTGGATTTTTGAGTGCGGAGAAACAAACGGCCTAAACCTTGGCCAGACCGCAATCCGCCTCCGTCCATTTTCCGGGACAATGTTTCAAGACTGACTCAGTGACCCCTTTCAACCACTGGCCAGATTCTTTGTTTTGAAGGAAGCCACGAATTACAGCCGAGGTGCATTACAAACTTCAAACGCCTCCGACTTTTATAATGTATATGCGGTTGCTGCAGGAGTTTTCAGGAGCCCGGGGGGAATCAAGGCGGACCCCCTGCCCGCCCCCCTTTTTTGTCGTTCGCTACCAATATTCCCGGCGTTCATAGAGGCAGCATTTGTAACATCTTTTTTCAATCATATTCATCCTCGCTTCTAAAGTCGCGTCTGGCTGCTGCATATTGGTTTTTGCGATGATAACGTCTGTGTCATTTCGGGACAGGCTTATATATAGCATGGTGGAGGGCACTCGTCATGCTCTGATTGTGTCGGGTTGGGATGGGATTCATTTGGATAGACGGCATTGGTTGATAGTGCGTCATCAGAATTTGATGTATGACCGAGGAGACATTAACGAGGTTTGTATGTATCTTTTCCAGCTAGGCGGAAATACATGAGTCCTTGATTAGGTGCTTTGAATATCTCAGTGCTACCGCTCCGAATTCCTTACATGCTGCTGATTCTAGGCCTGTGTCTCACCTATCAATGCATCGTTGTAGCTGATTAGAACCGGCACGCTCCAAAGAATGTCTCCTTAAACTCTAGCAAGACAGATTCCACACCATTTATCCCTCAATATCGTCCAGCTCCTTGTTGGCAAATCCGACCTTGTTCTTCTCAAGGTCGAATGCGACAAACAGCGCCTTGAGTGCCACGTCTCCAACAATAGTCACTCCTAAGCTCTCTGCACTCTGCATCCCGCCCCAGCAGTACTCGGGATCATCATCGGTAGGGCTGTAAGCGAGATACGGTCCGGGGATGGTCAGAACGTGCTCTGTACCGGGTACCTTGAACATCAAATCTGGCAGCTGGCTGGTGAACTTGCAGGGGAACGTAAATGCGTCACCAAGGCGCGGGTCGATCCGCATGTCTGGCACATCGTACCAGTACATGCCTGCAATGGAACCGGGTAGGAAGAGCAGAGTGGTGCCTGTGTCGATGGTGGCTTCGAACGTGTGTGCAAGCCAAACTCTACGTTGACCGGTCCAAGCTGTCACATCGAACGTGACATCCCAATGGGGGCTGTCTTCTCGCGTGGCCATCCACGAGATATTGTCCTTAGCTCGACTCTCGTCGATGTATCCAAAATCAAAGCGACCCGTGGCGTTCCGGCGCAGATCAACAGTAAAGACTGGCTTATCGAGGAGCGGGCGGAGTTTGTCGAGGAGAGAAGGAGTTGGAGGCTCAATGTTGCTGGGAAGAGACTTGGCAAGGCCCATGATTCCGGTGAGCTCGATTTCACGTTCAAAGCGCGGAGCCATGATCTGAGCAGATTGAATGGCTGTCTTTTCGAGTTCAAATTCCCCTATGCGGACGGTATCGAGGTACACGATGCCATCGGCGTGAGTGCCGTCGACTGACGTATAGTGTTAGTATGTCCCTTTTCAACAGGTCTGTTAAGGAGAAATTGCTTACCATACTCAACGTTCCATTCAGCATCGCGGAGGCGTCGAGATGTCTTGGAAGAGTTGGGTTTGTATCGAGGAGCCCAGGGACCTTGAGTGTTGGTTCGATAGATTGTGTCCGTGGATTGCACCCACCTGACTGATCAGTATGAGTAACGTATCTTCAGAACTGGGACTTACAGATCAGCAGACCCAGTATCGACAGCAATCTTGAGCGTCTGAGGCGGGGTCCCGACCTTGACGTCGGCGATGTAGATTTCATCATTGCCAAGGGGCTTCACGTCGACACGACCATCTGCAAACGACATTAGCAGACAACTCAGGTATTATATGATGATAAACTTTTGCAACATGGACATACCATCATCAAGCAGCGAGAACGCAGATAGAGTCTCTGGAGGGACCGGCTTCCCCCATTTCTTGTGTGCTGCCACCCATTCTCGAACAAAGTCGGGTTTGGAATCCTTCTTGATCCCTTCAAGCGAGAAAGCTTTAGGCGTGGCAAGGACAGTCGTCAAGCTAGTTGCTACAAGGAGCGTAACAAACAAAAAGAGGCTCTTCATGGTTGCTGAACCAAAGGAAGGAAAACAAGAGGTTGAAAAGAGCGGGAAGAAGCGCTGAGAAGTGGAATAACAAGGCGACAGAGGAATTCGACAGTAGATGTAGGAAGTAGACAGAGCAGGAAGAGGAAGGTGGTCGCGGACACTGAGTCATTGAATATGGCAGTGCCTGCCATATTCAAATATGATCGAAGGTAGAAAGTGCGATGGTTACACGCTAGTCGGGCAACTTCTCGGTCAGTGCCAACTTACATCCTCCAAATACAAGTCGCTTTCACTTCCAATTGCCGAAGTCTCACACGAGCAAGCATCAACTTCCGATATCATACTCGGACATGTCTCTTTTCTCGCTGTGAAACACACACAATCGCTTCACATAGACGAGCCCTTGCCTCTACCTCCTTGCCGAACATTACACAACCGCAGCTGTAATCGGATGGTTTCTCGCCTACAGGATCTAGGGGGAGCAAACACGGAAACCTGCAACTACGAAGTAACCCATCTCAGTATCCACGTCTCTGGTAGCAACGACGCGACACAAGCACATGGACTTTGTTTTGCTCTTTGAGGACTGCAGGAGATACAAAGATGGACATATACTCGACGTACTGGTAGTCATGTGATAGACTCACGAGACCATGCGGAAATGTAACAGTACCAAGTGAAACAAACCTGGGCCTGAGACATATGATGCTTCGTTACGTGCGGTCCGTTGGCGAAAAAACGTTCCCAAACGACACGGCCCGTGAAACAGGACCGACATATTCGTCGGTAACCTCAGAAATGTGCGAGAAATGCATATGTCCTATTCGTGATATTCTACAGTCAGATGCTCTATCATCCATCACCTAACCCAGTATCGATCAAGATATGTCTCAACAACCAGCCCTACCCTTTTTTTGTATAGTAGAAAAGCAACAAAAATCAATACCCCACCGTCTATAGTTCATCGTGAGTCTGCTTCTTGTCCTCCTCAGCCTTCTTATCGTCCTCACCATTCAATTCCTTGACCAACTGCTCGAGCTTCTCCTCGTCGATCTTACCATCCTTGATGTAATCCGCAGGGTTGAAATTCAATGTCTCTTGCCACGGGTCTGCGCTGGTTGTCTTGGTCTTCTTGGTCTTGGCGCTCTTCTTGGCTTCCTTGGCCGCCTTCTTGGCCTGCTTGTTCTTCTCCTCCATTTTCCTGGCAGCCTTGAGAGCGACTTCGATACCAGCCTTCTCGAGCTTGTCACGCTTGGCCTTGAGGTCCTTGGCGAGGAGCACGGGGTCTTCAACAGAAGTTAACTTGGCCTGCTTGGGCTCAAGCTCGCTAAGCCAATCCTGGGTGGACTTGTGGACGTCAATGACATCCTTAAGATCCTCCAATGTGTATACAGGAGGAACAGGGCCCTTCTCCTTGACGACGTCCTCCATCTTGCGAGCCGTTGCGGCCGTGTCTTCATCCTCAAGTCCATCGAAATCCCCACTAGGCTTCTGTGCCGCAGTTTCGGTGCTAGAAGACTCAATTGATGATGACGCAGAGGCCGACTCAGAGGCAGATTTGTGCCAGTTCTCGTACTCGGCGATCTGGTCTTTGACCTTGTTAACGAAATCGGAGGTCTTGTCTAGAGCATCCTTCAAACCGGCGATCAGCTCGGGGCGCTTCTCAGTCTCTTCCACCCTCTTCTGAATAGGCGTGACGAGATCCTTAAGAGTCTTGAGCTTAGACTTTAGAACATCCTTGGTAGCTTCCGCACCATCAGCGTAGAGCCAGTCGCTTGTTTCGCTCGAAAGATCGGCCAACTTGGTCCTCTCCGCCTCGGTAGAAGCTGCAATAAAGGCCTCACCCTCAAGGAGGTCCCTAATCTTGTATGTGAAGGCCTCGAGCTGGTTGAGAGCCTCCTCTCGTAGTAATCGTGCCTTATCGGAAGCAGCAAAAGCCTTGAGACGATCCTTGGACTTGGTGACCTCTTCCTGACTGAGGCTGGGAATACCAACCTTCTCGACAGTGATCTCCACAGGAATGCCAACAATTTCTCGCTTCTTGACTTCAGGCTTGAGCTCCTCGGTGCTTCCGGAAGTGGTAGAATCAGATCCAGAAGCAGTAGAAGAAGATTCAGTGGAAGTAGTGGAAGAAGAGGCCTTGTCCTTAGCATCCTCCTTCATCACCCCCTCAGAGCCTTCCGCCTCAGCTCCCTTCAGGGGCTTCTGATCCTTCTTGCCGAAGCCAAACAGGTTCTTGACACCATCCACAAGACCTTCCTTGACCTCGGCCTCGCACTCAACGGCGGCCTTGGCAATCTCGACCTCGCCGTTCTCGCTGCTAAGTTTGACACCAAGCTTGAACTGGATCTCGGACTCGACACAGGACGGGTACTTTTGCTTGATAGCGGCGATGGTAGCGGTCAGGTTCTTGGTGGTCAGAGTCTTAGTGTCCTTCTCCTCGGAGCCAATCTGTTGGTAAAATGTAGCGGTAAAGTCCTCGCTGTTAGTGAAGGTGAGATCCTTAGGAGCAGCTCCCTGGGGAGAGACGGCGGACCAAAGTCGCTGGTGCTGAGTCTTGTCCTCTTTGGTGTTCCACTTCACGCCGGCTGAGTAAAAGCCTCCCTCAGAAATTCGAATCTCTTTTACACGGAAGCTGGGGCTGAGCTCAGCAGCACGGAAGCCGGCGCCAAAAACGGCGGCCTCGTCAGAGTTCACGTTGGATCGAATCTTCTCGGCAGAGCCAGAGACCTTCTCCAAGACCTTCTGAACGAAGGGAGTGCGAGAAACACCCCCGTGAAGGATGATAGAGTCAATGTCGATGATGTCAAGGTTGGCCATTTTGAGGGCATCGCTGATCACAACAGTGATTTTCTCGGCGTGCTCAGAGGCCATCTCCTCAAACTCGGCGCGAGTGATCTTGTATCGGAAATCAATATCCTCGTATAAGCCCTCGAAGCTGGCTCCAGTGTTCTGGTTGGCGCTCAAGACATGGCGAACCTTCTCGACTTGGTTGGTGAGCTTCGCAATGGCGCGACCGTGAGTCTTGACGCTCTCAGCGGCAACTGACGCTTTCTGGGCAGCCTTGGACTCAACAAACTGCTTGACCATGTCGTCCAGAATAAGGTAGTTCAGGGCGTCTCCTCCAAGAGTGCGGTCCCAGCCAGCGCCGAGAACTTGAACCTCCTGGACAGTCTTGTTGAACTTGCCAATATCCTTGATCGTTCGGCCCTGGAACTTCAAGACAGTAGCCTTGGTAGAGCCAGCCCCCATGTCAAAGACAATGTTGTACTCAGGCTTGGATCCATTGCTGACATTGGGGAACTCTCGGCTAGTAGCGTAGTTCAGACCGACGGCAAGACCGTCAGTGAACAGTCCCAGAACCTTCAATCCAGCAAGCTCGGCGGCAGTCTGTATAGCCCGCTTCTCGTCGACGGTGTAGAAAGGAGGTACAGTAAGGACAACGGAGCGAACGCTGGTTCCATCGCCAGCGGCCACCTCAGCGTTCTTCTGCATGCTCTGCAGCTCCATGGCAAGCAGCTCCTCAACCATCCAAGCTTCTTCCTCGGCTGTAAAAGCCTTACTCTTGAAAGCGGCTGTGCCTCGGGTAGGGTGTGACTGCAACTGCAGCGCGGGATGCCGGGCAGCGTACTCTTGCACCACTGCGTTGTCGGTGGTCAGGCCAAGGATAGTCTTGAGGTTGGGATAGACGTCGCTAGGGAATCGAGACGCGAGAGCCATGGCGTCGGCGCCATAAGCCCTCTCGGGGTATTCACCCTTCTGAGGACCGTTCCTGGAAGGCTTGAAGACAATGGCTGAGGTTTCTTTTCGTCGGGAGTCCTTGGTCAGGACAATGTCGAGAGGAATACCGGGCTTGACAAGAGCGGCCTTGATATACTCGGTACCAAGGTCGACACCCAACACAGCGGCAACAGCGAAAACATTGGTCGCAAAGAGGAATATGGCCGCCAAAAGGGTCATGAGCGGCGAGACTCGAGAAGCCATGATGGTGGTTTGGTGGGGGTGCGCTCACTTGCGCACACCGTCTGAAGGAAAAGGTCTTTATATCAATGAGGAACGTTGCCTCTTGAGAAAGAGAAAAAAAAGACAATAACGTCTAGGGGCGAGTAAATAAAAAGCCCAGAGAATCACCTTATCTCTTGTAGATATATAAGTTGAGAAAGAGAGGTTGATGTGGCCAGAATGGAGAAGTCTCCAATAGGGACGGGCTGCAACAAGAAGCCACGATGGCTGTTAAATTTAGTGGCAGTTTTCAGCCACTCGAGGGAAGAGGACAGCTAACAATAGGTACAATCGCGGCGGTGACGTGCGTTCTAATGCAAGGCTGACATGCCGATAAAGTGAAGCAGATGAGCTATTGGTGCGATAAGAAAGAAAGTGGATTTCGAGTTTCGGCCTCGTCTTGGCATTTTTCGCTTGACACATTAATGATCCAGGATTCCCCAACTACCGACTGAAGATTGACAAGTGGCCTATTGCTTTGGAAACTTCATGATATTTGATAATCAGGTCACAGTCTGATAAGTCTTGGATAACTTCATGATTATTACTGTTGATTCATGTGGGCAAGGCATGACACAGTAGATCGTGATCGCTGTTGCTAGCTTATTCGGCTCCCTGAGAAGCTTATTATTCTAAACCTTGAGCAACGACAACATCTTATTATTTCTCATCTACCAACTGCAGCATGTCCCTAGACCTCTAGCCTTGTGATAGAATCACGAGAGCTTATAAAGACTGTTCTACAAATCGCCCTTATAAGAATGGAAGCACGTGGCTAGGCTTTCCACGTTTGCATTGCACAGGCTTGCCAACTTCATCGGCCAACCAAAAGGCGTCTCAAGCTCCCCACATTCTCCAAGACCCTTGTCAACCCTATGACGGCACAAGCCGAAGCTCTAAAGTTCAGGCTCAGCCTTATCGAGGGATCCAACGTCACTAGGAATGAAGAAGGAAGAAAAGATAGTTTGGCAAGTCGTATATTACAGTAGAAATGAAAATAAAGAGTTCTAATTTTCAATCACTATCCAATGGCATATTTTCATTCTGCGCCACTCAATCTCGTGACATGTGATCGCAAGCCAGCAGTTCGATATCACGTTCACTCGACGCACATCGGCAGGTATTCATTTACATTGTTTACCTACTGCCTTAGACATCCTTCCCGAAAGGCCTATTGTTACAAAGTTATTAAGAACTCCAACCGACACCATGGCCAGATGTAAATCCGAGTCCCAAAATCATCAAAACCCCAAAATGCAAAGTCCTCAAGCCCTCCGTCCTTTGGCTAAATGCCAGAGCCAAAGGAAGCTTGACTTGTAAACGCCGTCATCTCATGGTGTAGTGTACATTTGCCTCCGGGAGGTACAAGGAGATTCGTAGGTTGCAAGTCTACCGAGTGCCATGTTGTGGAGTATTTACGACTCGTCACTGCGCTTTCCGCCTCGAGAGGGACCGCCAGCACCACGGTGACCGCGACCACGGCCACGACCATCACCACGGAAGCCACCTCGGCCACGGTGCTCACCTCGTCCACGACCTCGGTGGTTGCCACCCTCGTTGCGGGGTCGGTTTCGCTGGACTTGGTGGAATCCATCGTTAGGGTCGGCGGGGGTCTGATTTAGTCAGTCAGCATCTCAATCGTCCCATGTGGGCAACAGGGTCGGCATACCTCTGGGTGGTCATCAGCCCAAGACTGAGTATTGGCGACACGAGTAGGAGCGGGAGCAGCAGCCTCGGCCTCGACAGCCTCAGCGGGCTTTACATCAACCCACTCTTGAGAAGCGGAGAGCTCGTTGTTGGTAGCGTCCCAGTGGCTTTCGGCAACGGCGTTAGCGGCGTCGTCGGCCACGCTGGCGTTGGCCAAACCGTTGGAAGAAGGCTCAGTAGCGGTAGGAGCAATAGTATCACCAGCCTCGATTTCGGTAGCGGCAGCATGCGCAATAGTCGGGTCAGTACCAACATCCTTAGCGGCCTCGGCACCACTTTCGGCGGGCTGGGGCTCATCATAGGGAGTCTTGTACTCCTGGGCGAGGGACCTGACCTTGGAGACTGGCACTTGTTAGTATGGAGGATAGAGCTAGAGACTAGTCTACTCACAAGATGTCTGCAGTTGCTCACCAGGCACGCTGAAGATCTGTTCCTCAGAGCCATTGACAAGTTTCAGCATAGACTGAACAGCGTTCTCATCTCCAGAGTAAATGGCGAGAAGCACTCCTTCGATAGCCTGGCTCTCGTCAGACTCGGGGTCTTGAGCTTCCTCACGACGGTAGGCGGCAAGTCGCAAGAACTGCGAAAGGACCAAGAGGTTGTCATGCAGAGACCTGGAAGCTTCAGCCTTAGCCTCAGCAACGGCATCGGCTTTAGCCTTCTCGAGGTTCTTCTCATGTTCGGCCTTGTCATTGGCAGCACGTGTTCGGTACTGCTCGTCGACCTTCTGGTATTGGACAAGCTGTTCCTCGTATTGTGCCAGCTGGGCCTGTAGAGCGGGCTTCTTGAGGATCTGAGCTTTCTGATCGGGGTTGATGATCTTGGCGGCAATCAGCTCATCGAGTGACTTGCCAGGGTTTTCGTTCAGGAGGGAATCGGTCTTGGAGGCGTTGGTCTGACCACAATGTTAGTATGGCGATGGTTAAGCATGGGTATAGGAAGACAAGAAATACGCACAATCTTCTTGTTGACATTTCGGATGTTCCTTTCATGTTGTTAGCACACATGCATCTTGGCTTCACCTCCGTTTAAAAGCTTACTTCTGAATCTCCTTGATGTATGGGCTCTCGAAACTGTCATCGCCCGTCTTATCGGCAGTGGCAGAGGCGATGCTGGGGGCAGGAGACTCGGTTCGCTCAAGAGCCTTGGCGGCCTTCTTCTTGGCCGACTTGGAAGTAGGCTGACCAGCTTGAGCAGCCATCACGATAGAGGGAGGAGTAGGTAGGAGGTCGAGTATGTTTTCGGGGTAGAGAGTTTGCGCGAGGCTTTGAGGCACTGTCAGCGGTGATGTGCGACAGGCTTGAAGAGGTGAAGACTGTTTGAGGGTTTGTTGATTAAGGAAAGCTAGATACTAGCTGAAGACGTGTTTAGAGTGCAGGTGCAGATTGAGTTGTGGAAGAATGGAGTGATGCAGAGAAATGAGTTGGGTACGAGAAGGAGAAAGACAGCTTGTGGTGGTGGTACACAGAATCGAAGCTGGGTGCCAGTGCCAGTGTCAGTGCTAGTGCCACTAGCCTCAAGTGCGCCCAGGCAGCCCCCCCTGCATTGTCACTGCCTACGTTTCTAGAATCGTTAAGAATGATGCGTTTCAGCGGCTTCATGATAAACAATTGTATCTATTCTTCGCGGTAAAAATGAGATTTGAAAGATTTTGAGGTGCTTTATAAGGTCCCTTGTTATGTATTTATTGTCCTATTGACATTTTGAAGGAGGCTCTTGTGGTTGACATCCATCCTTCGTCATGGCAAATGCCCCACCTCCTTGAAGTCGCATTCAGCTCGAGCTGGTCTCGTGCCCCGGCACTGCGCTATCTCATCTTCGCGACAACTCTTGTATCAATTGGGCAGGCCAATGGATATTATGATACAGTTGCTTTCCTCCCCGGTACGATATTGGATGATTAATATGATGTTAATGTATCGACTCGGCCGTCGCGTCTACTATGTATGGGTATCTCTCAGCAACGGCGCGGCTCTTGATTATCGCGACTTGATGGTCTTTTTAATAGGTGTTCGTCGGTAATTGCAAAAAGTTGACTTTGCTCAACCCTTAAACTTGGTCAAGGTATCCTAAAGAATAAGAATCAGCATATACAGAGCGATGCGAGCTCGTGAAGCATACCCTCGTAACCTTCTTGACGCTGCGTGCAGAAAGTCCTCGCTCGCCGGATTGTTTAGATTGGATCGCCGCTTCTTTGACAAGACTGTTAATAAGTTAGTTTATGAGGCTGGTTATATATATTATCGCTGGAGTCGTACGTTTCCATGAACAAGATGTAGTCGAGGAAGATCTAAGACAAGTAAACATTAGCATTGATTGCAATCATGAAAATGCCCTTGACGCACAGTAACATCGGCATTTTTCTTGAGATTGTGGTTCGAGTGAGCCTTGATAATCTTCTTGACGGTAGCTTTGGGGTAAGGCTTCTTTCCGAGAGCCATGGTTGTTGATAGTATTCGTTGTTTTGTTTCTTTTCAATGTTGACAAGGCACGTTGCTCTCTGATCTCACCAAAGACTTGAGATGCGGAGTTAGCCAATCGGTAGTGCCCGAGAGGGTGTACGTACCTGAGAGCTCCACACCCTCAAAGCAGTGGAGCCCTTGTTCGCAATGAGGGGCGTACTGTGCCAGCTCAACCGGGTTACTCTCCGCACTGTAACCTACCTTTGGATTCAGTTGAGTTGTGCGCAGAGACATGCTTGAGGTTTGTACAACAGCGATATTATCTTCGGTCGCGCATAATGGCTTCACTAGTACAGCGTCGCATGGTAAGATAATCCCTCGATAGTCTTCGAAGCGTTCTTGTCTAACACCACTCTAGCTTTCCAAGGCGGACGAGGAGGCTGCGGACGAAGTCGAGGTACGACGTGAGGACCAGGACAAGATCAACCGATTCAGCCGTCTACATCAGCGCGAAACTGTCTTGGAGGAGGATTTGAACGCCAAGAACGTACGTTGACAAAATATACCTATCGACGTATTTCAACAAACCTGTTGGACAAGGACTAATCTCCATTGCGTCTTTATAGAAAGAAAAGGAGGAGCTCGACGACCTATCTACAGAACTTGAACTCGCCGACGAGGACGAAAAGATCCAGTACGAACCCCATTGCACCCCTTGAACTCATATACACAATAGACTAATCCGGTCCAAGATACAAGATTGGCGATGCCTTTTTCCACGTCTCGGTAGAGCAGGCCCAAGAGATGCTTGAACAAGCAACAGAGACTCTTGAGGAGGATTCAACAGCTCTGGAGGAGAAGCTATCAACTATCCGCGAGGAAATGACCCAGCTCAAGGTCGAGCTGTATGCCAGGTTCGGAAAGCAAATCAACCTAGAGACTTGACCAAAAATCGAAGCTTGATACCCCCCAAGAACCGCACGTCAACCGGGAGAATTCTTATCCAGCCTTTGTGAAACGCAACAATAGCTCTGCACATCACAACTTTATGGACAGCCTTATTTGTAATACACAAAGCACACTTTGGGGGCCTCACAGTCGGTGTCAACAGCCGATTGAGCTTTTGTCAGCAGGATGCATGTCGACCAGAGGGCTCACCGTGTCACTTGCATCATAGTATTGTATCCGGGCGCTATTCCCGGTCTATCAGTAACCGATGAAGCGTTCCGATACCCCCAACTTCGTTGGTCAAGCAGCGTTCTCCTCGGCTTGATCTAAAGCTAATGCAGATTCTAACTGCAAGCTATCGACAATTGAGCTGTAGTTGATAAGCCTGGAAGCTCTTTCCGGGTAAAGATAGCCCTTCAGCCTCCAGTTCCATGACGACCTCCCTCCTACAGCAGACGCTCCTGCAGATGGCTTCCACACTCGCCTCCAACATCGGCGCCATGGGATCCCACCTTCACCCAGAACTACCCCATATTTGAGGCCCGGCTCCGGACGTAGAGTGCAGCCAATGGGTGTTTGAACCCACCATAGTCGGCCTTTTTGAGAAATCCAAAATGTCATGGGAGCAGTTGATAAGAGTACAAACAGACAAGCTCCGCTTTGCGTGCCCGGTCATTATGGCTTTTCTTTTTCTTCCAACATATTTGAAGGCTAGTTACGCCTCCATTCAATTGATTCATGTCTCGTGTGAATAGCCTCAGTGATTCCCCAAGTCGAGACACGATGCCTGCAAGTGAATCCAGCGAGACTATACAGGAGCCATCTCCATACCGTAAGTCCATACCGCCATTATAAGCCTTGTATTGTTGAAAAAACATGTACTCGAAGCCAATTCCAAGCTCATATATCGTTAGGAGGGCGACGAAGAAGCACTTCCTTCTCAGATGAGATACATCATCTTGACGAAATAGATGCCCAATCCAGATACGACAAAGAGACAGCAGACCGAGGCCTTGGCGCCCTCCACAATATTCGCTCGCGGACACGAAGTCGTACCGATGAGGTTCTCATCAGTTGGGAGATTGACGACCCCGAGAACCCAGTCAACTGGTCAAATGTATGATGATTCAAGCCAGCTTTGTTTTCTGCTACAAAAGGTTCACTAACAATGACCACAAATCCTCAGACAAAAAAGAAACTGGTCGTGTTTTGCACCTCAATGCTAGTCATCAACTCTACCATGGGCTCTGCCCTCCCAAGCATGGCAATACCTGATATCGTCGAATATTTTGGCATCATATCAGAAGAACAAAGCGTTTTGCCCATCTCAGTATATCTTATCGGCTACGTGCTAGGTCCCGTTGTCTGGGGTCCTCTCAGCGAACACTATGGACGTAGGGATTTGAGTTTCGTTACCTTTGGCTTCTTCACCATCTTCACCATGGCTTGTGCACTTGCTCCGACTTGGCCTGCGTTACTGATCTTTCGCTTCTTCTGTGGAGCCTTTGCGAGTTCGCCGATTGCTATTGTGGCTGGTATTTTGGCAGATGTGTATGATGGGCCGCGGACAAGGGGCAGAGCATTTGCCATCTTCATGGTGGTGAGTATACATCAACCGCCCCGGTCTCTCTTATAAAGATACAAGCTAACTCGGTTATAGTGCACTACCGGTGGCCCTATTCTGGCTCCAATTATCTCTGGCTTTGCTGGGCCCAATATTGGCTGGCGCTGGGTATTTTGGGTCGCCCTTATCCTCGCGGGCGTCACCCTCGTCCTCATTCTTCTACTCCCTGAGACATACGGTCCAATCCTTCTCTCCCGCCGCGCTCGAAATTTACGCAAGCAAGATCCGTCATCACGAGCTATTTCCCCTCGAGATCTCGAGACAACAGACCTGAGACAACTTCTCACTGTGGTCCTGACCCGTCCGCTTCGTATGCTCATATTCGAGCCCATCGTGACAACTTCCTGCGCCTACCTCGCCCTGGTCTACTCCATCTTTTACATGTCCTTTCAGGCATTCCCAATCATCTTTCAGCAAGTATATGGTCTCTCTCCCGGCGTCACGGGTCTTGCATATCTTCCCATTTTTGGCGGTGCAGCCCTATGTCTTCCCATCTTCTGGAAGTGGGATGATTTCCTCGCCCGTGCCACGAGCCGCAATGCCACTTGGGTTCAACGCGAGGAGTATCGCCGCCTTCCTCTAGCCTGCCTTGGCGGACCGCTCTTCGTTATTTCACTCTTCTGGCTCGGCTGGTCCGCTCGTGATGATGTATCCTTCGTGGTGCCTATGCTAGCCGGTATTCCATTCGGCTCAGGCTTCATGCTTATCTTCATGGCGATTCTAAACTATCTCACAGACGCATATGAGATCTTTGCCGCTTCCGCCAATGCTGCATCTTCCACGTCCCGCTCTCTTTTTGCCGTTGTGCTGCCACTTGCGACAAAGCCCATGTTCCGTCAACTCAACATCAATGGGGCATGCTCTCTTCTTGGTGGTCTCAGTGCACTCATGTGTATCATTCCCTTCGTGTTCATCTGGAAGGGACCTGATATTCGAGCTCGTTCAGACTTCTGCATTGCACTACGTGGACGAAAGGAGGAGATGCAGCGAAAAGAGAACGAGGCAAGGGCTAGAAAGGAGCGTATCGAGTTAGGGGAGAAGGAAAAGGAGAAAGAGAAAGAATTCGTGTAATCGCCTCGGTGTACTTGGCTGCACAAAAGTCTAGCAAAGAGTTATGGCGCAAGAACCATCAGCAGAATAATGAGATTGTCATATTCTATTGCTACATATAGTACATGCCAGCTTGGTTTACAAAGAAATGCCTAAAACCACGGAATGGATGCCCTTTCCTCGAACAATATCCGTGTTTGCAACTATATTGCTATCATACTCTTGATCATCTTGTTTGAAATCGCGTTAGCAAGTGTTGCGTCGCAAGCCAATGTCATCATCGCCATCGTAGCGCGGTGTTCCTCCTGAGTTGCGTGGGGTTGACTCGGAACCTTGATCAGCTAACTGAGGAATTGATGTTGGATTGAGCTCTTCCACTGGCACTCTGGTCCACGTTGAAGATCTTGGGTGGGACAGGATGGCGGCACTTTTAGAATGCGCCGGTTGCATCTCCTGGTCTTTCATCTGAGTGGGCTCTCTTTCTAGGTCCATAGTTCTTTGATCGTCTGCAGTGTCACTTGAAAAGTGGCTCTTGGGCGTAAGAAAGACGTCTGTCGCAGCAATACTCTCCCGGAGCAGGCTTGGTGTGAGTGGCATGACTGGGCGCTCAGTCGATTGAGTAGCGTCATCGTCGTAACCGGGATGTCGATGAGTAGTTGCTCCATGCACTAGAGCAAACACTTTGTCACCCAAACTCTTAGACGATCGAGGTTTCGATAATTCCCTTTCAGATTTCGGGATATTATTTGTCGCCTTCATGTTGATGATCTCTCTCCCCAATGCTTGAATCTCTTGAAACCCCGATTGAGATGGGCGGATGCCCATTTCGGGATATTGCATGCCAGCTGGAATGGAGGTAACATACCCTGTGGCAGGTAGTCTACCCTCACTCTTTTGCATATCCTTTGACGAAATAATCTTGACCATCTTTGATTTAAGGAACTTGCCAAGCTTTGTCGAGAGGGAACGTGGTAGGGTGCTAGCACGCTCTTTATCCTCTCCAGCAACCATATCTGTGGCCCAACAGGTCTGGCCCTCTGATGTGACAAATCTAACTGCAAAGTCTCGAGGATTTACCTTGTCCACAGATCCTGCGTTCTTGTTCCTCATCTCCCTGTCATACGAAGGGAATTTTGACCAAGACTTTGGGGGCCCGACTAGCTGCGTTGGTACAAAACTTCCAGCACCCTCGCTTGTGTTGGTCGTCCTGGGCCGCATTTGAGTAACCCAGCGCTCGATGAGCCACTTTGAGTTGCTTGGAGGAGACATCTCATCGGTCGTAGGAGTTAACTGGGATGTCTCACGTCTCGCATCAGAGACGCTGCTGGCGCTGTTTGAAGATATAGCTGTTCTATTTATTGACCTGTCAGAGGACGGACGTCTTTCATCCGGGTTAGGTGGATTTAGGTAATTGCTGCTACTGTTTCGTCTCTCTGCCTCAAGTCTGAAAGCGCGCTGCCATAAATCTGTTGCGCTTTCCTTGTGTTCCAAATCTGGCTTTAGATAATCTTGTGAGTGAACTCGACTCATATGAGTACGAATGCTCAAATTAGAATGTCTTTTCGACCTGTCGCTACTTTCCTTCTCATGGCGTTTCGCTTTGTCTAGAACAACTAGCATAGAGTTCTGCGCTCGAGATGTATGCAGAGTGTTTTCGTCCTGTGAATAATCGGAGCCTTCAGGCCTAGCTTTGAAGCGGCTTGGGACTGTGGGGTGGATTTTGCTCGTGAAAGATGTACGAGAGTGTGATTCACGTGTAGAACGAGCGAATTCCTCGCGAAAGCGTGTATGAACTTGCTTCTCGGGCTTCTTACAGTTCAAGGCTTCGCCAAAGCGCCTCTCGATTGTTCGAAGTTCATTTTCGCGTTGCAAAAAGCTAGCGGATTCTGACTGAGTCAAAGAAGCCATATCATATACAGGATGGGTTGGAGATTGAATGACGCCCATGTTCCTATAAGATAAGGACCTCGACTTAGAAACAGTTGGATTGAAAGGTTTAGAACATTGTTCGATAACATTCCCTTGGTCTTGGGAAGAAGCCTGGCTTCGCCCTAACTATCGTGTTAATTGCAGTAGCGTAATGTTCACTGACAACTCACATCTGAAGGGAGATAATTCCATGCTATCCAGATCTTTAGGATCTAGTTTGTAGAAGCCATGCTGAGATCGCGCGGGGCTTGGTTGAAACTTTGATGGATAATCCGAAGAAGTGTTGTCTGCAAAGGAGTTGAGACGCATTACAGCAAGACCCCGCCCTGAACTTTCAGAAGCAGCAGCAGCTTCGCTTTGATTGTTTTGGAGATTGAAGTCCATATGGTATTTGAGTTTTTCCCTGTCCAGTTCACTGTCGGCAACAGCTGGCTGTTGAGAACCCAGTATATCCCGTTCTGACGTCTCATGGGATTCCGAGTCTGGAGTATTATTTTCTTCTTTCAAAGAATCAAATACCTGGTCGATTGGCTTGATATAGTGTGGAGCTTCTGTCTCTTCTTCTTCGTTAAAAAAGAGTGTCGAGTTGTCTCGCGAGCGAAGGCCCTGAGCTATAAGCCATACGCCGAGCGCTGAGTGGCCGTCCCCGGAAGAAGCGTGACGACTACTGAAACTGCTGTCAGGCCCTAATATTCGATCAAGGCGAGTAGCACTGTTGGATAGTTGGAAATATTTCTGAGAATGGGATAATTCCAAGTCTTCGGTCGCCGGGATATGTGTTGGACGGTGAGTAGCAGGGGCAGCTAGATCATCAGAATTCCTTCCCCTAGTAGGCTTTCCGTCAGATAAGCCTGGCGCATTCAATGAAGTATCTCCAAGAATGACTGTGGTTTCTTGAGGGATTTGAGAAGTTTGAACATCATGGGGAAAGCCCTGCGGTTGAACCATGTCGACTCGTGCTGTTTGCGCTTTCAAGGGAGATTTGTTAACAGCGAACTCAATGGTATCACGGGGTCCAACACTGGGAAGAACAAGATTGGTGACTGAATGAATGCATCGGATGCCATGCGTTATTTTATTCTCAGCATGGTCATCAGATTCGTCTAAATCGAGCTCATCTTGGATTCTTAGACGCATAATGCGCTTCAGCTCGGCTCTCCGTTCAATCTCCTCTTTACTATTACCAAGAGAGGCAAGTGATGGCTGATCTGTATTATCATTGTGAGAGATGCTCCGAATGAACTTGTTGCGTACGGCACCAAACGCAGTGCTGGACCTTTTTGGTGCTTGCGAATGATCTTGGTCTGTGTCAGAATCATCATCAACAGGCTGGTGTATGACGGAGCTGCTTTCAGGGGAGCTTCTGTGTGCTGGAACAGCCCAAGCTGTGTCAGACAAGCCTATGAGTGAATACTGCCGCTTTGTTCCAGGATCTTCTTTTTGCTGCTCTACTGGGAGACTTGGAGCAGGAATCGGCTGGAGAGCTACATCTTGTGTAACAGGAGTCGAAGTATCCTCAGAACGCCGCCGAAACTTGCAGCAACAAAGCCGAGTCATCGATTGAAAGGAGGGCATGGGGTGAAAAGATCGTCTTCCAAGAAACGAGTAACATCTAGTGCTCACCAAAAAGGTTGAGAAGAAGCACCAAAAAGAGGGTAATCACAGAGCCCATCCAAAATGAAAGGTCTTGATGGAGGTGGACAATGATTCTGGAATAACAGAGAGCGAGAAGCCATATCGATGGTGATGGAGGCCATCGCGGTTTCCATGTTTGCTCTCGTCTGCCTCTTACCCTTGGGAAAGCTGAACATTGGAAGGTGCCGTTGCTGCTTGAGAGCGGGCGGTCCATAAGACGAGTCCTGCCGATTTTAAAATAGGTAGGTAGTTATCGTTAATAAAACTCCGGTAGGTAATTGATTTTATGTCCCCTTGCAGCCATGGCTCTCTTATTGTTTGACGTCGAGACACAGGCGATTATCAAGGGTGCCAGTCCAACTCCATCAAGATTGTGACAATTGCCTCTTGGGTTGCAATGACTCAGTGTTCTTAACGGATTAAGAAGATTCTGTCAAATTTCTGATCAAAAGGCATAGATTACACTACAAATTTGCAATAGAACAAGAATCGTTTAATCCCATTAGTGGCTAGATTCTATCCCAACATTCATTTCGGAGGCGCGCAAAAAACAAGGATTAACTTGATATCATAATGCCCCCAAAACTATCTCAATTTTACGAACAACGAGTTTTTGGATAAGGTACCTGGCTTGATGTCTGTTCTCCTTGTTCTATTATTTGTTCTTTATGAAGAGTAAAAGACAAGCAACATGAACGAACACATCTGCCTGGTGGTATGTCGGTTTCCTGTACCGTGTTTTCTAATCCCTTCCAAGCCAGCACTAAGCACACTCGACACTCCGAAAACTCTAGACTCCGAGATTCTCCGGTACAACGTATATCAACGTTCAA
Source organism: Fusarium abutilonis (assembly GCA_021655885.1). NCBI lineage: Eukaryota > Fungi > Ascomycota > Sordariomycetes > Hypocreales > Nectriaceae > Fusarium > Fusarium abutilonis. The sequence continues at coordinate 118,799 of JAJJWN010000082.1, forward strand.
AACGGCATAAAAAGACAGTACCTGAGCACGTGGTCAGCCACCAAAGGCCGTTACAAGCCATTGAAAGGAAGTAACGAGAACAAAGATTCTACCCTTGGTGGGGTTATGGATGGTCGATCTGACCATCAAAGAGCAAATAGTGGATTGAAAACGACGCCAAAGGCCGATCTGCGGCGAAGTAAGATTTGGCTCTAGCTCCTTAGTCTTGGGTTTACTCCATCGTAGCTCGACAACAGAGAAAAAATCCTTTTGGTTGATGAGGTGATAGACAGTCGAGCACGCAATTCGGGACCCGAAGAGAACTTGTTGAAATCATTGAGGCGAACTAAGGTAGGTAGTCCCTCTCTGCCCTGCGACAGCGGTGGAAGAACCCCTGCAACAAGCTGCAGAGCTGCTGCAAAATGCCCCTCCATTAGCGCCCACCGACAGCCCGCGAGCCGTCTCAAAGGCCCTGAAAATCCACTCCGGCAACCGCCAGCTCCGGGCAGCCAACCACCGCAGACGCCTCCAAGCCTTGTACGAATACGTGAGATTCGAGGGAGATGTTGTTAGACATCCACTGGACGTGCGTGTCATACGTACCTATCACTGATTAGCTAGAGCTAAGTCTGCTAAGAAATCTGAGCAAAAGGAAGCTTCCATGTACCAATGAGACAAGCGGCGTAGCTTTGCGTTGACCACTTTCTTACCCCTCCCCCGCTTTCGGACTGGCCTGGCCTGGCCTGGCCTGGTCCCCCTTCAACTTTTTTTCTTTGCTGGGCTGGTGCTGGCTGAGCTCAAAACACTTTTCTTCCTCTCGACTCCCATCTTCCCTCCTCTTCCTTTTTCCCTTTCTTTCTTCTTCTTCATCTGACCTTTGCCCTTTGGATCTCTCAATTGATCCAACCTGGTACAGAAAAGGGCTCTGAACCAATTTGTATGTCACCTCCAAATCCCTGCCAGTTCCCTCCAGCTGCTCCATCTCGAGCTGCCAGATTGACCTGGCCTCTCTCTTCACCCCGCCTGATCCGTGCTCTCTCTTCTCTCATACCTTAAAACTCCCAAGACTAACCTCACAACAACAACAGTCTTTTCACAACCAAGAACCACACACAGCAGTTGAATCAGCCGTCAAGATGGTTCAATCCGCGATTCTCGGTTTCCCCCGTATGGGTGTTAACCGTGACCTGAAGAAGGCCACCGAAGCTTGTAAGTTTCCCCAAGAATCCCTGACTCGTGTCATCATCAGCTAACAAAGCTTTTTAGACTGGGGTGGAAAGATCTCTCAGTCCGACCTCCTTGCTGAGGCCAAGCGCCTCCGTCTTGCCCACTGGAAGATCCAGCAGGATGCCGGTGTCGATGTCATCCCCAGCAACGACTTCGCTCTCTATGACCAAGTCCTCCACCAGATCCAGGACTTCGGTGTATGTATTCCCTTCACACTTGCGTCTCACGCTACAAGACAAGCATACGCTAACCCACATTCTATAGGCCGTTCCCGAGCGATACACCAAGGATGGTCTTGACCCCATTGACCAGTACTTTGCCATGGGCCGTGGCCACCAGAAGGAGGGTGTCGATGTTCCCTCTCTGGAGATGGTCAAGTGGTTCGACTCCAACTACCACTACGTCAAGCCTACCCTCCAGGACAACCAGACCTTCAAGCTCACTGACAGCCCCAAGGCTGTTGCCGAGTTCAAGGAGGCCAAGGAGGCCGGCATCTCCACCCGCCCCGTTCTTGTTGGTCCCGTCTCTTTCCTCCACCTCGGCAAGGCCGACCGTGGTCAGTCTGTCGACCCCATCGACCTTCTCGAGAAGCTTCTGCCCGTCTATGAGCAGCTCCTCACTCAGCTGAAGGAGGCTGGTGCCGAGACTGTCCAGATTGATGAGCCTGTCCTCGTCTTCGACCTTCCCGAGAAGACCAAGGCTGCCTTCAAGCCTGCTTATGAGAAGTTCGCCAGCCTTGGCGACAAGATCCCCAAGCTTGTTTTCACCACCTACTTCGGTGATATCATCCACAACCTTGACCTCCTCCCCAAGGACGTCTATGGTGTCCACATCGACCTTGTCCGCAACCCTGAGCAGCTCGACAAGGTTCTCGGTGCCATTGGCTCCAACACCATCCTCTCTGCTGGTGTCGTCGACGGCCGCAACATCTGGAAGACCAACCTGAAGCGCGCTATCGAGGTTGTTGAGACTGCCATCCAGAAGCTCGGCAAGGACCGTGTCATCGCTGCCACCTCCAGCTCTCTCCTCCACACCCCCCACACTCTTGCTAGCGAGAAGAAGCTAGACCCTGAGATTGCCGACTGGTTCTCTTTCGCCACTGAGAAGGCTTCTGAGATTGCTCTTATTGCCAAGGCCGTCACTGAGGGCCCTGCCTCTGTCCGCGAGCAGCTTGAGGCTAACGCCAAGTCTATCAAGGCTCGTGCTGACTCTCCCCGAACCAACGACCCCCAGGTCAAGGACCGCCAGTCCAAGGTCACCCAGAAGGACTACGAGCGACAGAACCCCTTCACTGAGCGTATCAGCCAGCAGCAGAAGAAGCTCAACCTTCCCCTTTTCCCTACCACCACCATCGGCTCCTTCCCCCAGACCAAGGAGATCCGTGTTCAGCGAAACAAGCTCACCAAGGGTGAGATCACCACCGAGGAGTACGACCGCTTCATCGAGAAGGAGATTGAGGACAACGTCAAGATCCAGGAGGAGCTTGGCCTTGATGTCTTCGTCCACGGTGAGCCCGAGCGTAACGACATGGTTCAGTTCTTTGGTGAGCGCCTCCAGGGTTATGCTTTCACCACCCACGCTTGGGTCCAGTCTTATGGTTCCCGATGCGTCCGGCCTCCCATCATTGTCGGTGACATCTCTCGCCCTGCCCCCATGACTGTCAAGGAGTCCAAGTACGCCGTCTCGGTCTCCAAGAAGCCCATGAAGGGTATGCTCACTGGTCCTGTCACCTGCCTCCGATGGTCTTTCCCTCGTGACGATGTCCACCAGTCCGTCCAGGCTGAGCAGCTTGCTCTGGCCCTTCGCGATGAGGTTGTCGACCTTGAGAAGGCCGGTATCGACGTGATCCAGGTCGATGAGCCCGCTCTCCGTGAGGGTCTTCCCCTCCGTTCCGGTGAGGAGCGTGACGCCTACCTCAAGTGGGCTGTCCAGGCTTTCCGCCTCTCCACTGCCGGTGTCGAGGATTCTACTCAGATCCACTCTCACTTCTGTTACTCTGAGTTCCAGGACTTCTTCCACGCCATCGCTGCCCTCGATGCTGATGTCCTGTCCATTGAGAACAGCAAGTCTGATGCCAAGCTCCTCCGTGTCTTTGTCGACTCTGAGTACCCCCGCCACATCGGACCTGGTGTCTACGATATCCACTCTCCCCGTGTCCCCAGCGAGCAGGAGATCAAGGACCGTATCCAGGAGATGCTTGAGTTCCTCAAGCCTGAGCAGCTCTGGATCGACCCCGACTGTGGTCTTAAGACCCGTCAGTGGAAGGAAACCAAGGAGGCTCTTGCCAACATGGTCAACGCCGCCAAGTTCTTCCGTGAGAAGTATGCCAAATAAATATCAACCTATACTGTGTGTTTGATGGTTGAAGGGGATGGGGGCGTATGATGATGATTGTGTTAATAGTATTTTTGTGGAGGCTGTATCTTCGAATCAGCTACGATTTCAACATCGGCGTTTGGGACTGGCCTAAAAAGGGACCAGATATGTTTGGCAATCCCAAAAGTTAACCTGTGGATTAGGATCTGGGAAAGGACGGTTTGGCGAGCATTCAACATTTGCATATACCCTCCCGATTGGGAGCAGATGAAGGTCTAAAATCAACAAATTGACCTATTTTTTTATGATGATGAAACTTTGTCCCTTTGCCTTTTGTGGTTGATTGTGGTTGTGATTCATATGAAATGTCTTTTTTGTGATAAAGTAAAACCTGTTCCATGATACTTCTCTTCCACGAAGTACGTACCACCTATACAGTAGGTGGTGTTATCGATTGAACCTGGAAGAGTCGGAGTACGTTGGACGAGATCACGTGCTCACGCGCGTCTGAGAGCCCAGACCCCCCACGTAGTAACGCGCTTCTTTCTCGACTTTCCTGAAGATGGTAACAATCTCATATTGAGAAACAACTCATTGCTTTTGCTTAACGCATATGATCACTGGTGCAATGCGTCACTCCTTACCAGGATGCCTCCGGTTATAATACTTGACTCTGACGACGATGAAGAAGACGCTGGCTATTCTCCACCGCGCAATATACACGCGCCCTTCTCACTTGCGCAAACTGAAATCGAAGCTGCAAACGACTCGTCTGGGCGTGTAAGCCGTGCAACAACATCAACAGACCCGTCATTCTTTCAAAATGTTTACAATGAGCAGAATGACGCAGCTCGCGGTTACGTTCCAGAAGGGACATTCAGGTCACATGACTCAGTATCGAGCTCTGAAATGACGGCACCAGCGCCTTTCAAGCGCACTGTGACAGGACTTATTGAACCGTCATCTTTCGTGTCCGTGATAGATCAAGAACAGAGGATGCCAAAAGGGAATGGCCCAGATGAATGGACACAGGCTTCAACACCTGGAAGACGAAAGGCACCTACGGCCGTTATGGACGATCCGTGGGATGTACCGAGTTCGCCTGAAGGCCGCCCAGCTCGACCAAAGATAAAGATCAAACTCAAGCGCTCAGGAGCCCAATCCGATTCAACGCCAGACTCTCAAGCTGCACAGGACTCGCAGAACGACCGCCACGCAAGGGCTACAGGCTCTAGATCTGAGACAACAGGGTATTCGCCTTCAGGGAAGAGGAAGCGAAGAAAAGTTGATCACGTAGAGCCGTCTTTTCAAGGATCCAATGAAGTTGACTTGGTCACCATTCCTTTCAGCCACGCTGACGACAGTGAGCATCGAGAATCTCAGCCAGCTCCGACGCCCAGCATGCTCCCGCCTACATTACCAGTCAACGATGATGTTTCTTTCTACATCGCCACCAACAATCTGACCGAAGCTCAGAAACAACAATACGAGAGCGTGCAGTTACCATCAAGTGACAGCCAAAATCAACAGTTACCTCCAGTGCGTCAATTCGAAATCCAGAACATTTGTTCGAGCGGTGAGGCCACCAACGTCAACACCCCTAGAAGCAACGCAATTTACCTTATGAGCACTGCTCCTCCGCCATCAAGTGCCATAGAGACGCCAAGGGCAGCAACCGGTCGATGCGCAGGGCAGAGATGGAACTCATCTCCTGACGTCATTGCTGCAATCGAATCGCCCCCTAGAGAAAAAGCAAAGAGGAAGCGGGAAAAGTCAAGCCGAGACAACCCGCCTGAATCCGCAGATGATGAAGTTATGGAAGTGCAGCAGACGGAGGAAGCGGAATTACCAGCCATGCAGGAAACAGAGTCCGATAACTATAAGCCCGAGCCCGATATGGTGGAAAAGCCAACCAAGGCAAAAAAGTCGAGAGGACGTCCAAAGAAGAAGGTGGTCGAAGAAGCTGCCCCTTTAGCAGATCCATCACCGCCTCAGCCAGAAGATACGGAACCTGTTACAAAACCAAAGAAGAAGCGAGGTAGACCACGAAAGTCGGATCAAACAGTTACAGAGGGGAACCCACAAGTCGATCAGTCGGGGTCAACCAACGATGTGGCCTCACTCTCTGAAGAGCCTGCGCAGCCAGAGACAAAGACCGAGGCAGATATCGAGGACGCTGAGACCAAAGACGAACTGGCCGAGGAGCCTAATGATAGTTGTGCTTCATCCAAGGGCAACAGTCGAGAAGATCTCGTACTAAAGGGATCCGACCCCAACACCCTCACCAAATCCATATCCAGCATAGATGACGATACACTGTCCAAGGCTTCAGATGTAGCAGAAAAAGAAGAGAAGCCAGGAAAGCCTGCACTCAGCAGCAGGGGCACAACTCCTTCCAAGGGGCTATCGTCAATCATCAACAAGCCTGTATACCGAGTTGGACTCAGCAAGAGGTCAAGGATTGCACCTTTATTGAAGTGTCTGCGTAAGGAGTAAGAAGTATCAACTCTTCAATCATAAGAGGGTCAAGAGAGATGATTAGAAGGGACACTTGGTCTTGATAATCGATTATATGGTTTGGCGTTCTACTGTCTAGACCCAGTATATAACTTTGGGCTTAGTTCGTGTTGGAACCTTTTGGAAGCGCACCTAGCAAACTGGGCGATGTACAGGCTGGATTGATTGCTTTCGTATGGAGTTGGAGGTAAAGACGGATAGACTGCGATACCCGCCTATCTTGACCAAGGTGTCATGGTAATGAAATTATGGTTAGTATAGAGATAGTTGCTATTGTGTACTGGGAGAGCTTCCGTTGCTACATCACAATCACATCTAAATAGTGAGATGTTTACTTTACCTTGCTCGAGTTGTTTCTATGTTCTGTTTTTCCTCCATCAGCGAAAGCAATTCTTGAATAACCATATTCGCTGACACAACACCTTTTTGCCTTGTGATCCTTTCTTTGATGATTCATTCTGAATGCATCCAAAGCCATTTTTTGTTTGAAGTATATCATTGCTGGCATAAGCTTTCGTAGAGCTGTCAGATCTGATATTCCTATCATATTCCGTTTTGACGGTTCTGCCACAACTTCGTCTCCCATCCATTCCTTAGCTCTTGAACAGTAAATAAAAACAAAAAGTCCAATAACGCCCTTTCACAATGCATACATGCTCTGCCTTTGTTTCCCAGTTGTCGGGCATCCAAAGTACCCTAGATAATTCTCAGCGACCACTTTGTCGTTCTGATACACGATATAAACAGACCAGTCTGCTTTCAAGTCTTGGTCTCTTTGTCGATATGTTTCTTCACAAATTCGAATGACGAAAAGAAGATGGCATTGACAACACACGAGCGGCTCATAGACACCCCCAAACCGCGGTACATGTGGCGCTTGAAGAATTCGATTTTCGGCGCGGGCACCTTTTCACCCCTGGAGTAGAGGAGGGAGTTGCGCTGATAGATGCTCTTGGCAGAGTCGATGGGATCTATACATAATGTGTGAGATGGGTATGGCGATAACGTTTTGGGGGTTGCTTACAGATCATAGCCCAAGAGACCAGCCCACACATGCCTCCAGCTGCGACAACCGCTACCTTATTACTATTGGGATGATCTCCAGCCAATGTGTTTCCGATCTGCTTCCCACTTTCGTAGACCATGAAATAAATACCCGTGCCCAATGTGTCGCGCACTATAGCTTGTTAGCATAGACAGTTGCACAGTTTGCCAAGGTAACGTACAAAGATGAAGCCTGAGACCGGTGTATAACCCAAAAATACCACGATGTTTAATAATGTTGGCCATTGTCCGCAAAGTGCCCTTGTTCTGGTAGCTAGCAGCCACGGCGTGACTACGTTTGTTGCCCGCGCCCTGCTCGGCGAGTAGCACAGATACTTGAGCGCTGAGCTTGGTGAGCTCAAAAGGACAGGCGAGAAAGGTTATAACAGAACCAGCGGTTGCGCCAGCTGCACCGAAGCAAGCGACGGAGTAGAGGTTTGGGTAGGTTCCGTGTCGGTTAACATGGTCGATGACATCGAACCCGAAATTGCGTTTCACCCAGGCTGAGTAGGAATATTTGGCACGTTGATAGATCGAGAAAGAGACGGTGCGGACAAGCGTGATGCTTGCCATCGGAGCTGTAACGCCTATGATGTTGGATTAGCCACTTATCCTAAGCAGACCTTGTCAATTGATTGCATACCTCGAAAGAAACCACCAAGCTTCTCAGCATGATATGTTTGACGAACGCAGTCAAGAAATCCTTTATAGTGGTATGTTTGCATGCGCGTCTTGACGCTATCGAGAGGGAAAGCGGCGAGGGTAGAGAAAACACTGGAGGAGCTGGCGGCGATCTCGGTTCGGTATCGTTTGACGAAGCGGTTGGAAGGGCTGTTTTTTGAGGCCGTAGTGACGGCAGCACCCGTCGCAGTCATGGCCGTCGTTTCGCCATCGCGTCGTCCTCCAGCGCCGTGAGGCATGCTGATGGCAGAGGTTGTAGCTGGAGATGACAGTGACGACGATTGCGATTGATGGCCTGGGACATCTTGGTGAGCCAGGTTAGCTCCAGTAGTCATTGCTTCCCCCCGCTCTCCGGGAAACCGAGCAATTGAACCTCAAACCGGAGCGCCGACTGAAGAAAATGGCTTGCTGGGGGGCAGGATGATTATGGAGCCGAGGTAGCTATAGAGCTTGTTATTTGGAGGCGCGGTCGAAACACGGCCTATGGCGGGCAACCGCAGGGTCCATTCAGACGCAAGAGACCGGAGGATCGAGTATAGAGACGACAGAGTTGAAGATAAACGGTGGTTTAGAGGGTCCAATTCGGAGGTCGGGGGCGGAGCGGCGTCGGGATATCAGGTGGTGGGCGGCACTTGTATCTCTGCACGGGCTCGGGCGTCCGGGTGCCCGCTGCAGGGTACGGCGACGACAGCGACAGCAGCGACGCTGGTATTTGCAGCTCTTTTGTACAGCAACACAATTAATGGGAAGATATGGGGATGAAGGTTGGAGGTTTAAGTTCTGTGGCCAAGGGTGGAGATTGAGTACCTTAGGTATTCAAGTACAGAAGGTGCAGTACGTATCAATTGGTAGATCTTGACGACAGAGGTAGGTACTAACTTAATAGACACAGCTACGGCAGGCGGGGGAGAAGAACGGGTCATGCCTCCCGTCTTTGCAGCTATGTTCACGGTGTTAAACCTCCAACCCTCGGGAAGGAACAGCCCACCTAAGGTAGTAGACGGGACGCCGCGGGGTTTGACCGAGCTCCGGGTTCCTTCCCAGAGGCGTCAGGACGTATTGTCCGACCATCAAGACCACAATAGTTAAAGGTGTCCTAACTTGTAGTACTTTATATCAGCATTTGAACATGTATATTACCTTAGGTGAAGATATAATCGAACAATAGAGGCACTTGCAAAGAACTTCCTAAGGTCGGCTAGTTATGTGTTCTTTTCCATCTCCGGTAGGGAAAGCTCCTAGGAAATGCAAAAACACCATACCTAACGTTAGTTAAGACCAGCTTATCGTCCGCTATAAGTAGTGTCACATGTTCCAATCAAGTTCTCACCTGTGCACCTCTAGGTCCAATCTCTATCAAATTGCGGCCAAGGCCAAGGTATGAATTATGCGACCCCATTATTCAGGTCCAACATCAATAACCGATATCCCATGTCATTGAACGGACTTCAATATCCGAATAACATCTGACCGTCATCCAATAACCGTTGCGATAAATCTTCCCCCCGCAATCACAATAACGTTTACAGTGGCTGGGGTTGGACAGCCGCGTTTACCTCGACGCTGAGAACGCCCGTTGTCCGCTCTTCTGTTGCACATTGCAGATGATGGCCACCATTTCGATCTCAAGCCTTCCATGATCGACGCTCAACCATGCATTCGGCCGTCTAACACAGGCAGTCATGCATCTCCCCCTTTGAATCACTACGCCTCATAACCACATCGGTCACTTGTTATCCACGTATAAGAAGGTACACATGTAAGACGTCAAGTAAGCTGTTGTCTACACGAATACAGCAACAACTTTCTGTCCAAACAAGGATCGGGCCGTCATCTTGTCAGCTCACATGCGACTGTACTGTAATGTATTCTACTCGGAGAAAAGACATCATCCCTCCTCGCGTGAGGATTGGCAAGATGACGAGATCGCCATGGTAGACCTGCTCACGTCTCTCACTCGTGAGTTCACTCATGTGAGGTCTGTAGCAGGGCTCGGCTTGCCTCTGGATGGTCTGATCCCCGGCGAGCTCAGCGCAGGAACTCGACGAAATCGCAGATCCTAGTCCTCTAGACTCTACATGTGCCATATGCCATTGCCCATTTTAATTCAAGATCCAGATTCGGCTTCAGCCGGAGTCTCCGTTGGAGTATCCTCTGCTGTTGTTTCATCGCCGTTGGCTGCCGCCAAACGATCCTCTTCCTTCTTTGAACGGATCTTCTCCGTTTCTTGCCGAAGCCTCTCAATGTTCCAGACGTCGTCGTCCTCATCTTCGTCGTCTGATTCATCCTCATCCCTCCATTTTCCACTCTCGAACAGAGCACGACCGGTGTTCTCCTTGGCCTTGCGAGCCTGTTCTTCGGCAGCCTTCTTATCCATACGATCCTGCTTCCACTTGGCGAAGGACTCGGGTGTTACTGGAGTTAGGGTGCCAGTCAATTTGTGTCGTTCGGACTCTAGGAAGTCCTCCAGTGTCAGGGTCTTGAGCGGTGATTTGTCCAAGAGTGCCTTCTCTGCTGCTCTTTGTTCCTTGGTCTTGAGAACGAATCTGTACCGCTGTCAGTATAGCTACTAAAATGGCTTGAAAGAGAAAAACATACCCTGGGGGAAGAGCGTGCTTATACTTGCACTTATCTCCTCCATTAGGGCAAATCCAGAACCAGCCGTACTTGCCATCCTCGATGGCTTCGATAAAGTACTTGCATACTTTGTCGGTGGTTGTCTGCTGATTGCCCTTCTTTGACAAGACAACACTTCGCAACTTCTCTTCGTCCCAGTCTGCTGACGTCTCAACTTTCTTTTTCTCTTCCTCCTGTGCCCGCGAATCGTTGTACAAGTTCTTCTTTTCTGTCTTTCGTTCAACGGCAAGATCGTGGGAGAACTTGCACTTTTTGCCCTTCTCACAGTCACCTTTCTTGTAAAAGATGCATACGACCGTCTTGGGATCGACACCGAAAGGAACCTTCTGAATCTGAGCAGGCTTGTTCATGAGAGCCTCCATTTCCCTCTTAGCATCCTCGGCCGCCTTCTTCTCGCGCTCTCGGGCCGCCTTCTCGGCCTGTTTTTTCTTCTCCTCGGCTGTACCACTGTTCTTGAGGTTTGCCTGCATACGTGTAATTTCCCTTTGAGCAGCACCACCCTTTTTGTTCTTCATACCAAAAGTTCGATCCTCGACCGATTTGGTCGCCTTCTTAGGCGCGGGCTCCTTGCCCTTTTTGGGAGGCATGATGGGCGGTTGGTGGCGGGGTAATCGGGAGTATTAAAAAGAATAATCGTTAATTTTTGGCCGTTCGAGACGTTCGAGGAGCGTATCCTATATCGTGTATCTTTTCTTGATCGTGATGGGAAGGGCGAGAGGTAAAACCACCAAGTTTGGGGTGAAAAAAGACAAATGTCGAAGATTGCTGATAGTTGGTGGGCTGGGCTGCCTTGGTGTGGAGGATGAAGTCAGAGTCTATTCACGTGATCTAAGACTTTTCTTGATGCGCAGGTACCACGGCATTGTGCTTGACTGAAGAAGGGCCATCTACCATTCTATTATCTGTCCGTTCATATAGAGAATTATAGTTATATATAACATAATTTTATTAGTTTTATATCTCAACAAGAGAAGAAGAAAAATTTTAATCCTGTGATACTCTATTGAAAGGACAGTCTGCTGCCTACTAAGGTATTGTGTAAGTTCATATACATTCTCTAACGGTGGGGAAGCGATTCGGGAAATCTCGAGTGCCACTACCCCGGCGCCCCAGTACGTACCTGCCTCTAACGCCAGGCTTACCTCACTGGGCCGTGGTCAAACTCCATCTGGCCAGTTGACTATTACAGGTAGCTCTCCATAACCAGCATCAACAGCCTCGCAAACACTCCCATATCGCGGCTCACTCGAGGAATCAGAGCCGTCTAAACAGCTACGCATATAAGGGGTTCTTGACACTTTTCACTTAGTTGGTGAGTAATCCCAACCTAGCCTCCGCATTTCGTGTACGAGCAACTGCTGATCTAGGTGAAGCTCCCAGACCAACGCAGTCCACTCATTCCTCCTCGATTCAACCGTAACGATGATTTCAGACGGAGATCTCTACCGACTCGCAATCTTCCTCGGGTCTACCTCGATGGTCCTCATCGTTGTGTACCATTTCCTCGAGGTCAACGCTGCGAAAGACACGGTGGAGGGCAGAAAGGAGGAAGCTTCAAAGGCCACTCTATGAACCCGCTTGGTCACGACGACTGCGTCTTGTAAAATTTCACGAATGGGAATATTCGGTTTGCAGCTTACTGCTCGGCGTTAAGGAGACTCTTCGAACGATTCAATCCGCTTTTCCGGAACGTAAAGCTTGGATTCGATACCACCAAAAAGGGGAACCGCATAGAATTGTCGCAAGGAGGATTTCGGTTATACTCAATACATCACTAAATAAGATACATTTCTCGGCGACCATCACTGTTGAACTTTGAAACTCGATGGGCATAATTGGGACGACAGGCTTCTATGGCGCGCTCCACAACTCTCAAGAAGCTCAAGGAGTTACTCGCGTAGTACCAGCCAGCTAACTTCGCCAAACAAAAGCTTTTTTATGGCGTAGATACCGCGCGCGTCAAATTACAACCCTTGCTCTTTTACTTGCTTCCTTCAATGCTGCATCAATCGCGCTGTTGCATGAATACTAGAACTTTGAGGTTTGCAAGCTGTCCATTAGATGGCTGCCTGTAGTCTCGCAATGTAATTGGCGCTGCATTGAGATCGCGAGCCTAAATTAGGTTAGCGTATCGGCAACGCCACAGGCAACAAGCATGCCCAAGCGCGCCTTTGTCAGGCTGTGCAGCTGGAGGCAAAGGAAGGAGCAGAGGCAGCGCCCACCCCCCGTGTTTTTCTACCTCAAGTTGTTTCCCTGTCTCCCTCCCTCTTTGTCCTTCAACCTCCATCAACTTCACCCAACCCATACACACCCACTACTCAACCCAGCCCAAGTATTTTCTTCTTTAACGCCGCCTTAATCACTTCGTGCACCTTCGCTTTCATCTAAAGTCGATCTGACTTTCATCAACATTTTGCGAACACGTTTCCCGGCGATCCCGCTTCGTCTCCTTCACGACTTACGCGCCATCAACGCCAAGTCTATTATCATATTTCAATCGCGCCTTGGACACCGAGCTCTACGTGTCATTCGATATCTTCTGCTGATTTGACCGACTGTATCAGCCTGAACAGCAGATCCAGCTTTCTAAAGGGCCAATCGTTCAGCCCTACTTGACCTTTGCCATACTTCTCAAACCACACATCAAAATGTCTGGCAAGCTCGACCAAGCTCTCGACGATATCACCCAGGCCCAGCGCCGTAGCGCTCGCCGTCGCTCCAACCCGCGCCGCTCCACTGGACGCCCTGCCGCGGCCGCGCCTGTTGGTGGTGTTCAGAAGAGCACGAAGCCCGCTCGCGGTGCTGGCTCAAAGCCTGCCCCAGCCAAGGCAGCTCCCACCAACAGTGACAGCAAGATCATTGTGAGCAATCTGGTAAGTCCCCCAAAAAAAAAACCTGATTTGGGAACGAGTTACTAACACGCAACAGCCTAAGGACGTCTCGGAGCAGCAGATTAAGGTATGTTTCCGCTGTGGCTCTTGATGCCCTCGGACTTTGTTCGACCTGTTCTCCTTCGCCGCTCTCCTTTTTGCCTTCGACGTCGCGTCTTGCCGACTAGTCTGTCGACTTAGCCTGCTGGTCTGGAGCTATCGGACGCCAATTCTCCTTCCTTGACTTGCGTAAAACCTAGAATACGGTGGCGATGTTGGAAGTCGAGATTATCCTCGTTGCGCAATGATATCGTAGGAAACGCCTGGTCAGCATTCCTCACGTTTAGCGCCGACTTTATAGGATAGAGGCTTGTCATGACGATATGCATATTCCACCAGACACGGGCCAGTGAATTCCTTCGGATGATACCATTTGGAATTTCACACCAACTTCAGCGAGCAAGCAGTGAGCACATACAGCAGACGCCCCTCGAGGATCTCTGGGTTAAGTCCCTTTCGGATCTTACAAATCCTCAAGTTGGGGAACGATGGGTCACTTGTTTACCTGTCAACAAAGGTTGGGACACTACATGAGCGGTAGTAAAAGCTTGGGCTGGGATTCCGAGTAGTGGGCTGTGCTTTTGAAAAAGAGCCACGTGGAAGATCGTGTGCTCCAACTGATCCCAAAACCCTGGATGGCGACCCGAGGATCTAGCTCTGTGTCGCTGCTCTGCTTGCTGGCTGTTCAACCACTTTGACTACCAAGTCCCGACGATGTAACATTCTCTCGGAACTGGAACGACCGAGGCTCCAAGACGGAATGAGGATTTATATTTCAGCTGCACGCTTCGGAAGACTAACGCTATTTTCCCACGATAGGAGTATTTTATCCAGTCTGTTGGCCCCATCAAGCGAGTTGAGCTCTCCTATGGCCCCAACTCGCAAAGCCGCGGTATCGCCAACGTGACCTTTCATAAGTCGGACGGCGCGAGCAAGGCCTTCCAGAAGCTGAACGGTCTTCTCGTTGATAACCGCCCGATCAAGGTGCGTTGGCTCGTTTTTTCTAGCATCAGCCGTGACTAACTTTTGTAGATCGAAATCGTCGTTGGAGCCGCCCAGGCCGACAAGGTGATCCCTACCGCCAAGACCCTTGCTGAGCGCACCACGTAAGTTACGGCATGCCGCCTCTCTAGAAACCTACTGACATGGTAATAGTCAGCCCAAGGCTCAGCCCAAGTCTGCTGCCGCGGACAAGCACAACGCTGGCGCCGCCAAAGGTGGTGCTGCTAAGGGCGCTGCTGGCAACAAGAAGCGCCGTGGTCGCAACAGCCGTCCCGCGAAGAAGACTCAAGAGGAACTCGACTCGGAGATGGCTGACTACTTTGTTTCCTCGGCCGCCCCTGAGGCGAGCAGCAGCGCCGCTGCGCCCGCTCCCGCGCCAGCTGCCACTGGTGATGCTGATATGGATGAGATCGCCGTATGTACAATTATTCCTGCTGCTTTAGTAACGAGGCTAACCATGATTCAGTAAATAAGAGGAGAGGTAATGGCAAATGCTATGAAGCAATAATAATAAATCATGACAAAAACAACCTGGTAGCTGATGTGCGTTTTGCGGGAGGACGCGATGGTTTACCCAATACTTCGTGCTACATCAGATTGTCTGGAGGGAGAGAAGAGAGGCTCTCGAAGTCGGTTAACGGATCAGCTGATTTTGCATTTGTTAGTGTTTGGTCTCTTTCTCTTCCCTTCTCACGTCGAGCTTCCCCTTTAGGCAACGACGTCGAGTTGTTGTACCCGCGAGAAGAGGTATAGGGCAGGGTTCGGCAATTTAAACTGTATAATAATAGATGGAATAAGACGAGGTTCCATACATGCCAAGTGTCAGGGCCCTGTGACCTGGGCTCAATATCAACGTGATTAAAACAATCAGTCATCTTGAACCTGTGATTACTGCCTTATTCGAGATCAACATTTGGTGCATCTACTTGGTGTGATGTCAATACGTGTTTAGATGTATTGGAAGTCTGAAAGGCTTCATCGACTACGACAGAGGTATGCAAATTCTAGGCCACAATTTAACGTTCACGTAAGGTATATTCCTAATACAAGAGCCAAGGAGTTATTGACTTCATAGTTTTTCCATTTTTTATCCATATCGCAACAGGCAGTGTGGTATTTCGACGACAAACGCGAGAAAAAGCCTGCCTTGATACGGCACAACGCCAAAGTCACCCAGCCTAATCCTATACTATAGTTCAGATATGATCCTCTTTGGCAACATCAGATATTCATAATTGGGACCTTTAGTCCTTCTTCTCGGTAGTAGTGGCAGCAGGCGCCGCCTTCTTGTCGTCGCCCTCGAGCGCAGGCATGTCTTCGTCGTCCTCATCATCGTCCAGTTCGTCACCCGCGCCCTCGGCACCGGGGAAGCCAGCGCCGCCTCCGAGCTTGGAGAAGTCGATGCCGCCAAAGTCACCACCCATGTCTCCCATGCCGGGCATGCCACCTCCTGTATAAGTTAGTTTCTGCGTGTTTATAGCGCGTTATGCCTGGTGGATGTGACTTACCCATGCCGCCAAACTGAGAAAAGTCTTCCTCAGGAGCCTCGTTCTGCTCATCCTCGTCAACCCACTTGTCAAAGTCGGTCTTGAGGAAGTGGACGCGCTTAGAATCCTTGAGCAATCTGGGCCAGTACTCCTCCTTGAGCTCCTTCTTCTGCAACTTCATCTCGATGTTCTTGGCAGTGTGGTTGATCTTGCTCTCGGCGGGGTCGATCTCGCCATAGAACTCCAGCTCGACATGGTACTTCCTCTTGAGGGTGGACGAGGTGCCGGTGAAGTTGAGCTTGGTGGACTGGAGGTCGAGGGTAAGGCTGTCCTTGGGTACGTCAGGGACAGTGAGTGTCAGGTAGATGAAGTTCTTGGTGGGGTCGGCGACGGAGGATCGCTGGGCCCAGAGGACTGTAGAGAAGGGAGGTTAGTTAGTGACTGCATGTGACATTCTGCGACTGATTGAAGCCATCGAGGAGTCGTTGTTGAAATGTTTTTGCAGGAGACGACATCGGGAGGGGGAGCATGAGAATGAGGCTGGCAATGACATACCTTCGGGGTAAACAGTATCAGCCATTGTGATAGAGTACGTTGGTTAGGGTATCTCGAGATTTCGTAAAGGGAAAAGGAAAAGAAAAGGCAGAGATGAGAAAATCAGATGTGATGATGCAGCAAGCAAAGTTGAGAGATAGAGATTGAGATGGCTGAGTTTTTGGTGGGCGGAGGAGGTGCAGGCGTAGGTGCAGTTTTAGCTCGTGTTGTTTGCTGTAGCTCAAGGGACTGTCACTCAAACTGGGCTGTGATCCGCCGTGAGGCTTGCACGTTTGGTTTGGTCACAGGCGGGATGGTAGAATGTCTAAGAAGAAGAGAGAACGGAGGGGCAGTTGATGAAGATGTACTTGAGTTTGGGGGACGTTTCTGGTGTGCGGATAAGTATTCCTCTATCTAGGTCCCGCTCTGACGTTGGTTTGCCCCTTCAGGCTGCCAGCCTTTTCCCCACTATTAATAGGCTGGAGCTCCTAGAAGATACTGGAGCTTTGTCACCCTGTTTGGAGATTGGTGATGGATAGGAGCAGATACAAGATGCTTTTATGCATACATTGAGATTTCAAGATTGTAGCAATCGCGTGTTTGCTCTTATAATTTCAAATCTATTCTGTCAAATATACCAAAATTTGTCCCCATTGACTTCCATCTCTTGGCTGAGTGTTGCAGCCTAGGTAGCCAGCGCCTAGGTACCTTTTTTCACACGCGGCCGGCATGTGGCGGGGATGGCATGGCGGGGTAAGGTATCGAAGCCAGTGTCAGTGTCCCCCGCTGTCAATATCAGCAAAGCTTCAGTGGTGCTTCCAGTGAATAAATCCCCTGCACATTTTTTTACTTGCCGGACCAATTAAACCTCGGCCCTGTCCGTCACCTCAGCCTTGGAGGCTGGTGCTTGGCGAGCCTCACCACCATGACCCAACATCATCCATCGATTGATTACGGTTGATTTGGCGGCATCACGACGTTTCGCGGCTTGGAGGCTCTTCTTGCAGTGTAGCAATACTTCCAATCGTCTACACGGATTTTTACAGCCTTTTACACCAAACCGAAGCCCGCCGCTCCTCTATCTCGTCATCACTGTGGTTGCGTCATTGGCACGGGCATCCTCTACTCCTTCATCTGCCGCCATGGAAACGTTCAAATCTCTCTTCTCCAAGCCTGATCCTCAGGCTCAGGTACGCTCACGGCCAACCACGTCCGCCGCATCATGGCATCGTCTGACTTAGCTCGCTCAACCAGATGCGCAAATGCAATGCGCTGATGAGGCAAAACATCCGCAAAATCGACCGCGATATCCAGACCGTCAAGCAAGTGGAGATTAAGACAAAGAACCTCATCCTCCAAGCCGATAAACGAGCCCAGCGCGATCCGTCTCGCGCAAAGCAGGCCCAGCAGGAAGTCCGCGACTTTGCACGAGAGCTTGTCCGCGCCCGAAAAACCTCAGCACGTCTCATCACATCCAAAGCGCAGCTCTCGTCTGTGCAGATGCAGGTCAACGAGGCTTTTGCCGTGCGCAAGATTGAGGGATCTATTCGAGCGAGTGTTGGTATCATGAAGGATGTCAACTCGCTAATTCGTCTGCCTGAGCTGGCGGGTACCATGCAAGAGCTGAGCGTAGAGCTGATGAAGGCGGGCATTATCGAGGAGATGGTGGAAGATTCGTTGCCTGCTGACGGAGATATGCTCATGGAAGATGATGAGGCTGAGGGTGAGGTGGACAAGGTCCTGGGTGAGATTCTCAAGGACAAGAAGCAGCCCAATCTGCCTGTTGCGCCTGTGCCAGAACCTCAGATACCCCAGGAGGAAGAAGAGGAGGAAGAGGACCCCGAGGCTATGATGGATCAGATGCGCAACCGATTAGAGGCACTTCGCAGCTAGTAATTGTTTGGTGAGGGGGGCTTGGTTTAGCTATTGCTTGGAGATGCGAGTTGCTCTTCGTCATGGGAGGAGTTGGGGGAGTTTGGCGCATCTGCAGTTTTTGATATACTCAATCCTGCAAAGACTTCTTTGGGACTATAGGTGGGATTTTTTATCGCCCATACTTGGTACAACGACAAGATATATAGCTACATTTCACGTTTTTCGTAGCTCTATTTTCGGTGTCGTTTGAACTCGGTTTGTCGTGTCCGGCTGGCTCCATCTGATGGGATATTCCTCACATGACGTTGAGGTTTGGATTTAAGTCGTGTGATATATACAGCCCCTGAGCTGCGAACTCAATACGCGTATTAAGTCTATGTTATTTGGACAGGATGAGCCTCTGTGGAATTTCTAGAGATTTTGCGGTTTTAGAGAGTCAATCAATGACTTACAAAGTATGTGCTAGGAGCGTTCCTCGATCTCCAGTATCCGTCAACAGTTTGCAAACGATATGAATATATGTACTTTGATACTAATACTCGTAGTACATCTCGATGTTGCCTTCATGTTAGGACTTCAAAGGGCCTGTTTGAATGCTGTCTCTAATAACAGGGGCTTGTTGGGCCAGTTTGAAGTTGGAGTTACATGAATAACCTCACTTACGTGTAAGTTTAGCTTGTCCTTGGGGTTCTATGGGAGCACCATGGGGTCCTCTCTTTCACTCTTAGCCCCCTTGGATCTTGGACATTGCCTCGGCCTCGCAGTTGATGTTGCGATGCTCATCCTTCTGCTTTGTATTGTTAAACTCACTGGAGTGGTTGTTTGATATGGACAAGTCAAATGGGAGCCTACCTGGTACTATGAGTTTGAATAGCATGCAACTGACACAAACAGACACAGAAACAAAGGACCTTTCGATATTATATCATACTAAGAATCCTAAGGCTTCATATACAACTTCATTGATCACATTTATCTTGGGTATCTTACACATGAACATCATTTAAGATATGTATAACATCAACCAGAGTCACCTACCTACCCTAAAGCCCCAAGGCCAAGGTTAGATGGCTCATGTACAACCTCAACACCCTGAACCACTTCCCATCCGGAGTGCTATCAAGCCGGGCGCAAGTGGAGCTCACGATAATTACTCTATTGCGAGAAAACTCGGCAGAAGAGAAAAGTTTCAGCAATGCGTCGGTCTCAACAAATGCCGGATAGGCACATGCCTGTAGATGGCCTCACCGCAATCACGACAACTATAAAAAAATTTAAAAAAAAAGTTTCGCTCGCTTAACCTGTGCAACATCACAGTCACATTGTAGAATCAATCAAGTTTTTATCCGCTATGACTCACTCAAGTTTCTTGTCAAGGGTAGCTGCGTTGATGCAAGGGACCACGTCGAATAGACAGCTGCTGTGCTGTCTAAGTCGGGCCAGCACAACATTAGACGAAAGCACGTCAACTATAGCCAGCGCATCGCATCGGCGATATGTAGACTGGGGCTAGGGCAGCTTCACCGTATGTAGGTATGTATATATAACCTCAATATTGAAAGTGCATGCATTCCGGATATTAAATGCTGTCGAGTAATTTGACGGCGGTTTCAAAAGGCGGTATGCTACAGATTAACTGTAAGGCGCATAGTTTGAGCTATAGCGGTCAAGTTTCACAGCGAGTAGGAGTTTGATCGGTGTAGGATAAATACAGCGCGCATATGCAGGCTGGATCGAAGCCAACAGCAGTACCTAGTAATAGTAGCAGCAGGGCTGAAGTCCAGTTGAGTGAGTGCATGTCATGTTCATGTATTAGGGCGTGTCGTTATCTCTTCTACCCGGGACATTTCGATATCAACTGACCTGACCGCTTCTCAAACAAGATATCGCAACTTTGACAACTCAACAGACAGCAAACATTTCAATACGAGACTTTATCTCGCGACGTGCCGCGGCAATACTTTCACTCGCTCGATGATAATCGAAGCAAACACTTTAATGGTTCCCCCTCCTTGCTCGTAATCATGACCAAAACCGTAACCAAAAAGCAACTCCCGTCTCGAGAAGCGGGCCAAGCGGGCACTAATAAGACGATCTTCCCTCCCCGTGGAGCGGTCCCTTGGCTGAGAGCGTCCTCTTAAGGGCTGGCCAAGGTTGCGTGGGGGAAGAGACTAGACTCGTTAAAGCGCGGGATGGATAAGCAAACAAGACACTCAAGCTACAGGTACAGGTACAGCTACGGCTCCGACTACGGCTGCGAGATCATCGGGACGGTATGGCAGGCACCTGATCCGAGCCTAACGCTCTTTCCGCGTGAGACATACTTTACAGGGGAATATACGTTTGATTAGGTGGGTTTTGTTTTTTTGTTATTTAATGGGCAGTTTGTTACTACTTTGTATGTGTTGAGCGGCATGGCGTTGTCACAGCATATCACATCCAATGGAACGCTACCCCAAAAGCTGAGAAAACTAAAGGGAAAAGAGAAAACTACTATGTAACACCCAGCTCTCAGACCCCAAACAAGGCTTGCGAGGCTGCAGCGGGTGATTGCTCTAGTTGCTTTTGTGCCTGCAGAGGCGAAAAACAAGGTGCTCACTGTGCTTTACTGACAAGATATTGACGTCCGCCTGGTAAATCCAACAAGACTTTACTTTACACCCCTGCACGCTACCTATTGTGAAAGGTGGCATGCCTCAGATGGGGAGATAAACATTGGACACCCTTGTAGCAAGGGCGGTATCAGGAGACGAGTACAAGACATTTGGTCTACGTGGGATTGGAAATAAAGCACGATATCTCATCTTGGGCTTAACCAGAGGAAAAGCCTAAAGGGAGGGCGTGTATGAGCGTGGTTTCGCCCCGAGGAGCTGGTGTCAATGACGGCATTAGCAGGGGGAGATGAGATATTCCTGTCATTACATCTATTACACGCTTTTGGTATCATGATTCCTTGATAGAGGATTATCATAACGCCCCGTTGCCCAGTGACATCTCCTCATGGACAGCAGTGAATCGCCTCCCCTCCTTGTCGGAGCATAACAAGCGGTTACAACGGGAAACAACAAATTCGTGTTGTAAATGACCGATGAAACTCAACTTTGAGCATAAAGCAACCGGCAGTTGAAAGTTACATACAGCTATAGATACAGTTACAGCTACTGCAAGGTCAGCGTGTGATCCGTGGACAGATGACGAGGCGTCGCTGACTGACTATCTACCTACTATCGGTACATCCTCCCTCAATACCAGCCTCAAATAGTAATGTGATTATCACCCGTGTTGTGGCTCGGTACCTAGCCAAGGTGCCAAGTAGCAAAATGTGAAGCGCTGGATCGTTACAGCAGCTGTCACGAGCCTTGACTATCCTCCAATACACAAGGCGCACGGAACCACGGGACGACGAACCCTGTGGTTTTTTGCTCAACTGTAAATTCGGAGCTGACAGGCCCCGAGCCAATCTGTTGTCGGATAGGGAGATGCGAAATGCGATAGGAGGATGATGCGTAATCGCTGCCGCGTCGCCCCGTATCGCGAATGTGACTTGATACTATTCCTGGCAGCAAATAATACAAGGAACCGTATTACAGGATTTACGGGCTTCATGTTTTTGCAAAACCCCGATGGTGCAACGCAGCCAACACAGCAACGGAAAAGCCAATGTCGCTTTCGCATTTCCATTTACCTTACGGAGTACACGGATACTCGTTTGAGTATTTGCACGACGTCATTTTTACCTGCTCCGAAAGAGGCCCTCCACGACACAGAAGTTGAATCGTGATCCCCTGGGAATATTAAAGAGATCTGTTCGAGTTATGGACAAAACAGGTATTGTGTTGCGATGAGTCGTGGCGTAGGCGGCGCTCCCACGTTGTGGCGTATGTAAAGTTGGGATGACATCTTTCATCTTGCAAATCAATCCCATGTGTGGCTTGGGATTGGATAACTGAGTCAACGATTTGTTTTTGAAGATTTACTTGTTTTGCATCGAATTCAGGTATTGTTTGCGTCAGAACGGCGGTTGCTGGGCCGGAAACAGGTTGTGAGAGCAATGAATGTCTCAACGTCTGCGACAATAACAAGCGACAGTCTCTATTCCCGTTAGCATCTGGAACTGTCTTGTCTAATCGATACTACCCGTCTTTAGGGGTGATAGTTGCGATTCATTCACGAAACCATCAAGCTCGAGAAGCTCAATGATCTTCCACGCACCCTCACCATCACGAACTTTCCGCGACGCGACTTTGCTATGTAATCATAAATGAAACGTCCAAGCCGTCAATCGCGTGGCAGTCTTGACTCTTGCAACTGAGATAAAGCCCTACGCGACTCGGTCACCCAGGTTGCCACGCGGTTTCTTCACCCCCCATCGGCTGTTGTATCCCAAAAAGGGGAAAGGTTGGGGGGTTTCCCCAGCTTCGGCCAACCTTACCTTGGTCCCAGCTTTTTCCATTCTGAACGACGGAAGACCCGAGTAGTTAGGTACGTATATAAGTCAGCGGAGAAAACCCGGTGCGCAACCGCAACCGCAACCGCAACCGAGCTCACTCAGACACGTGGGAACTGCGGAAGCTAAAGATTCTCCAAAGTCGGGAGGCGTTCCCACTTGGCCGAGGACGGAGCGCCAGGCCGAGGAAATATGGGTTTGCACTGAATCAGTAGACAGAAGAGAAGAAACCGAATATGCATGGAAGGAGTCTTCTTTTTTATGTTAATGCTCGTCAATGACTCTTGACACCTTCTCGCTGTCTTCCACGGACCTTCTAATGATGCTTCTAGTTTCTACACTTGCATCTCCCCACAGGTGGATTGGAGCTTCAGGCCTAAAGGAGAAGGTGGAAAACACTGAGAGGCTCACCAAGGAAGAAAAGGAAGCTCTAGAAAATCCTGATAGAACCCCTCCGATAAGCCTTAATCTCCACGGCTTTTACGTGCTAGGGACTCCATATTAAGGGGGTCTTTTACGTTATTAGCCATCAGTAATGAGTTCAAAGCCCCCAGTCGGGAGCAACACGGGCGAACCACGAATCTCTCCAGCCTTGGAATCAGAAGAACCGCTGGTTCGGGTCAGGCAAGGGGGGTTCCGCAAGTGGAGAGCGTTAACTCAAACGGTGGGAACTAGGGGCCCTCTGGCTTATCCTGGTCAAAGCCCGGCTAATAGAAGCCAGCCAGGGGTAGTAGTTTGGACGAGCCCTGTCTCCGGATTATGGATGTGAATTCCGTAGCTGGCCGCTCGGTAGGGGAAGCTAGGGATGAAAGCCCCGGACGCCGTCTCTTGCTGGGGGTTTAAGATGAATCGCCAAAGCAAACATCAAAGTTTCACATGCAGGCGGCCGTGATGTCGGATACTTGCTTTTTCACATGGGTTCTGAGTCGTCGGAATGAATAGTAATTTGATACAGGAGATATTGCGTTCGCGTTTGCCGGACGAATACTCAAGCGAGGCCGGGCTTTATCGTAAACAGTCGAAGCTTCACTTACACTTACTGGTTGCACAAAGAGAACGGCCTTGTTCGGCAGCAGATGAGATCTTCAAGAAGCAAATCCGCAACAATCCGGCTGAACACGGGAATTTCAATGTCCGACCCAGTCTCGATAAGCTTTGAGCCAGCCTTGGCATAACAACAAACTTGATTAATGCCGTGTCTCTTACCGTATTATCTTTTACGATAAACGGGACCTCGGTAACGTTAATCAAAATGCTTAGATGAGAGTTTGGTTGATGGATGACGTTTTCTGCCAAATATCCTTACCTTGCTCATCTAAACCGCCCGGCTGGTGTCTCGTAACCAGCATTATCAAACCTTAAAATTTCAGAGCCCAACGGTGACGCGGATCAGAGGAAACCCTGGCTGTTAATTTTAATAACCGATCCGTGACCGCCGCATTGGAAACTTGGAACATCGCAATACCGGGACCAGCTCCCGGGACCCGGTCCGCGACAAAGGGAAAAGATTTAAAAACTAAGGGCCAGGTCGACGCTCCACATCAGCGAGATTGCTTGGGATCATGGATTTCAATTTCAGCGTTTGGGTCCAAGTTCCTAGTGCCGAGGTCAAGGGGCGGATGCTTCCAGAGATGAAGCTTTTGTTCCATGGAATCTTCCCTGTCAATGTATGGAAGCCGTGACTAATCTGTCGCGAGTAATGTTTCCCCAGACGGCATACCACGAGTTTTGTTACGGAAAAAGGTGGAGTGCGGGAGTGGCTCAAGAGATGGGAACGGCGGTAAAGCCGAACCTGGATAAGTAAGGTACTTCATAGTGTATCTAGTATCCATCGCTTCCACAATGACGACAGTTTCGCAAACTGCGCAAAGAGATGGAATAAAAAAGTTGCTGATATGCATATCTGACTCATCTACTCCACATGCTATCTCAATTTGTTCCGATATCAAACCTGACCGCCGGCTTCATGTGCGGATAAAGGTGGGGTTTAGTCGGGAATACACAGAGCTTTTCGGTGTTATGGCTGGCTGTTATCTCTGGGTGATCAACACACTTGCAGCTGCGGTGAATCCAGACAAATCTGCAGGGTCTAGAGGGTATCCAGTAGCGGCGGGCCAGACCGTCAATCACGACAATCATTTGTGGAAAGATTTGCTCATTGGTGCTTCACAATATGACAGGTAGATCAATCAGCATTCTGGGCTCCTGGACAAAGGAGGAGAAGCCCCTCTGTGCGTCTGCAATACCAACTCCAGACTCTTTGACCTGCAAGACAGTTGGATCTGGAACTGTAGATCATTGCTCAGTGAAACTGCGGAGAAGCTGCTGAAGCTGTCTCAGACGGAAGACCCTTAGACGCTCCAGCTCAAGTCCAAGCGAGCGTGGCTAGATTTCCATTTCCCAATACACCCTCGCATATGTCACCGCTCTCCCTGTTTCTCATCTATCAAAAACGACTCCTTTTTTCAGACGAGCCAAGCGCCGAGGGAGAGTCATTAACTTAGCCCGAATATCAACTCCTCAATTGCCAAGAGCTCCGCGAAGGGGGGCAGACTTGATAGAAAGGCCGAAAGGACCACGGAAGGGAGACCGCCACAATGTGGAGAAAGCCCGAGCCGCTGTTGCGGCTCCGGGTGTGGGTACCTGGCTCCGTAGGCCGGCGCATTACTTGTGGAGAGAAGAGAGAAAAGCCTCGTAATTCGCCAGGTTTAACCCGATGCGAAACGGAAGCGAAGCTATATTGCTTATTACGTACTTACCAGGATAGAAATTTTCTTGCAAGAATACCACTATCAGAAATTTGCTTCTTATCCACCGGATTTTGAAATTGAGAAATGTGAATAAGACTAGGATTTGCGTTAAAACCCTACCGCTGTACGACCGAGATTCACAACTGCCAAGACATCGCGAAGAAGTGGGGCTCTTCCGTGATTGGCTACCGATATCGATATCCATGACAGCTAGCGGTGAGGAGAAGACGCTGCGATTCGTGCGCTCAACAGGCCTGGACAAAAGGGGAAACTTGCTGGCCCCCCTCTCGGCTTGGGGGAGCTTTCAAGGTTTCTATGCTAAACGGGCCTGCAGGGTAAAGATTCCTCGAATCCTCGGTCCGGGATGAAATCCCAGAGTTCTAGTGGAAAGCTTGAGGATAACTCTGAAGCTTGCGCGGATAGGCCAGGCTATGGAAGAGGACACCTAGCTACCACATGGGATTGTTTGGGGGTTTAACGTTGAGATGCCTGGGGTTTGGGGTTGGTAAGCTTCAGGATTGGAGGGGAAATGCTCGGCGGCCAAAGGACCGAGGAAATATCCTCAATAGTAAGGTGTGAAGGTTGACTACCGAGGATGCATCCCATATCTGGTTTGTTGTTGTTGTTCTTGATGCTGTTGACCGGCGGTGAATCTCAACTCCAACCACACTATCCTCGGCTTCCGCAACTTTACTGGACGATGGTGTTGCTTGATCGGACAGTCGCTGCAAGATGCAGCCCAACCGATTTAATGGCTCCCACTTTCGGGCTGTCGCCTAGGTAGGTGTGGTATGTAAAACAAATAGCCAACTATAAACAGACAAATGGTAATGGACAACAAAGACGCCATCAAGCAAGTATCCAGCAAATAGGACGATAAATGTCCTGCGTAAAAAGGGAGCGGTCAGAGCTGCAGGTCCTACATTGGATCGCATCAACTGAAAGCCCTTGCCTATGAGTCCTGTAAAAGAAGAACCAATCCCGCAATCCCGCGATGCCTCCCCCCCCTCTTCCCAAGATGGGAAAAAAGCACAGCCAGCTTTGCCCAGCCCTGTGTCAGGGTGTGTGGTTAGCCAAAACTTATGGTTGCCCGACGGGAAGGTTTGGGCTTTTCGGTAGCTGAGATGGGAGGTATGTCAGGGCAGCCCGCCCCGAGGATCGCGGCCCAGGGACCGTAAATTTGGGCTTTGAGGCGCTGGAACGTGCCCTGGAACACAGGGGGGGAGATCAGAGGGAGTGGGGGAGATAACGGGAGAGGAGAGAGGAAAGACAAAAAAAGCAATCCAGACAAGAAGCAACGAATGCGATAAATCAAACGGATGAGACAAACATAAGCGAATACAAAAGAAAGCTGAAGGTGTACTTAAGCGAATGTTAAGCAAGCTGAATGATGAGAAAAGGAATGAAAATTGAAAAGGGATCGTCTATGACGGACAAACAGTGATAGGACTTTGCTACAGCAGCACCAATGAACGCATGAATAAACCATAATGAATGATTCACTCGTGTTTAGCACAGTATCTCATTGCTGCGCTGACCTTCCGTAATTAGCTTTTACAGTCATATCAAATTACCAAGACAAGCAACACTTCCGTTCCGTCAGCGCCGTGGCATTTCTGGCTGTGCTCGCTGCTTGTGACTGTATTGATGACTGTGACTGTGTCTCATTGCCGCGCGCAGCCCGTGATTTGGTAAGTTGACGTCTCAATGGAGGGGGGCGCAAGCCTGTGATTCAGACGGTGGCAGCGAATCGAGGCGGACGTCTTTGGTATTGAGGTTGCTATTCGTGGAGGAGGCGTTTTTGCTCACCCCGGATTACGAAAAGCCACAGCACAGGGCAGAGCAGAGCAGAGCAGACGTGACGAGACCAAGCCCAGCTTTGAAAGCAATCAATCAATCAATCAATCAATCAGCAAACGAAAGCAAGCAGGTTTCGGCTGTCTTGGATGGAAGCAGATTGTCTTGGACGGTGACGGGTTTGGTCCAATACGGTCAGTTTGGCTGAGTATTGTGCTATTGTTGATGTGTCGCTTGTCATTCAATGCATGTTTATGTAACGTACCTGTCGCCCATATGAAGCTCTGCTTATCTCACCGTCTATTGGGATTTATTGTTACTCAGCTCAGTTCAGTTCAGCATCCATTACAAAGCTTCTACGGTGCGCTGTACTCGTACGTACGTATCAAGAAACCTGATTCTGGAAGAATTCGGCTTCCTTTTTTTCTCTACTTGCACGGCGAGTTGCTCGGTCTCTTGGATAATTCGACCCGACCGCGATAGCCATTCTTCTATTGATAGTTGGAAATCTGGATACCAAGATTCATACCGACACGAGCCACGCCCTCCTCCCGTACCTTATCGCCCTGATTTTTGCTGGGCCCGGAAATCCATCCCTCCCTGACTCGGATTTTCCACCGCTCATTTCGCCACGCCCCTCCCATTACCCCCCACACCTCTCCCCTTCATCCTCCAGCTCCATCGGGATTCTCAGGCTTGTGCAAGGCTTCCAGCAGCAAGCCTAACCGCGGGCAACAACTCAGCCAAACATACCGAGCTCGATATCCCGGCGACCGAAGGACCCTTGACCCGCACTCGTACCCCGTTCTCGGTGTCGGGTTTCACCCCCCCTTTTTTCTTCCATTTTTGTTAGCACACCCACAGCACACCCAAACACCCAAGCACCCAAGCACCCCCATCATTGCAAATCATCCATTCCACACCCGATCTCATCTCACACGCCCCTGGCCTCCCTTAGCCGGTTGCCTGCCTGTTCTGCTTCATTTATATCTACCCGCATCCCCAGGTTTTCGTCCCAAGGATCCATTTATCCATCGTCAACAAAGAACAACAAAGTGATATTCACCACTATTTGCTATTTAGCAACAGCTATAGCTCTTTGAGCTTCACTCACGAGAACCACCTCACCCATCATCACAACTACCGCCACAATGTTCGGTTCATACGGTTCTTACAGCTCCATGTGCGCTTCCTCTCCGCCCATGGATATTGCTTCGCGCAACATCTACCGATCCCAGGACTCGGCTTGCGCCTTTCCCTCTTGGCCTCGACGCGACTCTCTTTCAGAGTCTGATCGTGAGGAACGCCCTACCTCTTATCTCTCTGACGACGACTTGTTCCTCCCCGATCCCTTCGACGACGACACCCGAAGCGTCTCCAGCGCTGGCAGCTCTTCTCCTGGTGCCATGGCCTCGCCTCCCAACGTCATCTCTGACTTTGAGCTTCTCCAGGCTGAGCGTGAGCGCCAGGCTGCTTTGCAACGCGAGTGCCTTCGTGTTGTTGCTCAAGAAAAGGAGCGTCGCCGTGCCGCCGCACGAAAGCAGCGCCGTAGCAGTTCTCACAAGAAGAGCCCCAAGACTAAGCTCACCTCCATCAACGAGGAGGCTGTTGAATAAACAAGCCTTGGGTTCTTAATGACTGTTACGATTTATGATAGCGTATGTTTACACCAGACGAGACAGCAGTAACAGTTACTAACAATATCACAGGCTGCTCTTTGCATTTACATGGCAACATGATACCCCATGATACCCCACACATCAACAACATCCGCATGTGCGCAATAATAAACGCACATGCCAATTATTCCCCACCACTTCTCTATCATACTGAGATGGCTTTTTACTCCAACTAGCCCTCATCCCCACCACACCCGACACGAAGGGCAACTGTCAACCGACCAACCTTAATCAGCAATCCTCGGGATCGACTTCTTACCGCCGGTTCAGTTTACGGCACCCGACAGACACTACCACTATCTTGGTCGATGACGCCATGAGCCATAGGGCCTATTGGATGTGGGGGTGGGGGTTACCCAACCAAGAATGAGTCAGATGGAGCCAAGATGGAGGAATGGATGACAGCAACAATAACATCAACCATCATCCATCAAGAGTTTCCGATAGCGGCCGAAGCTTCCCAGGGAATACATTGCCCGTGCGGGTGGAAGTTTATCTTTCATCTCGACACCTTCTAGATGGTGTGGGCATTTACGGCCCGTCGGTCGACTTCGGACATCTACCGGTCTCCAAACAAGAGATCATCCCGTCTCTTCCCCGCACTCGGATGAATCTTTGGTTCATCCATCCATTCATACCTATCAATCATTATCCGCTTGCTTTAATTCTTTCCTGTTATGGCTTTATGAAGCCGACACTTCATGTTTATCGAGTTTACTTGGTTTAATCTTTTTGCATATGCGTTATCAACGCTTGGGAGTTTTTAATTTTGCATTTGCATTATTGGCTTAGGGCATCACTGGGCATGGGACATTTGGGACACAGTACAGGTCGTGCATCAGCTTCCCACCACAGGGAAGAAACAGCTGGCACACTTGGGAACAGGAACAATAGGCATGGGATATGCATACAGCACTGCATGGTTTTAGGCGACATGGGCTTTTAGATACCTTAGGATAGTTTGGCGGCTTCGAGCCTGCCCTGAATTTTTAGATACCCCCTTTAGTTAGCATCCATTTACAATCAATCATCTTGACTATCATACGCATTGTCTCTGATCCATGTGATTTGTGCGCCTTTGCTTGTGACTAGCCTTGACCCGTGAGCCCTTGATTGTATTTCGCGCTGCCTCGCGAACAAGGGAACTTGCCGACAATCAAGAGCACGAACCAAATCACATAAAGTGTGTGCCGCCAATACTACATAAACCAATAGTCAGCTCCATTTTACCGAGCTTCTATTCAAAGCCGCCAATAATCAAGACCCTTTCTATTATGTAGCCTGGCCCGTGGTAGCGTCCCGTGCCGGGGGAGTTCTCTGTCACATGGACGCCTTGACGCCTTTGCCGCGGTATGGAGGGCGGTGAAAGCAACGCAAACGCGATGGGATCGACGATAGGATATGGAACAGCACGTGTTTTCGAGATTGGGGGGTTGAGAGGTGTTTGTATAGAAGAGAGGGCTTTGTCCTTGTGCAAGGTACTCATGTCAAGTGCCAAAGGTAAAAGGTAGGGCGCACGGATGGGGATTGTGAATAGAAGCCGCCGTAGATGTGAAACGAGATGTTTGATTTGAGTCTTGTTTGCGCTGGCTTGTTTGGGCCTTGTGGCTTGGGGTTAGACGGCGGGTATGTATTATGCTTAGTTTGTGGTGTCAATAAGCTTTAGCATTGTTCAAAGACTTGGTTTTATCAACACCCTCTATTACAATAGAAAGAGCTTGAGAAGCTTGGGTGGGAACTCCCCTATTCCAAGCGCCGTGGTGTTTGAGCTCACAGATGGAGGTTGCTAGAGAACTGTTGAGTGTTCGTTTGGTAGCGCAATAAAGGTTGTAAGTCGGCGATACACATGAAGCATAGTGTGGACGAAGGTTTATAGTCTTCTGTGAATGGCATGAGGGGAAAGGTTTGAAATAAGGCCATATCTAGGTCGGAGTGATAAGAAAACCTTGAATGAGTTGGTTGAGAGTTGTATTATACTTGCAGCCACTTACACGGTAACCTATCATATAACCCTGGGATACAGGTGAATGTAGAATGGCTTCAGAAGAAAGAGCATCTGGGATGAAGACTTGAGAAGGAATAGAACTTATGCAAGCCGCAAGAGCAATAGGTTTACACACAAACATGATATGATTGTTTATAGATGCTCTTCGCAAGCTACACATAAGCCATTTTATGCTTAGATAGACACTGTCTACCTATGTATTTTTCATGAACACTACCGTCCCTAGACTATTGATTCATTCAACAGTCTCGAGTTAACTAACACCATCGCTCTATCAGATATAAGTTGAAAATCATTCATTGAAACGTTTGCAAGCTAGGCTGGCTTATAAATTACACATCTAGCTTTAGCTACCAGGGTCAAACCCCTCATTTGTGAAGCTGAAGTTGTCGTGTGTTGCATTTCTGGTGTCGCGATGCAGCCCTTTGACTTGCGACATTGGCAACGTTATCACTTAGGCTTACAAACTTAAACTATGAATAGACTTGGCACATCAGAAGAAAGAGGGTGAGTAGTTATATTTGTAAGATGCCGTACTTTGCAGTGGTGAGATGATCATGAGCTGAAATGATTCAATTATCATCATCTTCCCCGCATCATGAATTTAGTAAGGCCTCTCTCACTTCAACATTGACTTCACATACAACTCACTACACGCTCTTACAAATCAACTCATCACCTTCAACAATTTACCTATATAAACCTCTTCAGCGTACACAGTCGGTCGTTCATCGAAATATAAATCATCAACAAGCATAAACATCATGGTCAACGAACAAGATCTCCCGCATCTTCGCCTCGCCGTCTCACTCGCCCGCGAAGCCCTCAAGGCAGGCGACGCCCCCTTTGGCTCAGTTCTTGTATCTTCAGAGGGTAGAGTCCTCCAGACAGATCGCAACCGCATCGTCACAGGATCCAACGGTGACGGCCGTCCGGATGCAACGCTGCACCCAGAATTCACCCTTGCGCGCTGGGCGCAACTTAACCTCGGCGCTGAGGAGCGCGCAAAGTCAACTGTGTACACGAGCGGCGAACACTGCGCGATGTGCTCTGCTGCGCACGCTTGGTGTGGGCTTGGAAGGATTGTGTATGTGACTTCGACAAAGCAGCTGGAGGTTTGGAAGGCCGATTTTGGCGTTGGTGCACCGGTTGCGCCGTTGAGTATTACGGACGTGGTTCCTGGGGCTCAGGTCGAAGGGCCAGTGGACGGATTGGATAATGAGGTTTATCAGCTTCAAGTTGAGAGTTGGACGGCTAAGGGGTTCAAGTCCAAGTCCGAGGCGTGAGACTGTGAGGACTGACGTGGAGTGGTAGCGGTTACCTCACTCATCGAGTAATAGCATTGAATACGAGCATGGGACATAAGAGACGAAGGAAGCGATGAGTTTAGGTGAGAAACTAAGCTGTAATGTCAACAGAACTGATGTTGGCGTGTTGTAGTGTAGTGAAGATAGCGACCTAGCTTATACACTATGATCGCCACAGCCTTCATGATGAGCGATTAACTATGACGCTTGAAGATTCCAAGGACTAATATATAACATAATAGTATAAGTGAATTTTATTTCAAACTTCGAATCTACGAGCAATGATTAGAATTAAACATTATATACTCCAACACCATAGTTACTCCCATCCAATCAGCTTATCCCCTGTGGCTTAGTTGGCTAAAGCGTCCGACTGTTATTCATAGACAATCGGGAGATCGGAAGTTCGAGCCTTCCCGGGGGAGAGACATGTTCTCTCTTTTGTTTTTGGTGTTGAAGACATTTTTGCTCTCAATCAGAGTGTGTAGTAGTCATCGGTGAGAAAGTCCAATCGATTGATATGTTGTGTAACTTCAATTGAACCGCGTATGGGTGAAACTCAATGACAACCTATGTACATCGTATTGGGTATGGGCTTACGACGACTCTGATCATGATTAGTTTTAATTAAACTTGATTTATAAGTCTTTAATTCTGTATTAGAAATAATGGTTTGTTAATACCTTGGAAATACTATGCAGTCATAAGACAGATTATCACCCATGTAAGTTAGAATCCATCCGAAAAGTCTCCGCAGGTAGTACACATACCTACTATATAAGTAAGTCACGGTAAATCCTTGTGAATCAAATCATACGCCAGAATTAATATTGATACCTATGGAAAACATGACTCGAGATATCCTCATCGTCGGAGCTACTGGCCAACAAGGCAAGGCCACCATTGACGCCTTGTACAAGACCCTCGCAAACTCACATCAACACCACAACACTCGGATCCTAGCGTTGACAAGATCCATTTCATCAGCAAAGGCTCAAGAACTTAAATCAAAATATTCCGATATCGTCCTCGTTCAAGGAGACACTCAGACACCGCAACCCATCTTCACAGCGCACCCGTCCATTTCATCAGTATTTGTTGTTACAGTCCCACCCAACGACGAGGAACAAGCGATTCCTCTCATCGAAGCAGCTGTCGCTAGCTCTCAAGTTGAACATATTGTCTTTACCAGCGTAGACCGCGGAGGTGACGAAGTGAGTTGGTCTCAGCCAACCGAGGTCCCTCACTTTGCTGCAAAGCATCGCATCGAGCTCCGACTGCGCCAACTATGCGAAGGATCTGCCAAGCGGTGGACTATCCTCAGGCCGACGGGATTCATGGATAGCTACAGTCCTGGTTTCTTCGGCCAGATGATGGCATCGCTGTGGGCGGCTGGCATGCCCAAGGATCGCACGATGCAACTGATCAGCACCCACGACATTGGTGTGTTTGCCGCAAAGGCACTGCTAGACCCAGATGCCTGGGCAGGGAAAGCGACTGCACTGGCAGGCGATGAATTAAGCTTCTCGGAGCTCCAAGAGGTGTTCCGAAGGACAGTTGGTGAGGAACTCCCGCAGACGTATAAAGCAGTGGCGTATCCAGTGCTCTGGATGGTGGCGGACGCGTCAAAGAGCTTTGAGTGGTTTAGAACAGAAGGTTGGAAGGCAGATATAGTTGGTTTGAGAGTGAAGGAACCAGGTTTGCAAAGTTTTGAGAAGTGGCTTCAAGAGTCGAGCAGATGGAAGTGTATTTGATGCGGCGAGATGAGATCTTTCTAGTGGTTCATTCACCAGCAAAGGCGTTATAATGCTCATTAATACAAGGGTTATTGTCTTGAGCTTTGCGATGAGATATACCACTGTTGTTGCCGTGATAGAGTCGATGGAGTTTTTTTCTATGTACGCAAGCTCCCTATTTATCATCTTGAAGCTCCAGCTCTGCCAGAATGAGGGCTCTAACAAGTCGTATTAGTACATATCTGCATAACGAACCCTTCATTTACTGACAGAGAAACAGCCTTGGATCTACAATTGATCAATATTTGTCATTCATAATTTCCATCAGGCAATGGTTACGACCTACCGAAGCGATTGTTGGCAGGAGAGTAATCGTTACTACACTGAGTTATCGTTAGCCTATAGAATGAGGGAAGTCGAAGCTATCGTATACTAGTTTACTGTAGAAGAAAATGAAAGCTAGCACATTTAATAAGGTAAAAAGAACAGTCTTCTGATGACCTACAAACCGGACTATGGGCCATGGCCCTGTGACGTGATGATGGCACTGCTGGCTGGCAGCTCAAGAGACAACGTACCATTCGGCAACAAAGAAGTTGATCTTTTCCATCACTTTTCCCTGTTAGTGACAAGGATTTTATCATATTGTCTCTTGTCTTGGTTCTTTCACCCGACGCGAACTAGATGCTACCATACTGAAAAGGGCACCATCTTCCTCTCCATACGAAGGCGCCCTGCCATGATTGAACATATCACAAGCAGGGAGAACTATAGTATTCATACCAATGGGAATCAGTTAGGCATAGGTGAGTTACAATTCTACCTCATATGACTGCGTCTGATTCTCTGCCACAGGCTCTAACTCCGCTGTGGGTGTAGCAGTGAGGAAGTCTTTGAGACAAGGCAGCTCAAACTAAACATTTAACCTGGGCCAACGTAGGGACTAGCAGGTCGCCAGTTGCGATGCCCAAGGTCAATTTACCCCGAGTAAGAGGTTCAATCAAGTATTGACAGCTCAACTGCATCTGCGTAAGGACCCAACATTTGCGTATTACATTATCAACTTCGGTCTTGGGCATCTTGCTCAATGTGAGCGACCACTTACACGATGTCCATGTTGTTGTCTCATCTGCGCGATAACGAAAGTCGATTTGAGACAACACACACTTTGATAACGGTCAGGCATTGGACGCCCGCTATCAAGTGCCCGAGTACTTGCACATTGATCCTTCTTCTCATCGGCTCCGATCGAAGCTCTTGGCACCCGCATTCCATTCGTACCTTGTCAAATCCCCCGCGGACGAGGCTGCTTTCCAATTGGATGAGATTGGAGGCAAGTAAGATCTAAACACGACCTTGTTCGACGTTTTTAAATATCTCTCTCTAGTGTATTATATGCATTGTTGGTGCTCCATAGAGGCTGAAGCCACGTGAGTTGAAGTATGGTAACACAATGGATTGACATGCAACGGGCTTCCATGTACTTGGTATGTTGGTCTGGTCTGAGTGACTGAATGTGTTGATATGTTAGGAGAACCATGATCCTGGGTGAGACTCGAAAGCTTTGGGTACTCTTACCAAACAAAAGGTAGAGTCAACAGCATTGATCTTCAGGTCAGTCACATCACAATTAGCCGCACGAGCGTGCAAGTGACCGAAAACGATCCAGACCAACACTTGGCTTGTAGACACCATCACGTTCTAGCAGACGTTCTGCCTCAAGCCCAGTGTTGTCGAGTTCTCCAAGATTAGGACTGAAACTAGATGTTGGCCAAGATTGAGACTTTCTACTTATAGTCCACAATTTCAGACTGCTTTACCATAGGTATTTTGTTGGTTAAAATGTAAGCCTCGAAGCCGATATATCAATGGATGAGTTCACCTGGAGTAAAAATATTCATCCAATAGCATACTGAAAACAGCTGTAAAGTTGGCTGTGCAAATCTTACTGTAAGTGCTGATTTCTGTCCCTGGACCGATCTGATGTAGAATTGCGGCCGCCGTTCTGCGACCGGGAGGATATGGACGAGACTCGGAGTCTTTTGCCTAGTGGCGTTCTCCAGGTGTGATAGGTTCCATCCATCAGCCTGGTCGCAGTTTGGGCCGCAGCTTATAATACGGCAGCATAATCATATGCGTGAAAGCAGTGGCCAGGCCGGATTCTCCGCGACTGGGTCAAAGAATGGCCTTGACAAGGACCAGCCTGTGACAATCAATGAGGTAACGTGATGGTGAATCCATGGACCAGTGCACAGACTGCTTAATGGCTGAATGGGCGAGTTGCTCACAGCTCATCAACACTTGAGCTCTGACGGCATCCGAGGTCGAACTGGGTAGGACGACAGGTACGAGATGCAAGGGAGGTTGGGTGTCTTCCAGATCGAGTGGCTGCAGTTATCCGCGTCCATACGGCAAGGTAGTACAGGACGCAACATGTACGAGGCTGCAGCAAAGCCTGAGGACATTGCAGACCGTGAGGTATGAGTATGGGTATGAGGATGAGGCCAGACACGAGATCCTGGCTCACCGGGATAATGAAATTGCGTCTCGAACGACAAGAGTTCTTGGACGGTAGCGTTGAGGCCCGCTTGGCCTTTGGGTGTTAAGTGTGTGCAGCGGAAGACATCCGTACATTACCGTATGTACGGATGTACATATTTGCTGAATACTCCACTGGTATCCGCATGTTGAGGCTAATCCTTCTTAGACATACCAGAAGAAGATAGATACATGGTTGAACAAGCTCAAAAGCTGTAATTGAGAATGATCTGAGGACTCTGAACCCTTTGTATGCAAACCTGTACCCGTACGGCGGAAGCGAGAGCGAGGCGAACCGACTCAACAAGCAAACGCCTGTCCTTAGCCGAGGGATTGATAAGCGGAGGCGCTTGTCACTGCGTAGTAGACTCGAGACGCCGTGCCCAGAACCAAGACAGTCAGTATATGACAGGGACCTGGCCTGTTTGTTAGTGATGCTAAGTCTGGATAAGCAATCCACGTTGCCTGTCTTGGCGACCTGCTTCTGAGACAAACGTCGGAAGAAAGCCTTCTAACGGCTGAGTTGCAGCTGGTAAGAGAGGAAGAGAGGTCGGTCGGTCAGTCAATGAGTCAGTCATGTCCCTGAGTTTTGACCCCAGACGTCTATATGCAAGACAGGAGTAAGATCGCGATCATCAATGGTTAAGACAACTTAGATTCATGGTCTATGTATCCTTCCAGGGTCCCCATGTTCGAATTGAGTTAAAAGCAATTCTCATGATGCACTGACAACGGATATGAGCAGGGTGACGTGCGTTAGACGCGACCTTGGTTGTCGGAGACTCGATAGCGAAAGATATACAGATACTGATACAAGGTTTAATGTATAAAAGTAAGGCATTCCTAAAGTACCATTATACGAAAGAAAAGGTTTGGGAATTGGTGTGGGTATGGTAGCAATGGGCGCGGGAGTGACCAGGGGTATGGTAACAAAAAAAACAAAAAAAAGCAATGAAAGAGAATTTCATCGTATATGCGGGAGGGGGAGTTGATGAGAGAAGAGAGATCCACATTGAACAGAGAATAAGTCGAGAGCAAATGGACTAGAGCTAAGATAGAGTACAGTAGAATCCAAGCTACTCTGTAGTAGCTGCGTGAAAAGATTCACTATTCACCTCGAGATTTGAGTATCTGATGAGGTTCAAGGTGGGAGTTGGATGAGCACAACAGACAGACAGACAGACATTGGCGCGGATGGATTTTGAAGTGAGATGATGAAAGACATTAAAAGATTAAAACGCGAGATGATCTTACCCAAGAGAGTATCTATTGTTGTTTAAATCCCCCCCTTTCCATGATCCGATTTCTTGGTTTGTTCGGTCGGGTATAAGAGAGGTTGATGAATAAGTAGGCAAGGCAAGGAAAGGAACGTTTAAGAGTGCCAAGACCAGACTGACCACCTAGGACCGACCCTCTTTCGCTACTGTACCCTAGAGGCTAGAGGCTAGAGGCTACTGTAGAGGCTTAGCGGGCCGGGAAGAAGAAAAAAAGGGCGATTAACTTCCCCTGCAAAGGGAGGTGATCGGCCGGCTTATTGGCCCGTGCCGTTAGAGAGTTCAGACCAATAAGCGCCGAGAAACCAGCTGTAGCACATCTTGATCAAGCGGGGGAACATGATACAACCAATCAACGTCTGTCTACAAGCGCTTGCTTCAAGCCGCCCCCCATTGCCCATGTTTCGTTTCCCCAACCACATACTTTTTGTTCTGTACTCATTCACTCATTCACTTTGTCTTGATATGATTTTGAGTTAAGTAAAGCCTGCAAGTCTATACAACTTTCAGTGAATCACCCACTGAACTACACTACACCACACTGCACTGCACTGCACTACAGCATGTACAGTTATATCCACCCGGAAGCATCGACGTAGCTTGCTTCCATCTCAAACGTCCAACCACCACCATCAGAGAGATGGATGCTGTGTCTCGATGCAACACACAGACGCAATGTAAGGTACCGACCAGTCTTTTCTTTGGTAACTGGATCGAGTACATCATGTCGTGGTGCCCATTCCACTGCACACTGCACCAACGTTACAGCAGACTGAGCACTGCGCTGTACTGCACTGCCTAGGTAGGTAGGTAGGTAGGTAGGTAGGTAGATGCCTTGTGCTCTGCTGTGTTGTCCTGTAATGACTGAGAAGCCACCGCACCGCACCGCACCGCACCGCACCGCTCATTGTCGTACCATGGACTGTATGTACCAGACGCCGCTCACCCAAAAGAGGGCGGGGGCAGCAGGGAACTGCAAGGACAAAACAGTGATTGATACGTTGAAATCAACGCAAAAGATGGAACAAAATCAAAAGATTTACATGAGACCGACACCGACAATCAAGGGCATGACTCCCCGTGATAAGAGTCATAATCTCAAACGACGAGATGCGAGCCAATTCATGGACTCGATATACAATTGATTGATTGATAGGCCGAGTCTCTCGAGTCTAACGTCGGAATGCATCTGGAGATTTACAGGGGTCTCCGCCAACGAGTCAAGTCTGGTAGCCTTTTCAAAAGGCACGCGGCCAGCCCATGAGGCTAAATTTGGCAGGGGGGCGGGGGCATGGGCATTGCTCGCTTGACGTTTGACTTGCTGCTGGCAATTGTCGCTACTTCGCCCTACAATATCCACAAACTGGGATGGACAGCTGTTGTTAGTTGTACGTCCACGTTGGACTTTGTTCGTCATTTGCAGCCGCCGAGACTAGACTACCTACCTTAAACTATACCGCCTCCCATCCACACATCTATCTACCTATCTATCTATCTTACTGATGATGCCTTGATCCCCCCTGTTTACACCTCAAGAGCTGTCATGTACATACATACAAAAGAGAGAGAGCGGGGGATCCTAGTTTTATGCGGCTTCTACTTTCTCATCTCCCCACTTTACTCTTGTTAGTGCTAGCTCATGTTAGTTATGTACAGCTCCCAATTCCCAATTCCCAATCCCCAGTCCCAATCCCCAGTCCCCAATCCCCAGCCGCCGTCGACCATCCTCTATCCTGACCCCTGGTTGCCATGCTAGGCCATGCTGCTAGGTTGCCTATGAACCGGTCCGTCTCCGCTGATCCATTCAAACCAACGTTTGCAGGGCTCTATTTTAATCTGCTTGATACTCCAAACCGTCCACTGACAGGCCAGGACGCCACTCTGTAGGCGCTGACCCATGATGGATGGTCCATGATCCATCACACATAGCACACGCAGTAAACTAAAGGCATCCACACTGCCACGACCCTTGATCGCTTGTCGTTGTCGTTGTCTCTGTCTCAAAACCATCTCAACCTGCTCTTTTTTTGCTCTGCGTTTCCTTCTTGGGCCTTTTTCTGTCTGATTGTGTCGCCTCACCACACTTGTCACATCTTCAGCTCTAGTTTTCATCACAGCATAACTCCACCAACATTGAAATCCATTTACACTACGCCCAACCTCCAACTTCCAAGGGTCAAGAAATCAAGGTATGGATTTCATCAAGTCATTGTCACATTTTGTATTGTATTCTTTTGTACTCGCCATCATGTCATGTCATGCTTCTCATTGTTTATTGTCCTCTTCCGCATCCATCCCTCGTCATTCTTATCTTAGCCGCATCTTTGTTGCTCAGCATACACGCGCACACAGGCAAAGAGACCCTTGAATCACCTTTTTCTCAAGGTAGACTACCTATTCCAAGCTACACCTGCAAGTCAAGCGCCGGGTCACACCCCCATCTCCATCTCCATCCCCATCGCCATCCAAGCTCGTCCGCTCTTCCTGGTAGCTACCTACACCTTGACCTTGACAATTTTGCGCACTTCTCTATTTGGCTGCCGTCCGACCCCAGGCAATCACATATTTGAGCAGGGTAGGCGGCTGTGCTGTGTGTTGCTACTGTTGCCGAGTTGCGCCTATAGCGTCGACTCTCAATTGTTGCCCTGGTTGCTTTTCGACAAGCAAAACCATCTCTCTACCCATCTCCACACACACACACACACACACACACACATCTATTCTTTCTCTACGCCTTCTCGCGTGTTTTCTCTCTCTCTCTCTCCCATTCTCCTCTCATCTTCTCGCACTTACACTAATTGTATCTACAAGACCTATCTTTGGCCTCACCGCATCATAGAACCATCGTCTTGCTATACACACGTTGCGACCGAGACACACAGCTCCGCTCATTGTCCAACCTCAAGTTGGCCGTCGCTACCCGTATTACATACAGTGACGAAACATACACATACAACAGTATAACGCGATCCGAGACTTTGGCTTGGCGAAACACCAAAAAAACCAAGGAATCCGTCATTGTCCGGGTGCGGACAGCAGGACATTCTGAGGCATGTTCGACAGCCCTAGAGTGTAGCTTTCCGCCTGTTCCTGCGACTCCGAGAGCAACTTCAGTCAAGAAACCCCCGCTATCGGGGACATCGATTCGCATTACAGCAGTACGTGCAGCGCAGCGTCGCACAAGACGGGACCCTTGCAGAGCAGCTGTGCTGTGGTCATCCGACTGGCTAACGCGAGCTCCGTTAACGCAGGTTGAGATTCAGACGATATCAATATCAGGCCCATCATGTCCCTCCCCATGACCACTTCGTCGCGGAACCGCACCGTTTCAATGAGTTCCGGTGCAAGGTCCACAGCGAGGAGTAAGACGTCGCAGGCTACAGACAGCACTACGATGCCTCACGTCACCGATTTAAAGTACTTTGATCCCTGCGCCGCCACAGCGTCCATGTTTTTGTACGCCCAGGGCTCATCCATTGTTTGCTGTCATCATGATACCCTCACTATTGAACGAAGATTCTCACGACACGCCGATGAGGTTCAACTGTTGGCTGTCGATAACCAGAGCGATGCCGGCGGTGGTCGTTTAGTTGTGAGTTACGATGCTGGTCAAACAGCAATTGTGTGGGATTTGATGACGGGCGATGAGATCTCCCGATTTGCTTCTTATGAGCATTTGACTGTTGCAGCTTGGATGAAGAACGGCAATGTTGCTTTTGGTATGTCATTTTGGCTGGCCTGTTTTGATACGATAGCTAACCAACTATTCGTAGGCAACACCAACGGAAGTATCATCATGTTTGAGCCTTCAACTTCTGAGCATGTTTCTGCCAGAACAATCGATCAGATCGCTGTAACTGCACTGGCTCCATCAGCTGATTGTCGAACATTTGCCATCGGGTGAGTTTTTCCCTCTCTATACTTGGAAATGACTAACAAGGACATAGATATCAAAACGGCTCACTATTTGTTGCTACTCTGCAGCCACGCTTCACCATCTTGCACAATCTCACCACTTCCAGAGGACCATCACCCATCGTCAACCTCGCGTGGCATGCTTCTTCCTCGCGGCAAAAGTCCGACATGCTCGCCGTGCAGATGCGTGACGGAGACCTACGGGTCTGGAGCGTGGCAAAGAAGTACAGCGCTGATGATCCCGCCAAAGTGGTGCGAAACCTCAAAAAGTCCGAGATCGCCATGGACGGACCCAACTGGATGGGATGGTCCAAGAACGGTCGCATAATTCAGTATTCCGACTCGTAAGTCCTTGAAGCTTTGCCACCACCATAAAACACCCTAGCCTACGCGCGCGCTTAGCTGCATGAGCCCCTTCACATACTATCACAGACTAACACATACGCAGCCAAACACAGTCATGGGATGTTAGAACAAAGCACGTCACTCATGATCCAATCCCGACTCTCGACATTGTCCGCGGTCTCGCCGTCTATGGCCCTGGAGCCACTCTGTTCACCCTTGGGCCCAATAACACGGCACAGCAGTTCGATCTCAACTCACCGGCGATCATGGTCGCCAATGTTCAGCATCCAGCAAACCTGTTGCCACCCTCGCCTCCGGTCTCAGAAGAAACCGGTGATCGATCGGCGACTTCAGCAACGACTATTGCCTCCGAGTCTGAGACTAGCTCCATCCCCATGGATATGAACATCTCTGAAAGTGATGAAGATCATATGTCACCATTTGCCCGTCTGACTAGACGCCAAGCTTATGATTCGGGCAACGAACCTTACGAATCAGCCAGTCCCGTTTCAAGCCGAAGTGGCCTTTCATCCTTGTCACAGTCCTCAACTTCCTCCAAAACCCCCGGCCGCTATCAAGGATCGATTAGGTCAAAGGGATTATCAGAGAACACCTACATCTCTGCTGGAACCTCAATCCGGTCTTCGGCTGTCAGCAATGGTAATGGCAATGGTTATGGCAACACAAGAGACATGGATGCCTACTCGATGGGCTACTCCCTA
Source organism: Fusarium abutilonis (assembly GCA_021655885.1). NCBI lineage: Eukaryota > Fungi > Ascomycota > Sordariomycetes > Hypocreales > Nectriaceae > Fusarium > Fusarium abutilonis. The sequence goes on from JAJJWN010000082.1 coordinate 161,543, forward strand.
GGCACCACTAGTGTGCCTTCTATGGCCTCAAGCCGGTCCCGACGCAGGCCTTCTCGCTTGCGCAATGAAGTTCCTCGCAGCCCAGACGACAACAAGGTGCACGACCTTTTCAAATTCACTCGAGCCCGTCTTAGTGATATCCCATACAAGCATGCTCTAGGCGCTACTAGCTCTCGCCTTACCAATGATGATCTCCGTCGTCAGATGCTAAACACCATCTTCGGGTGGAACAAGGAGGTTGAGGACCTAGTTAGGGATGAGATGAGCAGACATCCCCAAGGATCTGCCAGCCGTATTCTATTGTCCAAGTGGCTGGGCGATATTGATCCCGATATCCTGAATGCCAGCTTCGAAAACATGACCTCGTCAGACTGGATGCTGCTGGCGTTGAGCGGTATCGGTGGTCAGGCATCGCAGCAGAAGCTTGGTCATGCTTATGTCCAGCGTCTACTCGAAACTGGGGATGTACATGCCGCAGTCACGATCATGCTTGGCATGGGTGACCATAACGACGCCATTGAGGTTTACATCTCTCACAAGCGCTACATGGAGGCACTAATCCTCACATGCCTCTGTTCACCTAGTGTCTGGGAGCGTCAAGCTGCCATCATTAGGAAATGGGGAGAGTGGGCGGTTCAACATGGCCAGCAACAACTGGCTATCCGATGCTTTGCATGTACTGATCAGGAGTCTACGGAGCCTTGGACATCTCCGTCCGCCGCCCAGCTTAACTTCCAGACCATGACCCCTAATATCCCCGAGGTTCTGAGCCCACCTTTATCGCCTCCTGGCGTTCAGCGTGGTCCTCAACGCAGCATTGCAAAGACTTCTGCGCTCAAACTCATCACATCTTTTGGTGACCAAGCGCAAAAGTCAAAGTTCTTCGCTGGTGATGGCGGCCAGACTCCCATTGCTGCTGGTGTTACCCCTATTGCTGACTCTGCCGGTTCTCCTGCTTTCTCTCATGCTTCCAACAACGAGGTCACGACAGCGTTCCTCCGCCCTTCCAACAACAGCAGATTCAACACACCTACTTCTGCTCGAGCACGCGGCCGCTTGCCATCCATTGGTGAGATTCCGTCCGATCTCAACCGCAATGCCCTCAGATCTGCTGAGCTCTCTGCCGCTCCATACGACTACGAACCTCGAACCACCCACATTCGGACTCCATCTGGCAATGACAATATGGCGGCTGGTACTGCATTGCAGCGTGCTGCCACTGCAAGCCCAATGATGATGCGAGAGCATGCTCAACGTGTCGTCCAGCCCGGTGAGGGGGATTTTCCACCGCCACCTGATCAGGCCGTCATGTTCAAGATGCAACAGGCCTCGCGAAACCGCCGTAACGGTTCGCGTGACCGCATTCCCATGGGTATCAACCTGCAGCTCCAGCCTGAAGTCACCCACCCAGTAGAAGTGACTTCGCCAGAACAGTCTGTTACTTCGTCTACGCGTTACCACTGGCCTACACGCCGCCGAGGACCTGCATCCGTGACCAGCTCTGTCACATCTGCATCAAGCGCTGGACGCAGCCTTCGCCACCAAGCTGTGCGGAACCGAGAAGATTACATTCACAGCCTTGATGCCGCCAACCATTATTCCAAGAGGCAACGAAGCCGTCAACGTAGCCAGTCGAGAACCCGAGATGCTTCGCGCAGCCGCGGAGGTAGCCGAGAACGAACTGCTCGCTCCAGAGAGCCCTCCGAGGAACGTGGCCGCGTTGCTGGTCGAGGCTGGCCCAAGGCTAAGCGATCCCCGACTTCTCCAATTCCCATGTCTCCTGAGGATCTGCTGAATCTAAGCACACCCCGCCACGCCAAGGTCGATGAACCAAACACAGTACGAAAGGTGAGCGGATCAGTCGCAAAGGCCCCAAGCCGAGGATCGAGCCGTGGAAGCCGCCGCAGGAGCCCTGATGGCAAAAATCGTCCACCAGCCTTGAAGGTCCGTGGTCGTAGCCAGGGCCGTGATGGCTCTGCGCAGCGTTCTCCTTCTTCTCCCGTACCACTTTCTGCTGTTCCTCATTACCAGGGCTCCGAGGATGAGGAGGACTTCAGAGCTGCCATGGCCGCCCAAGAGGAGTTCAGAAACAAGCACAGCCGCAGTGTTAGCCGAGGTCTGAACTCACCAGCACTAAACAAGCAAGATACCTTGGAGAATAGGCCAAGGGCCAACTCTGAGGCGGTGAATATCGATGAGTCGATGACTCTCCACGGTAGAGCTGCTTCAACTGAGCATGCTGGCGACCTTAGACAGATGAAGGATGAGCGTCAGCGAAAGAAGGAACAAGCTGCTCGAGAACTTGAAGAGCGTCGCAAGTCTCTGGCCAAGCGTGCCCAGACGCCCTCTATCCCTCACCCTAACGAGTTCTCTCCAGCTCTTGCTGTCACTGTTGAAACCGCAGAGCCCAAGCCGCTGCCAGACGACATTCCTCCTCGCAGCGCTACCGAGCCACCGCAAAGAAGCATGTATGCCCGGAGCGGACCTGTCATTGGACTTCCTGCAACCCCCAAGGCCATGAGACTCGTCATTGAGGGCAAGCATGATCAGTCTGGTAGCACGCCCAGGCCCGAGGTGCCCGCCATTCCGGCCAACTTTGTTCCGAGTTACTCACCTGAAGCTTCTCCTGAACCCTCTCCAGCTAAGGAGGAGCCTAGTTTTGAGCCTAGCCTGACTCTTCTGCCGTCAACCGTTTATCAGCCGCCGACTCGACCCATGATTCCTCGCAGCATGTCGGCTCCCATTCCTGATGAACCAGGTCAACGCCCTCAGCGTTACGGACGCAAGAGTAGCGTAGGACGTATCGATGAAGTTGTCCCTGGCGAGCGACGCCGATCACACGAGGAGCCTGTTCCCCCTCCTCCACCTCCTCCACCACCAGCGCCCTCAGTGCTGAAGGAGCTTAGACATCTTGCTTCACCTCCTCCGCCACCTCCCGCTCCTCTTCAGAACGGCCAGAGACATCACCAGGGCGGTGCCGTTGGATCAGGCATGATTGAAATCGTCATGGACGACGAGTTATCATCTGGCAACGACCAAGCTTCAGAGGCCAGCCCTCCCGCTCCCTCTCATAGGAGTCACAACCGAGGCCGAAGCATTGGAGACAGCAGCAGCATCTCCGGTCGCATTCATAAAGCCACCGAACGCCTTCGATCTGCCAGCCGCAGCCGCAAGGAGTACGTCCGCTCTCCTCCCTTCGAGGCACCCTACGAGAGCATCCCACTGCCGCGACAGCTAAAGTCTCCTCCGCCGATCTCCTTCAACCCTGAAGTTCTGCGGTCGCCTGTTGATTCAAGAAACAAGCACTTGTCGACTGGCCTGAACCGAAACGAGATGATCTAGGGGGTCTCTCCCGAGGAAGGCCAGCGCGCTGTGCGGTATTTTGCTCCCTTCTACCACTCCCTATAAATTTTTCTGTTCGATTCAGTGCATGGCGATTGGCGTTTTATCTACCATCTCCAAGTTGATACCAATTTATCCAACTTGGTGCATTATGCTTGCCATATTCTCTCAGGAGTATGGATGCATGAAATGCAAAATTAGTTGCTTTTCTTTTTATTTCTCTTTTCGATATCACATCTCGAATCTCAAGACAGTCCTTGAAGCGAATACTACTGTCACACTCTTCGAAGTGGACCATCGCCTCATAAATTGCGGATTTTATTCGAAGACTGACGATATCTTGTTAACTTTACATTCATATGGGGAGGACTGGACGGGTGATGGAGGGTAAAATTGGGGGTTGCGATGAGGATAACGTAGCGACTGCTTTATACAATGTTGCCTCGCGGCACTTGTTTGAGTTTTTGTGTGATGATGGAAGGAAAAGGATCTGGGTTGGGATAGGAAATGGTTGAAAGATGAATGAATGGACTGGATATACATTGGATATGCATTTTGATTCCCCCGGAGGGTTATTAGTACTTACGAATTGGATGATATTTTATTCTTGGCACGCATTGATTATTGTTTTGTTTTCTGTGAGGTGTTTACTGTAAGTGGTGGTGTATTGAATGGAATCCTTTGCCTGTATGCATTGAAGGTGGTGGTGGTAGCTTCACTTATCTGCCTCCCAACTTAATGCGAGAGAGTTCGAACGGCATCAACCTCAACACAACTATATCATAAGGGCATAAAAACCATCTCAAGGGCTTCAGAGGACATGAAGAGAATCAAATTGAATTTTTAATTCCATCTACATCACCAAATTCACCCACCAAAAAATGCAAAAAAAAAAAGTCGGCTGCTCCATCTCATCCACTTACCAACCCAAATCCCTCCGCACTAACGTGTTCCCACCCGCCACGCGACGGGGGAGAGATCTCTGCAGAGTGAAACCTCCCTCAAGGGTCATCTCCAGTGCTTAGGGCCGCAACAAGTTCCAGCATCGTGAGTTACCTGCACGAGTGGGCGGCCACCGCAGCGTTCGGGCGGGGCGCGGCGGAGGGCTGAGTACCGAAGCATTCAGAATTGGGATGGGCGATTGAGCGGGTTTGAGCGCCTTCACCGTTAGACCATTACAGTCGAGAATTGGTGCGTTTTTGTTAGCTTATATACCTTTGATGTGAAAATGTGGCTGTGGCTGTGGCGTGGAGGAGCTGCATCTGTAAGAGCTCCCTACAGCTTGGAGCTTCAGTGGGGAGTACATCACATCTCTAGCCACCATCTTTAACCATCACAACTTGATTGCAATGTTTCATTTCTGGTTGATATAGCTACGAATTCGAATATTTAATCTCACGATAAACATGATCGTCCACTCAACATGATGCTCTCAACATCACCCCGTCTTCACATCTGCCATCCCTCTCCAACAACCGCCGAATTCACCGTCACGACACTCCGTCCGATACCGCAATCTCTCCACGCCCTCATTCTACTCTCGCGCCTCATCCTATCCATATTCACCATCCTTATTCTCCACGCGCGCCTCGCTCTCCACCCATTGCTCATCTCTGCCGCGCCCTCCCCCCTCAGCGTCCTATCGTCCTCATACCTCCGCGCTCCAACCTCGATATCCGTTCTCGTGCAAAACATACCACTATCTATTCTTGTTTCCACAAGTATAGTTGCACTATGGCTATTGAGTCGAAGGGGCTACGCGAGCGAGAGCATTCTCGTCATGAGAGGCTTGGGTGTGCAGACTAGCGAGAGTCCAGGGAGTTATCTCGCGGGGACGGCGACGAGGTTTATACCCACGGAGAAGATTCAGGATATTCTTGTCAATGAGGCGTTTCTTGGGTTCGAAGTGAGGTATTACCTCATTGTTGTGGTCGAGGACGAGGAGGACGTTGTGGTGGTCTTCCCGGGCTTATTGCCGAGACGCAAGATCGTCGAAGATGTATGGAGGGGTGTTAGGAGATGCCTGTATGAACATGCAGGAGAGGATAAACCGCCGAACTGAGAGGAATTTAAGATGCGTTTTTGATGCATTGAACATGCGCCGCCACTATCTGCACGGCTTTCGATTTCCAAACTTTTATAGACAAATGGTGTAATCTATCGTCTATTCGTCCATGGCCTCATCTGCCTTTCGCTTCCCAATGCCCCTTTGCGTTCGCATATCCTCCGAGCTCGCATAACCTTTTCTGATGGCATATCGCTCATTCTGCTCTTCAGGCGACTGCAGCTTATCCTTTTTCAACAGCGGCACGTAGCGACCGCCCATCCGTCCAACGTTACCGCCCTCGTAGACAACAATGCTGTTCGCCTGCTTACCCGTAGGCTCAGGCCGAACAACCTGTCGCGACGGATCCTTGCTTCCTTGTGTCGAGACAAGCTGAAGCAGTTGATTCGAGAGAAGCTCATCTAGCTTGCGCTCTCGCCAGTGCGCCCACATGCCGTCCATGACGCCGAAAGGACCAGGCTTGCTCAGCGCAGGATCATCTGCGAGATACACCCAGTCAAGTCCATCAGTCTTTCTAGACATGGGGTCGATAAGGGTAGAGTCTTCGCTGGGGAAGATGCAGTCCCAAAGCACTAGGGGCACTTCATCGGCCATAACATAATTTGGCTTGCAAGGGTTGGCAGCCACGTCGAGCAAGGTTGTTACAACATCGGGTTTCTCCAATCCCTGGCCTGCAAGAAATAGCACAGCGACCATGTGACGAATTTGATGCCACAGGAAAGCTGATCCTCGAACATTAAACGAGTATACCTTGGGATACACAGTACCGTAGGTGGTCAAGCCTCCGGCGGGAGCGTACCCCGAACCGGAGAGATAAGGCAGCGACGAGCTCACGTCAGTAACCTCCTCGATATCGGCCTCGTATATGGTGCGAACAAAGTTCGTGATCTGCTTGCCAGGATCGATCTTGCAAAAGTTGCGGAAATCATGTTCACCTTCGTAACGCTTGGCCGCCTCGCGCATCGCCTCAATGTCGAGCCAGCCGTTCTTTGCACCGTCGGCACTGGGCTCTGGCGTGAAGGCGGGCTGTGTAAAGAAGTAGCGATACTGACGCTCGCGGCATGAGAAGCGTGCTGAAAAGTCTGGTGGTGGTGAGGGGCACCAGGCGAGGATGCGGATATCAGGGGGTAGAACACGGTTGAGAAGACGAGGGTATTGAAGCTCGTCCTTGATGGGGTCGAACGATGGCGTATCATCATCTTGTTCTTGTTCTTCCTCTAACCTTTCTCCAGACTGCTCATCAACAACAATTGCCTCGCCAGCTTCACTCTGCCGCTGTTGCTTCTTGGGCAGGGGTCTATTGCTCCGAACTCGTAGACCAATGACCTGACCAAAAGCGCTGACACCACGATCTGTGCGACCACATTTTGAGTACTCGCAGCATTCAAAGTCGACAACTCGTTCGTCATTAGGGAAGATAAGGCATGCCTTTGTGAGAGCATTCCATAGTTCCTCCTCAATAGATGGAGCATTGGCCATGGCCTGGAACTCGAAACCGCCGTAATTCTTGCCTAGATACGCAAGCTTCAAGGCGATATATCGTGTAGAGTATTTGCTGGGATCCATCTTCTTCTTCCCCTTTGGTTTCGTTTTCTTGGTCTCATCTCCCTCCTCTCCTTCAAGTTGAACTCGAGACTCAGGTTTTGGCTCTGGAGCAGGCCGACTTCTAAGTTGAGCCTCGAGCTCTTTGACCTTTTGGATGAGACCATTTTTGGTCCATGACTGATAGTTCGACTCGCCAGACATGGTGCGGTACTTGGCAGCTTTTCGCTGCGCGCGAGCTTCAGGTGATTCACCACTTGATGAGATTGTGCGTTCCAGGCGAGGGTGAGGTTGGGTTTGAGCTCCGCTGATATTAACTCTGCGCGGACTTTGGCGTCCAAGATAACGGCCAAAGGGTCTCATGTGAAGTTGGTGGGTTCCAATTTTGGGCTATTACATGCAGGCCCCTCAGAGTTGCTAAATGGAAAAGGGCTTTGCTGCAAGTTCAAGATGTGGCTTAACTATCTGATATCTGTGGCTGTGTTTCTATCTCCATCACACGCCACAGTTGAGAGCAAGAGATAAGTTACGTACTGCTCTCATCTCATCTCTATCTCTGGCTCCCGTCTCATTTAAACGCCATACCCGCTCACTTGTGCCTGCATCAACTTTCACTGTATCGATTCATATTTCAGTCGATTTTACATCATCGAATCTCTTGCATGCGAAGATGGACCCCGAAGTGATCAGAATCCTCCTCGTAGGCGATGAAAAATGTGGCAAGACAACGTTTCTTTCGTACGTAGAGTCCAACTCGTCTATTGAATTCCGAACATCTCATGCTAAACCCTACATCTTCAGCCGACTCAGTGCCGGCGAAAAAGTCAACCCGATTCCCATGCTCCGTGATATGGACCAGCCTCACATCTTCGAGATAAAGACGGGGGCCAAGCAGTTTCGGTTCGAGTTCTTTGACACATCGTGCCCTGACAACTGGAGGACCCTGGATCCCGATGCCATTGTTATTTGCTTTGACATCAGCCAGCGACTGAGTCTTATCAATATGCAGAGATATGTAGGTGCTTTCCCCTGTGTGAACGAAGCAAATAACTGAGACCCGATAGTGGATCAATGAAGTCAAGATGGCGTTTCAGCGAATCGATACCCTGCCGGTTATTGTTCTTGGGCTGAAGCGCGATCTGAGGTCAGAGGATGATCCCAACGGGATTATTTATCCGCAAGAAGCGTACCAATTTGCGCAGACTTTGAGAGCGGATCGATATGTAGAGTGCTCGGCAGTGACGGGTGAATTGTTGAAGTTGGCGTTTGAGGACTTGTGCAAGACAGCCATAACTCCAACAACAGGTGTAGACAGTCAGAGTGCAAGCACATGCACCATATTATAAGATGTGCGGGTGGTCTTGCAGATAGTTTTTGGTGTTATATTTGGCGAGCAAAGATTTCAGGCAGCGGCGTCGTTCATAGAGACATCAGGGCCGCCTTCTTCTTCGGCGCCCTCTTCTGGAGCAGGAAACTGGCCAAGGACTTCAGAGATGATGTTAACAATGGCCTCTTGCTGGTCTTCGTTGAACCGCTCAGACATTTCCTCGACGACTGTGTTGAGGGCCGCCACAGAGGCTGGGCGCAGATTTAGGATCATGACAACTTCACCCTTGGCGAGGTTGTAGGGACGTAGTCGCTCAAGGAGGATGGTGATGCAGCCCTCGGTGTAGGGAAGGGGTTCCTGGCTTAGAGGACCAGGATTTGTGCGAAGATACTGGAGTAGCTGAGGGAAGCGTCAGTAAATTTTTCAGGGATTTAGTTTAGTTTGATATTTTCAATGATATTAGCATTGGTTTAATAATAAAAAAAGCTTACCTCGCGAACTACTGTTTCCAGATTTGGGGGACCTCGGCGTTTGGCATTTTTGTAGCGTTCACGCTGATCAACGATGTGCTGATACACCTCGTAGTTGGTGAGAACAGCGGATTGAGACTCGATGACCTTCATGGCTTTTGGGGATCGACTCACTTGAAGAACTGTAGGATCTTATGTGAGTGAGTGAAGGGTCTGATCTGAGTGATGGTGTGGAGGATGAGGCTCTAGGCCGGAAAAAAAAAAGAAGATGGAAGTTGGTGGCTGGGGCCAATCAGAGGCTGGGGGTTAAGCAAGGCTGAGAAAATGGCAAAGTTGCAGTGGCAGTGACTCTTTTGAAACTAAGACTTGCATACGGGAGGCTTTTACTTTTTTTTGTTTCCTTTTTTCTTTCTTTTGCTTTTGCGTCACTGCAACTTAAACTTGCGATCTGGCGATCTGTTTACAGATACATGCTACCTTGTGCCAATATCACGGCAGAGGTTGCACATGTACCTACTGATTAGGTTAAGTAGTCTACCATTCATTGGATACAATCCAAACTGATGCGCTGTTTTTGCATGTGAGTCTGGCTACTCACGTCAGAGCGCAGTCACTTTTTGTCCTAACATGAACTTCTTTTTTTATTTGCATCCAATGGGTTTGGTCCTGTTCTGCGTCAACAGGAACCGGTTCATCTTATTTTTGCCCGGAATTTCTTTGTCCGGTATCGCAATTATAGCCCGGCCACTGAGGGGTATTTTTCTGCTGAATATCCAATGGGGGCTGTAGGATGTGCAATGGCATCATTTAAATGGAACAATACATACTATTAACCCCGGATTAACAAGCGCCTTGATCTAAGAAATTAATGGTCTGGGAGATCCGAATTGTTCCTTGGCTGTGCTTGGTCGCGTGCAGCTCAAAGGCATGATGCAAGCCACGGCTTGTCTTGTCTGGGGAAAGACAGTTGTATGGGAGCGGCGTGATATTGTCTTAAGCCAGCCATTCAACTTTCAAAGAAACCAAGCAAAAAATTGACCTATACCGCCCAAAAACGTCGGAACGTTGACAAGATGCAGATCTCTTTGCAACGTCCTTCAGTATCTGGTATGTACCAACCTAAAGACGAATGCTAGGATAGTGGGAGTACGTATATACATATAAAGCCCATGAAAGTCTAGGCCGGGGGTGGTACGGAATCAACTGACAGAAAACCCCTGCTGGGCTGAACACTCAGTGTCGTACGGATACTGTACGCTACAGTTGCTGGGTGCTGCAAAAGTGTGTAGCAGCAGCGGTCTACGTACATAGTACAACATTGAATTGCTTTCCAGCCGTTTGTTCCATGTGGATGAATTGGTGTTGAGTTCTTCGTCACTTGTCAAACTCTGAGATATTCACATGGTTTGAAGGTATCATTGGCCTCTGGATACCTTGTTAATAACGAATGAATCGGTTCAAAATATATATGGCGGTCTGTAGTGGTTGGCATAACCTGGCCTCGTCGATATATCTCTCATAGATAGATCCATGAGAGTCCTTGGGAGAGCTACCCTGGCCAACACCCTGAAGCTGAATCGGCGGGGGTGGGTACCAGCCATTGGCGAGATAAACAAAGAAAATCTCGTCAAGGCCAGTAGAAGCTCTTGTGGTAAATTAGACCAGCATAGTATCGGGCTATAATCTAGATTTAGGAAGTATAAGAAAAGCACCTGTTTGCACTTTGCAGCAAGCGGTACAAACACTGGGTGGGTACTTGGGTACCTGAGTTTAAGAAGAATTTAGTATGCAGGTCGCGCTTGCCTAAGAATAATAACTTACCCCTGTGCATATTTACTCTTGGCAGGTGCGGCCATGTCATCATCCCATCTCTTGCTCATCGCTCAAAGGTTTCTCCCATTATTTTTCTCTGTTGCCAGAAGACAACTTTATTTTAACACGCTCAACTATCTATTCTATATATATTTTTTTTATTTCTCTTTCTTCTTAACTTCCCTACTTGGAGTCATTCTATGATCTCACTCTTGTTCTTGACTCATTCTCTCATAAAAACGAGATCGCGCACAATGGGTCTGTGACATTTCATCTCCAGGTACCTATCCATCGCATCGATATCTCCACCCACTCACTCCTCCACTGCCGGGGTTTACTGGTACGAACTACGACGACCTACATCTTTTTATCCCGTCGATTTGTTACTGGTATCAACTCAACTTCTTCTTTGGTCTCCTCTTCAGTTCGATTTGCTAGTGAACCAACATTCTACCTCATTTCAGCTTTACTGGCCGGCTCTTTAACCTCATCGTGTCCTCCAACCTGAGACACTCCGGCATCGCAGCAAACCGTCTGTGTGCTTTGGGATCCCTGCCCTGTCATTCGGTCGGCATTGAAACCTGCTGCAGAGCATTGAACCCGAGCCTGAGCCGCCTGTTGCAGTGCAGTGCAGTGACGTCGGTCGGTCTGGCCCTGACTCTTCCTTCTGTGCATCTTCAACCTGGGACCTGAATCCCTGTTGGCCGCCAAAGTCGTTCATCGTTGGCAACCCCCAAAGCCGACAACAGCATCGGCTAAGTACAGCCTGTTCACAGCAGTATTAGCATTAGCATTGCATTGCTTGAGCTGCAGCCTGTTAGCGACCTCTCACAGCATCTCGAACGCAGCCTTTTTTTCAATTCCACCTCCACTCAATCCCCACTCCACACTCTCGCTGGTGCTGCGCTCTAAGAAGCCGGGGCCGCCATTGAGGGAGAGTTTAAAAAAAAATTATTCACAATAGGTCCCCATCACCAGGTTTAAACTTACAACCAACCCCTCAACCTCAACTCGACTTGGACTTTTCTTCAACTCTACTCGACTCGCTTTGACCTTGAGACTTCCCTTTCAACTTGGCTCTGTTCAATTTTACCGTCGGAAAACTTCAGTCCTCCGCTAGTTAGAGCTTGACTCATTGGCTCGTCCCCTCGTACAATACGTACCGACACTCCGATTCGGGGCCCCTCCACACCCGCATTTCCGCTTCCGTCCCTCGCCGCACTCAAAACTTTTTGCTCCTTCAAGGCAGCCGACGACAACATCCAGCCCGACAAAGCATCTTCGCCCTCGCCCACACCCTCACCCTCACCATGGTGCGCAATATCGTTGTCCTGGGAGGTAACTCCCACCCACAACTCACCGAAAATGTCTGCCACATTTTGGGCGTTCCAGTCAGCAATCGCATTCTAGGAAAATTCTCTGGCGGCGAAAGCCGTTGCGAAATCAAGGACTCAGTCCGCGGCAAAGACGTATACATCATACAATCTGGCTCCGGCAATGTCAACGATAACCTCATTGATCTTTGTATCATGATTTCGGCCTGCAAAACTGGCTCTGCAAAGCGAGTCACCGCCGTTGTGCCTCTCTTTCCCTACTCGCGACAGCCAGACTGGCCATACAACAAAGCCGGTGCTCCCTTGTCACAAGTTGCCGGTGCTTCAAAGGACTACACATTTGAGAGTGTTCCTCCTACACCCCGTCCTGGTGGCCCCAGGTCCGTTGGCCTACCCAATGGCGTCGGCAACCTGAACGAGAAGCTCTCGAGGACAGCCAGCGCAAACGAGACCGCCAATGGCTCGACCAACGGTACTAATGGCATCAATGGTGATTTTGCCATTCGTCGCTCAGATACCATTTCCAGCACTACTTCCGAGACCCGCGGTCACAATGCTGAGAACTCTATCTCCTCTCAGAGGAGTGCCTACACCACCCACGACTATGAAAACCAATCCAATATCTCCGTTTTCCAGCCTAAGCCGGGTTATAAGCAATGGATCGCCCAGGCCGGTACTCTTGTTGCCGACTTGCTCACTTGCGCCGGCGCCGATCACATTATTACTATGGACCTCCACGATCCACAATACCAGGGCTTCTTCGATATCCCTGTTGACAACCTCTACGGCAGGGCATTGCTCCAAAACTACATCCAGACTCAGGTTCCCGGCTATCAAAATGCAGTTATTGTTTCTCCTGATGCTGGTGGCGCAAAGCGAGCTACTCTTATTGCCGATAGCCTAAAAACAGACTTTGCTCTGATTCACAAGGTAACTCAACCAACCTCTGATTTGCCCCTCTCTGATCAAGACTTATGTATTACTTCAAAGGAGCGACGGCCTATCCGATTTACCGAGCACCGAAATGCCAGCATGATGCTTGTCGGTAATGTGTCCAACCGAATTTGCATTCTGGTTGACGACATTATCGACACCGGTAACACCATCACACGAGCCGCGAAGCTCCTGAAGAAGGAGGGTGCAACTAAGGTTTACGCTCTCATCACTCATGGAGTCTTCAGCGGTGACGCCATTGCCCGTATCAACGCTTCCGCTATTGATAAGATGCTTGTCACAAACTCAGTCCCTCAAGACGAGCACCGCCGGCTATGTCCCAAACTCGACGTCCTCGATATTTCTCCTGTTTTTGCCGAAGCTATTCGCCGTGTCCACCATGGCGAGTCGATTAGCGTGCTCTTCCAGCACAACTAAGTCGCCAATATCACACTTACGGTTTGTCAAGGAATTCTAACCATGCGACGCGAGAGCATGTTCAGCCGAATGTACGAGTAGGACACGGCTTCAAGGTTCTTGGATTTCTGACCATCCTTCTCCCAGGCGTATCTCACCCCCTGCTACGATTATCGCAAGCTCTTATCCCATGCTGCGACGCTCTTACCCTGTCTGGGATATTTTGTTTTGGAGTTTATCGGGGAGCTTTCATACTACATTGCATGTCTCACATGCCAGGCTTGGTTTGCTGGCTATCTTTTTCTCTCAATATTTCTCATTATACTCTTAAGAAAGTATCCTCACAAGATACTTGGAATAGCACATGACTGTGCGAAGAAGACTATGGGGGGAAAGGGTTTGGTTGGACTGGTTGCAGCGCGGGTTGGGGCACGGGGTTTCTTGCTTTCTGCTATGCTGCACAATTCCACCTATTCCTTGACCTGGATTTCTATGCTTCTCCTTTCTTGGGCCCTAACTCTTCCTCTTTGCTCTACCACATTAATCCTTTCTGAATACTTGTTCAAGGGCTTAGTCCCTATGTCTCTGGAGATGGAGATGGACGGTATGTTGGAGATACCAAACAAAAAGGACCTTTTTTGAGATTCGATTCTACCATCTCAGTCCTGCATATGCATAGAAGTAAAACCAAGACGTAGAGCTTTGGATCATAACCAAAAGTTTTAGGTGCTGACCTAGCTGCTGTGCTGCGAAGGTAGCCTAGGTCAGCGGTTCAGCTAGCTTTGAAAATAGCGATGCTGTTTAAGTATGAGAAATAAGACAAGAAAATTTTAATACCCGGTTAATTTTTAAATACATTTGCCATGATGCTGTATGATAAACATGAGAGATGATCGAATCTTAACTATGCTGCTTTGTCAGGCATGTAGCAGCCTGTTTTTCGCCATTTGTTTTATAATACTAAATACGCCGACCTCCAGAGCTGCTGTTAAACTGATCATCAAGTCATGATTCTAGAAAAGTAGAAAGGAGAGACGAAAAGAAAGAAAACCGCAGGAACGATGTCTCAATACGATGTGCAGAGATCTCTTTCCCTTGTGTAAGCTCGAGCTATTATGAGACAACGCTTAATTCGAGGATCAAACTAAAGAGCTTGATGCTGATTGCTTGGGCCACAATCGGCATCCATACTGAGCGTTGTTGTCTAAGAAGCGCGTTAAATCTGCTGGAATAAGATGAGGCTAGTGATTTTGAGCGCTCATCGAAGCCATCATCTCAAGGTCCGAAGGGATCTGCCACTGATGGGCCGTTGCGGCACGACGAAATGCGTCAACTGCCTCAAACATGTTGTAGTCCATGTTATTTCTACCGAACCCACAGGATAAAGATCGCTCAAGGCGAGCCGGAGGGTCCTTTTCGCAAAGGTTCATTCGAACCTCGAGGAACACTTTTTCAAGCGACAGTGCTGGAGACCAACCCGTGTTGGTGAGTAACTCAGAACATATGGCGCCACCAATCGTAACATGCCCTCCACCTCCTTGAGCAAATGGCAAAAAGCGTGGGCGGATCACACGGACGAAAGGTGGTGATATTGGAAAAGATGCACCGAAGCGGAGCTCCAGGACGATACTAGAGCAGTCGTGACGGGTCATATCCTGGGCAAGAGGAAGGTTCATGTCAAAGCTGTGAAGCTCGACGATCCAGTGGAATAGGTTATCAAGCTTCTCGAAGTCGATATACCACCCCAGAGTGGATAGTATGGTTTTGGACTGAATCTTCTGTAGGTCCTTGATTTGGCCGTTAAGTGCCCGGAGAGCAGCAGGGGACGATGATGCCCAAGTAGGCTCGACGAGTTTGGGCAGAGAACTAAGGTCAGTTTGACCTGGCTGGAAAGGCGTGACGTTCTCAGATTCCTGTGTACCTGAATCCTCCGACCCGAAAGGACGCGTTTCTCCCAAACCCGAGTCTGTAGATGTTCTTCGTGTCTTTCGCATCGTATCTCTTTGCTGCGTACCGTCATCCTCGTCATCCGAAGCCAAGAGATCGTCCATTTCGATATCGTTATCTTCTAGAATCTCGTCTTCTGCTTCATCAAGTACTATAGGACACGACTTTGCTGAACCTAGAACGTCCACCTGGCTTTGCCCGAGAGCGCGTCGACGGGAAGCTGATATCGCGGAAATTGGTATGCCGATTCGACAATTCGCTTTCCCGGTCAATACATGGCTCGGATCCTGTTGTAGGTATGCCGATACATCAGAGGCTGACGTCTCAGAAGCTGAATTTACTGAAAGCGGTCCTGAAGCCGCCAGCTGTGACAGTGACTCTCCAACTTGAACAAAGAGGTAGCGACACTGAATCCATTCAATCTTGTTAATAACGAAGAAGGGATTCGTCGAAACGAACTGAGCTGGTTTATTTACGATCTCGCAAATGCTGATAGCGTTTCTGACTTTGAGTGCAGAATTTGGCCAGATATAGGGGGACTATTGCAACAGCACTGTTAGCAAAAAGACTTAAATGAGAAAGACATCTTGGGATAAGAACTCCTGATCAGATGATTTGACCTTAACACTTTTGCCAGGACACATACCAAGTCCATGCCAGCTTCCAGTCAACTTGAGAACGTAAATCAACTTACTGTTGCTTGTGGTCCGGAAGACCTACTGGAGTACGAAGAGCTGGTTCCAAAATCTTTTGCCAAGTAAACACCATTACCGTGGGCACGGCCATTCAGTGTCGTGGAAAAGTCTAGGCCAGTCCGTATGATGCTGTGCCAATTCTCGAGTGGGCTGCCATGCCAAGCGAAAAGACTATGGTATATCTTTTGTTTGCCTTTTCCTTGAGCTTTTCCCACTCGCATTAACTCTTGTAAGAAAACCTCTTCTTTCTCCGGAGATCCCTGTGCGAAACGAAACTGCAACCATCCTTCATCAACGCCATGAACAAGGTTGCGCGCTTCAGTCTCGTTAATACCCAGGGATGACCCGGGTATTGGGGCGTCTTGGACGATATGTGATCGATTGGATGCAACGATCCAGTGGAGAAGACCAAGCGTTGACGCATCCATACGCTTCCAGGAATTTAGTCGGCGTCCTGGTCTTTGTGTGAGGTAGTCTCTCATCTCCTGCACTGATGGGATGCAGTTGATCATGGTAGTAAGTGCTTGGTCACGCGCCGTTTGCGGGAGATCGTCGATGTCCTGGTCGTATTTGAAGACCATGGCTTCCACTCCTGATGGGTTAGGGTGGGTAGCCTGCGTAATTCGCCTGTTTGTTGGAATCATCTCAACACTGAGCGGGCTGACATACGTTGCAACAATTCGAAAGGTATATTCTATGTTCTCACAGGAATCTACGATGCAGATATGTCTCTCAAGAACTGTAGATTCTGCTAGTAACTTTGATTAATGGTATGATTGGGATGTGTCAACTTACATCCTTGCATGATAGGTGTTGGTGGTGGAACTTTCGGGTCACTAACGACCACAAGTATATAGTGACCCTCCCTGATTGATCTGTAAGAGGCATAATCAGTACTTTCAAATCTGATCGTGTTGGTTTGAAAGCAAGCATCGACGATAAGGGCCCCAGTTGGACTCGGCGCAAATCCTGAACTGGCGCACTTCAGCCCCAAGCCTCGAGGGAACTCGCGAAGTCTGCTGACAGAGACAGAAGAATAGAAGAAGCTGATGAGAAGATCAACAACACATGGGTTGTTGATAATTTCATGCTCGATACTCCTCCCGAGCCCCAAGGATAGGTATTGATATAGACAAAGCAAGCTCCCACAAACATAAGGCTTGACGGCTTCAAACTCCCCTTCGGTTTTCTGGTGGCAAACCATGCAGTACTTTGTGCACTTGATCAATCTTTGAAGGCCGAACTGCATTGAAACAAGGAGAATATTGATGTCATTTCCACTTTCTAAGACGTAGTCACGCCGAAGAAACTCGAGGCCAGACCATTCGGCAACGTTGTCCTGCGTAAGACACACATCTGTTTTTTCAGGTGTACGCATCCCGTCCTCATGAGGATTGTTTCTGCTCAGCTGAAATTTGACTTCCTGAGCTTGATCCCATGAAATATTCTCAGATCGTCGCAACCGCAAAAGACTTGGGAATTCCGTGTTCAAAAGCATTTCAAGGGATGCAGAAATCGAGAGAGGAATAAAGAATCCAGTGTCGTCTTGTTGGTGGTCATTGGGCTCCTCGGATTCCTTCCAATCCGCGTGTTCAAACATTCGTCTCATGGAATGGTTTGATGGTTTCTGGCTAGCACATTTGCCAAACCTGTACTGCATTGTTGTTTGATCGGAACGAAGTCGTACAAAATCTGAGAGACATGGATACCCTGTTGGTAGTTTGAATAGCATGACCACGTACTCAGCTGGTTTGAGGTCCCATGCTTCCAAGGTTTCTTCAGGGATGCCGAGTTTCGAGACCCTGATAGAAAGGGAAAAGATCCCAAAAGCCTCATTTCTCTTGTCTGTAAAAGGGACTGAAATATGGAAGCCTTCTTCCTTTGCTTCTCGTAGATGACGCTTGAGGCGTAATGTTGATTCGCGAGAGGTAAAACCGTCTGTATCGGTTACGGACGGCCTCGTAGGTGGCAATGGGTCAATGTCAGCCATATAGTCGTCCTCTTCGTAGTCTGAGGCTTGGTCGGAATCAAAGGTAGACTCATCATCTGCTTCATCGATTCCAGTAAAAGACATCTGCGAGGTCGTCTCGTCTTGAGAATGCAATTTTGAAGATAATATTCTGGAAATCAAGGTGATGGCATCCGTGACGCTCTTGCGTTCTGTCAAACCAGATATCTCTTGCAGCCATCCCTCTAGATCGCGTCCGATTGTTGTCTCGGAGGAAGTAAATATCAGGAAGCCTGGATGTCTCGGGTACGAGTCGGCATCTGGTGAAAGGTTAACTCTGGATCAGCTTGGGCATTTCTACCTGAGTAAGAGAACAAAAGCTTCTGTTGGATTATGTAGCCACTGATCTAGCCAATGGTATTTACTGTAGTCCGTAGCGAAGGATGGCATGCTCACCTGTTGAGAGGGCCTGGATATCGATGGGGTGCAGTCCAGTGTCGGGAGTATAGGTAAAGGCTATCTCCCCATCGGAATCACCTTTTCGTATATTTGACACATGAGGAAAGGCATCTGCCACCTCGACTGCAGCTTTCAGGTCGAGGTTGAACTGCTTGATGCCCATAATGGCGGCACGGGGAGGAGCCGCTGTCGGCGGCGTCGAGGGTCACGACGAAAGTGCTGAAGATTAGGATATAGCCACTTGTCTTTCCGGAAGAATAGAATAGACGAGGCAGTCAGATACGCGATATGACAAAGGTAAGGAAGAAACTTGATGAGGTTGTTAGAATGGATGTACATGTAGTAAGTGACTGCCCATCAGTGACTAAAGTGATGGACAACAGTCGGGTCACTGAGGACATGTGTGATGAATGCAGAAAGGTCGTGATGAAAAGTTAAAAGAGCAAAAGGCAAAGGCAAAAGCAAAGGCAAAAGCAAAGGCAAAAGCAAAGGCAAAGAGCAGGCGCAGGCGCAGGCGCAGATGTTATGCAGCAGGTCACTCACTGGGGCTGGCAAAGGTTACACGGCGCCGTGGACAGCAGGGTTCTAACTTGGACCGTGAATGTCCTAGTAGCAAAATTACAGGCAAAGGAGCGATCTTTCTTGTGCTTGAACAAGATGAAATAGAAGTCTATTAAAGGATCGGGGTTGTATTAGATGAATGGTCTGCTTTGTGTCACGTAATGAGTGAAGTAGATCCAAGTACGCCGACCTGTCAAAGAATGTGAGGCTGAAGTGGTGCAGGCACGTTGCTGCCTGTTGTATCGGGCCATTCACCAGGTTGTTGCGTCGGGTGCACTGTTCAGTCATGTCCAACACCGGGGTCGATGACAAAGGATAAAAGAAAAGGTTAAGTTAGGTACTTAGGTAGTCAGACAGTAGAGATTATAAAGCATTTGGATGTGAATACCCTTTTAGATTTTAGCAATGAAGTTTATCAAATAGGGTAGGACGTTATCAATAAGTTACAAGCCAAGACAAGATCGTCCAGATCCCCCCCCCCCCGGGTCAGCCCTACCAATAGCGTCGATTTATATACATGGCTGAACTCGGTAGCGGTATTGAGCCTAGGACCTGACTGGCATGGCAGATAAAATTGATACAGTCTTGGACCGCATGAAAAGGATAGAGTAGACTATAATTATCTACCTAGATATGAAATGAGAATAAGAATGAAGCTGTCATGGACCAGCAATGAATGTTTGGCTTGGCAGTTCTATTTCTTGGCGTCCCAACTAACAAAAGATGACCTTTATGGGTCTTTGAAAGCATAGGTACCTGCTTAGGTAGGTAGGTACGTCAGAATCCCCACCATCACAAGGCAAGCTCATGGATCTGTTGCTCTGCTGGAAGTAAACAAATACCTCTAGTACTAAGTTTTGTGATATTCAATGTTGCTACGTGTTATTGTGATCAAGGGCTCAAACTACCTACTTGTATGTTATCTTTCAATTGCTTAGGTACGGGCATTTCCCCAATTGACTCAGACTATCGCGTGTTGTTACGATGCGCGTGACTCTGGTCTCACTCAACCACCCCCTTATGCTGTCGGCCAATCTCGTGTTTCTTCCCCCTCCCTTGCTTCGTGACTTTACTCTACTTTACCTTTCCAATCAATCAATCGGCTCAAAGACCATTCGCGTGTCGTGTTGCGTCTGATGATCATCATTATCGAAATGCTTCTCTGACTGTAGAAATCGGCGCGTCTCGACACCAAGTTCGCTGCCCTTCGTTCCCTGCAATTCCAGCCTCCATTCGTGTCCTCCGGCTATTCCGCTTCTCAATTGACATGGCTCTCAACATTTTTTACGGCAGACAACGCCGCTTCACCTCGCGTCGCTTGACTTATCTCGTCCTAGTTCTCGTTGTTTTCGCCTACACCATCTTTACTATTCTGCCTACGACTGGCACCCCCGTTGCTGTTCTCGACGACGCTACGAAGAAAGATGTCTCCAAAAAGATCAAAGGCTCTGTATCCGGCCTCCGCAATTCCCTCACCAACGGCGTATCAGGGCTGAATCCATTCCGTGGACCTGCGCATGCACCCCCAGCTCGAGCACGGGATTCATATCAGGGTACTTCTTGGTGGGCCGACTGGAAGTGGCTGTCTGTACCATTCTCCAGCTCCCTGACTCTTGACGAGGACAGAGCTATTCTCCCCCCACTCCAGGACCGTCCATTCATTTACTGTTACTACGATGCGACGCTCAAGAAGTCGAGAGAAGAGAAAGATGCTGAGAGTGACCTGCTTCTGACCTGGCGGCGCGCTTGGTGGGCGCAAGGCTTCCGGCCGACCATTCTGGGTGCTTCTGAAGCTACGGGAAATCCAAAGTATCAAGAACTACAGAGACTTGAGATACAGTCAGAATTGAAGATCGACCTAATGAGATGGCTAGCCTGGGAATCCATGGGCACCGGCCTCTTGGCGGATTCCACTCTGTTCCCAGTTGCGCACACTGAAGATCCCCTCTTGACTTTTCTAAGGAGGGGTGAGTATCCTGCCATGACGAGATGGAAGGGTCTTGAAAGCGCGCTCGTCGTAGGAAATAAGGACGATGTTACCAAAACTATCCGAAAGCTGATGGACTCGCCAACATTGAAAACTACCAAGAGCGTCATTGATGGGTCTGCAAAGACTGATTTCAAGGTTGATAAAGCACAGAACGCATTGGTGAACTACAGTCCGGAGACAATCAAGAAGCAATACCCCAAGGTTCATGAAAGCCTTACAAATGGACGGGCCAGGGGCCTAGGATCGCTCAATAGACTCATCAACGCCCATCTACACGCCGTCTGGCAGAGTAGCTTCCCCGATGGCATTGAGGTTCTCAAGCCCTTCCCTGAACATACCACCGAGATGGTTACCCCGGCTTTTAAGCTTGCCAATTCATTAGCTTTCTGTCCTGACAACCCTATCCCCTCGTCGTGCCCTCCTGGTGTTTCAAGCTGTGGTCACTGTGCTGCTGGCACCACAAGTATGAAGGTTACCACACCGGATCAATATCATAATTCGAGCGGTACATTTGCCATCGGAACGGTACCTCACCCTTGGACTCTCGCTACTTTGACCAACCTCAAAGAGAGGATTGATACTGCGTGGATCCGTAAGGAGGCTCCTCGCGACCCCTGGCTTGAGGCCATTACCAAAGGGATACTGAGCCAAAAGATCTCGAGTAATACACGTATTATGCACTTCAAGCAGGCGGTGGCGGATGAACACGCCCCTACTCATGCGCTTTGGCTGACAGCTGAAGCTGATGTTCCTCCAGACCTCGAATGGCACTTTGGGTTCCGCATCCCTAAAGGCTTGGGAGAAGCGTACATGGCTGAGGGGAATAAGCCAGTTGAGAAGTCAAAGGCCGATAAGCCGACGAAAGAAGAGCGCTCAGGGAAATCGAAAGCAGAAACGAGACCGGAAAGGCCACAACCCAAGCCCGAGGAGAAAAAATTGACTCCTCAAGAAAAGCAGAGCAAGGAACGTGCCCTCTTGGAACGCGCAAAGAAGATTGTGGCTTTCAAGAAAAAGACGGTGGATACAAAACTACGCGCATCTCTCGAAGCATGGAATCTGGCCGATACGGAGGCATGGAAATTTGCACGCGCCTTTCTCGCACGCCGTAGCATGGAACGAATCGAATGGGAAAAGCAAGAGGTCAAGTACAGCGGCGGTGCGGGCTCGGAGAAGGGTCGCAGTGCTTGGAGTCGCTGGAGGGACGTGAAAGAGAGGATGTAGGCGTCTTATAGTGCAACAGGGGCGGAACGTCTTTTATTCTCAACGACATAATGGATTGGTACGGATAATTTGGTGTCTAGGCGTATGTACTCATTAAGCTCATGATGGTGGAATCGTGGTGTCTACGGGGAAGTTCTTGGCGAATAGGTTTGGCTGTGTTCCCTTTCGTAGAGACGCAGGCACTTAGGCGTGTTGGTAGACCAAAGGAGTCTCACTTTCAAGTTCAATCAGCGAATCTTTGATTATCACCAAACCCCGACTTTAAAGGTCAACCATAGAAGAAAATTTAAGTGTCAGCTCTTCCCTAATAGGTTCTTCAACAGCGGCAACATCTTTCAGTCGCCACCATCGAAGCTCCTATCCTCTAAGCGCGGATAGTATCACCGCCCATCTCACCGCTCAGCTCACGAGAAGTCGGGCCGCGATGGTCCAATCCAGCGACCTTTCCGAGCGACCCATTAGTGGCCTTGGAAGTAAACACACCATTGCCATTCTGGGCATGCGCATTGTTCGTGTAGGAGCGAAGAGCGAGACGAGCTGACTCGAGGACCTTTTCAGCGTGAACGACGGCGTCACGAAGGGCTTTGGCTGTGGGATCAGCGGAGCGGGCAAGATACTCGGCGCGGAGCTGAATGATGTGGCCGTTGAGCCAGATACCGTCGAGCTGGGCCTGGGTCATATCGCGCGCTCCGGAAATGCGGCCGCGGCAGGTGGATGTTCCACAGAGGCAGTCGAATGGCTGGGCCATGTCCCATTCGGTAGATGGATAAAAGAACTAGAGTTATGTGAGTTAAGAACTTCAGAAATGAAAAGAGAGAAATCAACGAACAGTGAGCTCATCGCCAACCTTGAGACCCTTAGGTCCAACGAGAACATTCAAGTTTCCCACATCGAAGAGCTACACAATCAAGGTTAACCAAGCCCTCATTAACCAGAATAGGAGAGTATTTCAACAGCCATGGATTCTCCTTCATGTAGGTCAACTAACGAGAGTAGGTTCGCAAGAGTGGTTGATATACAGCAGATCGCTGTTGAGATTGAGATGAGTGTCGCGGCCAGTCTGGACAGTGGCATAGGTGGGCTCGCTGGCGGGCGTACAAGGGGGGAAATCGAGCTTTGCAAAGACGGCAAAGGGCGGGAGGGAGACGCGCGAAATGCTCTTTGTGGTGAACTCTTGGGCGTTTACAATGACGACTTCTTGGATGTCGGGATGGGAGGGCTGGTGCCAGTGGGGAGTGAGAGGAGCCATTGCTGATGAAGCTTGGGGGATGGATAGCTGTAGAGGTGAGTGAGTGAGTTTCGACTGAGGATTGTGAGACGGAACATACAATTGATGAATATATACGATGAACCCGTTGAGAGGTTGCCGTCAAAATTGAGCGTACTTGAGACCTCGGTCCAGGCGGAGCTTGATAGCTTAGGATCAACTTCAAGGAATAGCAGAGGTACACATGACAAGAACAAGAGCAGAGCTACGCATTCTTATAAATACTCGAACCATGGCCAATAAGCACATCATGCCTAGCTCCTGTTGATGAATTATCCTGCATTCATCTAAGCCTCCGCAGCGCCGAAGCAAGCGGTAGGATCCGTATGGACGGACGCCTAATGTTAGTCCCTGTTATCGCTCCCCCCGCGAAACTACGTCAACTTGGTCTTGGATCTTGTACGCTTGCGTCTTGGGTTGATAGCGGGGTAAAACAATGGAAGAGATCCATCCATACCCAGGTCCGAGCCGAGGAATTAATAAGCGTGTCCTCGGTGAACCGGAAATCAGTGTATTGGTGTTATCTCTCTTATTAATCTGTTATATTTTTCGCTGAGGAGATGATGTAGTTGGTTCATTTGTAGGAGTGAGCAACCGGTGAGCCTGTCGTGGCATGAGATAGACCTTATCATGAGACAACACCACACCCACTACGAGTAGCCCGCCTATGAAGAAGAAGTGTGCAACTAATTCCGGCGATGTGAATGGACGGATAATTACCAACGGCCGCAAGTAAAGTAACAAAACAGAGCAATAGAATCCAGGGGCCTGGCCCGTGGGGTTGAAGCTGCTTGTGATGGTGTGGAGGGGCATCGACTTTCACAAGATGGAGGGTGATGGTGGGGTAATTCAGAGCTCATCTCATGATAGCTTTACTATTGGACACAAAAGTTGTCTTATGGATTCAAAGCATATGTAAGGAAAACACATACCGCAGCTTCAAACGCCTTTAGTATTTAGTACAAGAAACAACGTCGCCCGATTGTTCTTCGCATAGCTCGGCATTGATAGCTGATATGGAGGTCTCATGAGCCGTGATCGCTGCGGGCCGACCGGCATGTGGGCCTTGGTTCGTCTGTTGAACCGAGGTTCTTTCATCCTCATCATCTTCACGTCTTACCATAATACACGGAGTTGGATTGTGCTCTGGAAATTCACAGAGGTTGTAGGATAAGAAATCCAGAGATAAAGACCGTTTCTTCGTCTATATCGTGTCAGGACGAAGACAACTGCAAATTGATGCTTCGTGGCTAGATTCTCAAAGATAATGCTTGTTCTGAGGGGGCATTGTTGTGCAGGCTACCGCTGATATACATGATGCCTGGAAGCTTTGTTTCATACGGGAGGCAAAGGATTGAGTGAATAGATGAAGTGCGCCTAATTCTTACATTCTCCGTTTTCTCCATGTATCAAACAGCTTAGCGATCTTCCTCTTATACTTTTATATGCGTTCTTCCTGTTTCAATGCTGAACGAGGTAGCATGGCATCCCACTTCGGTTCATTTCTGAGAAAGTCTTCCTGTCAGGGCAAGACTACAAGTATGGCAAGCTGAAAGAGTGCCAACGACGCTTCGTTCTCATGCGCTCCGGAAGCACATGGGCTTATACCTGTCGATACAACATGCTCAACTTTGCCAGTGCCTTCACACTGTTAGCTTCAACGAGAGACAAAAATATCCTGAAGTGTTAATGGGCAAATCATCTCAATCCACTGATATTCAAAGGGACAGGGTCGAGCGTTAGTCGATGATCTGGCTTAGATCTTGGTAAAGGGTGTCTCGATTATCGAAGGCCTCGTACGACGTATCTTTCGTGTTCCGATCGAGAACTTTGGGATATCCGGTGTTTATGCCGGTTTTTAAAGCTTATCGGCACGCTTCTCGAATAGAAGTTGTGAGTCTTGATGTGCTTTGATGGAAGCAGCTTTGTGATGTTGTGTTGTCAAGCTCAAGAGCACCAGCATTGCCTAGGAGTATAAGCTTCACAGCGTTGAAGGCTACCTACTCTGTGGAGACCTTTCGAAATTTCAGAATCGAGCTGGTATTCTTCGCTATTGTATTGTTCCGCCTTTGTCCTATACTCTGAGTGCCAGGAAGTACAACTCAATGGCGCTGAGTGTGTGTGCCATGCAAATGAATCCACGAGCGGTGATACAAATCCTAACGCATCTCTCAATATATCGTCAATCTATTCAACGCGACCTTTCTCCTCATTTTACAATAGTACAAACACGAATACAATAAAATTTGATACACATCTATAAGTATGGGAAGTAAGACTTAAGTATCGTTATATAAACTTGCTTTCAGATGACTTATACCGATGTCCTTTGATCTCGTATACCAACAAGGATGGAAGGGGTGCCACCACGACACAATTGGAAAAGTATCTAGGTAGTCTAGCGAAGGTATCTCTGTTAGATGGCATACAGAAAGATTCACATATTTCTCAAGGAGATAGGACATACTTGTGGTGCCTTATCACGTACTTAGACGAGAAGACACTCAGTTATTCAATGATCAGTGCAATTTACAAGCAGAACACTACCAAAGGAAACATTGACTTTCCCCAGTGGAAGCAATGCTTCCCTAAAGCTCAAGCCATCGGTCTGGCAGCAGCTTTAATACCAGTCTACGCCTGTTCACGCCTTCTACTGAAGCCATCGTCATCCTAAGACCCGCATAATCCTCAAGTTTTGACGAGAATTTTGGCATTCTTCTCACCCATGTCATTAGATGCACAGTTTACGTATATAAAGAGGACAATAGCGTGTTTAAGCGAGCTGCACACGCATGCTCATATCATAAGGGAAGCTGTGAGGCTATTCGAGTGCACGATATCAAGCGCACCGCACCCCGCCAAGATCACCTCTAATGATTGAGAACAGATTCATCTTTCTTTTTTTCTTCCTCTTTTTCCGTCTTGTTCCTCCAATAGTTACAGATTCAGCATCAACTTTGCTGCTTGAAATATAAGATTAAATTCATGACATATACTTTCTATTCCTTCTCTTCCTCTATGCTGCTAATCGGCGACCTGCCTCCTTTACGGTCACCTCCTCGCTTTTGCTTCACTCTCTGCCCGAGCCCCATCCCTCTGGGTGGAAACCAGAGCAATCTTGGCTTTCTCCTTCGATGCGGTTGAGATTTGAGTCTTCAAGCACATTTTCTTTGCTCCATTTCCCTTGCTTTCTCGGAGTGCGTGGCTACCTTTCTTCACTCCGCTATCTCAGAGCACCGACCTTTCCATTTCTTTCCTTTACTTCCTCTACCCAACTCTTCCTTGCTTGCTTGCTTGCCAGAAACGAACACCACGTCTCTTGATACTGTCTGAACATAGGGAGCTACTCCATCACAGCTACCTTGGTAATTCGTCACTGGTGCGTCTGTTAGTGAGAACGCGGCAAGAGCACCTTCCTTGAGAGGAAGGGCCGCCTTTGACGCGAGTTTCACTTCACTTTCCTTTTCTTACCTCAATTCTCAAAAGATTGACAAGGTCTAACCATTTTCTGCAGACATCAACTCTTCATCTTCTTCTTTCACTCTCGTCATCATCACTCACTTGTTCGACTATCAAACGCTGTCCTTCACTCACGACCGCTGTCGTTATCATTCTCCTCCAAAAAAAAACCTTTGCTATCTGGCAGTTGCATCGAGACATTGTCACTCAGATTTGCAAGCCCCAGAAGCGAGGGTTCTATCCTGTCTGTATTGTATCGCATAGCATTTGCCGCTTGCTGCTATTGGCACACGCTTTGAGTAAGTCATGGCTTCATTTTTACTCCTGTCTTGAGTTTACGTCGCCCGTCCGCCTGGACTTTTAGGCAACTGGCAGAATCACTTTCTTTCTCTCTAACACTGGAAAGCCTTTCTTTCTTGCGGGCGTCAGTGGAGCGGTAATTTACTGCTTGTGGTGAACGATTTCAATCTCTCTTCCTTCCACAGCGTCTTAGCTTTTCTTTCAGCAGGCATATTCATCACATGGAACTCCATGATTTTGCTATCGCGAGATTTTCCATCATTGGCATTAGGAAACACAGAATTTTGCTAATTGGAACACTTTCTTGTCACAGATAATCACTGTCTTTTTTCTGTGATAAACTCAAGATGGCCCCTGTCACCTACTCAGCTCGGGAACTGTTGCGTCTCCGCCATGCAGCACCCCCCAAAGAGGTCTCTTACCAACTTGCTGCCAAAGTCGAGGCAGACTTCGATCTAGGTACGTATCATCCTATCCTTTCAAATTTACTGTCCTTGAATTCTAACTCTAGCAATAGGAGAAATCATTCGCACCGGGTCGGCACGTCCCCTCTCCCTCATTGTCGAAGAGAGTGGCGGTTCCAGCGATTCGGACGATCATGTTCATCGAAGTGCTGCTCAACAACTCGATGGTACCGACTCGGAGCGCAAGTACCGAGCTCGAAGTGATTCAGAACACGAACGAGGACCAATAATCGCCCCGCCAGACCTTGCTACCCAGAAGTCTGAAGGTTTTCAAAAGTTCTACAACTCAGTTGTTTCGCCTACTCATGTTCGAGTCACTGCTGGAGGTCGAATTGTGCCTAACACTCGAGGTCCTCATTCTCCGACGTCAAAATGGACCAGAGAGCGCAGTTCAGTCGATGGTCAAACCCAAGCTCGTCCCTTCAATGGCAGTCAGCCTGAGAGTGTTCCGTATCCAGTTCTCCCCCCTGGTTGGGGACACTTTGCTACCATGGTTCCTCCTCATGCCCCAGGCACTTTGCCCGGTATGACACTCAGGCCTGAAGGATACCATTTTATGGCGCCTCACATGAGCTTCAACATGGCAGCAGTGCCCTACAATCAGTTTCCTCCCCCCAATCTTCCAATCCAGCATCCCAGCCAAGCTACGCATTTTGTCAAGCACCCCGATGTGAGTGCAGAACAGGCGAGAAACATTCATCTCTCCCCTGCAGAGCAGTTTGATCCTTCTCGACCTTTCTACTACAACGGACAGTGGCTGATTGCAAACGGTAACAATTTGTACCCCATCAACATGATGCCACAGATGGGCTTCGCGCCCCCGCCTATGGCTAATCAACCACTTCCTCGACACAATGGTGATTTCAACCCTCCTTCTGCCAGAATGAGCCGCGTACCTTCACGACAGCCAGATCCATCTCCTGTTAGTCTGAAGGCCGCTACGGGTGATGCGTCACGTTCCACTAGCCCACCCGTCTCGTCGATTCGCCCCAGCTCTATCACTCAGAAGCAGCTCGAGGTTCTTCGTAGCCAGAAGCGATATCATCAGGACCAGCTTCAGTACAATAAACACCAGATTGATCTCAAGGATATGGAAGATCGGCTACAGATCATTTGTCGCGAGATTGAGCACTTCGAACGTATGTATGCGACTCAGCTCGAATTTGAGGCCAGAAAATATCCCAAGCTCGAATCTCAGGGAGACGATGCCCACTCAAGCTCATCGACTGGCTATGCCCACAGCGATAGTGAGTCTGAAGATCCTATTACGGTTCCTGCAGTGCCTAGGTCGGGCTTCAAGAACCATTCCATTGGTAAAAAAACTCATGTTCGTTCCGTGAGTGCACATAGCCTGCCCAAGCCAGCTGCAATAGTCGCTTCGGCTAAAAGCTCCAACTATGCTTCGAACAACGACAATGTACCACAGCGAAAACCATCAAGCCTCCCAATTAATGCGGCATTGGCACCCGTCTTTCAACCTCGTACTGAGATGACCACTTCTACTGTTGCTACAGATGAAGAGGAGGCTGCGAGGGCTAGGCATCACGAACGCATGTCCAAGAGCGCCGAACACTGGCGCTCGTACTTCAAGAAGACCGAGGGCGTCAAGAACTACGGTATCCCGTATCTCATGGGCAAACTCAATCCAGGAGTTCGACCGGAAAATGCCAGAGACACCGACTACACCTACGACCGCCCACTGACGGAAGAAGAGGAACGTGCTCGTTACATGTACTGGGGAAAGGCCCCTCATCATGTCCAGAATGGTCTTCCCAAGTACGACGGTAAACACTTCTACCCCCCTTCGCCTGTCAAAGAGGAGTCCATGAATGGCGTTGTCTCTACAACTCAGAGTCTTTCCAAGAACAACGAGACGAAGCCCCCGTCTTTGAAGATCGGCGATACTGACCCTTTCCACGCCGTGGCTCAAGAAGGTATGAGCACGACTCGCAACCGCCTTGATGAAGCCACCCGTTCCGAATCTCTGCATCGTACCGACGATTCTCTTCGCGCAAGCTCTATTTCTGAGCTCCCTCGATCTGAGTCTTACGCTTCCCGCCCTAGCCCCCGATACATGGAGTTCCGTCGCATCGTCAACGAACGTACCAGAATCTCGACTGAAAAATATCGATCCAAAGTATCAGATGATTCCGGTGATGAAGATGGTAACCTGCTCTTCAAAGGTCGCCGAACGATAGACCGCCCGGTGAGGTATATAGCATCTACCCTGCTCTCAGTAACCCACGCTAACTCCCTCACAGCAACAAATACCCGAGCGATATCTGGTCGACCATGCGTAAGAATGGCAAGACAAGCGCCAATATTGTCGCTGGCCAGGTGTCCCCTATGACGGCTCAAGGTGTCCTTCCTCACTATTCCGGCCATGCTACTGCGTCTCTGACTCCCACTATCAACACGAACTCTCGTGGCCATGGCGTCAGACTGGGCGAGACGAACGATTCTACTACGACCAACACTGCTTCAGGAAGACACGAGGAGAACCGGCCTCCGCTTGAACTTCTAGAGCGACAACTGCGCAGCGTCAGCCTACAGGACAGGAACCCCCAAGGGTTCTCTAGTTGAACAAACTCCTTTCCACAACCTTCCTTTCTATGACCTTTGTTCTTTTGATTGCGGCACAGTCGACAATGCTTTCATCAAGCATCAAACATTGCTTTCATGATTACGACCTGAATGAATTACTGCATGTCTTCTTTCGCATGCTTCTTTTGTCACATGCATGGCTTTACTGCCTTGCTAGCTCAAGCAGGCAGGCTGGCTTTACATTCTGTTGACCCAGACAACAGATAACAGTTCATTATTTACAGCACCTGGACGGACCGGTGTGCAGGCGTTCAGGTGACACTAATGTTAGAATACCAATATGATAGGATTTTAGAGGTCATCAGCAGACTTCTGAAGGGCTTGCCTCGATGTATGTATTTGGAAGATGGATTATTCTCAGAGGACATGGCCACAATGTACGGGACACGGATTATGTTTAGAACTCCTTGTATGATACATTAACCTTGCTTTTAATTTGTGGCATGCGAAAGTCGTTTGACGTGATTCAATTTGTCGAAGACAGCTCAATAGAACACATGTGTTTAATTAAGGCGCAATAAGGCAGCAACGGTCAAAAAAGCCTATACAGACAAAATCGGTAATTTATTTAAAATCACCTCGAAGATAAAGCATGTACCTCACCTTCAAATTTCCAACCTCATTGGCAACTCGGCGAAAATCTTCTAGGGAGAGCAGGGCCCCATGATAGTAATTGGGCCCTGCTGGGTTTACTCTTCGCTAGACGTATACCTCGAAAACCATGGATCTAAGTGGTTGACGCGGAGATATCCTAGCGGTGGGTGCAAGTCTACGACTTACCTTTCAGTGAAAGAGGCACTGAAGTGCGGAAATTGCAGTCTACGAAGGACCAAGCAGCGTGTGCTCAAAGGCAAGTTAGCATCCTACGAGGGGACAGACGGGCCGGCCGTCTGTCCAACATAACATCACGAGGGTTCTCGCGATTTGCATGTGGAGAGAGCAGGTCAAGACTTCGGGATAAACCTCCCATGGAGCATTTCACCAAGCTGAGTGAAATGGCCATTGAGAACCCTAAAATTCTCAATTCATCTACCCTGCTGTAGACCAGGTACCGCGCCGTTAGAAGGAAAGCACGCAGGTATCGCAAAAACGCCGGAGTATATGCCCATTTCCTCAACTTTTGCCCTTTGAAATCCCCTCACACATTACAAGGGTGTCGTATGTGTAGGGGTGGTGAAAAATGAAAATTTCGTCCTCGCCAGGGAGGGGAGGTTTGATCGTCGTCTTGAAGTTTGGTTTTGGTTTTGTTGGAACAAGTTCATCGCTTAAGCGGTGACCTTGTTGTTGGCAGCGAGCTCACGGCCCTGCTTGGAACGGGCCAGGATGTCCTCACGGTCCTTGTCAAGCTTGAGCTTGGTGATGACGACATTGGAGGGGTGGATGCCCAGGGGAACGGACTGGCCGTTGGCCTTGTCGCGGGTGACACGCTCAATGTGAACGACGTACTTGAGACGGTACACGGAGGTGATCTTGCCCTCACGGCCCTTGTTGGAACCACGGACAATGGTGACCTCGTCGTCCTTTCGGATGGGGATAGAGCGGACCTTGAAGGACGTTAGACACACATTGGGAGATATATTGGCACCAAGAACTTACGTTGTACTTCTCACGGAGCTCCTTGGAGAGGGGAGCGCTCATGATGACACGGCGCTTGTCTGAAGGGGCCTTGAAGTGAGCAGCACGGCTCTTGCGGCGAGAAGAAGCGACGACTGCGATTAACATTGTCAGTAATTGCAATCATAATTCTGCTGCTTTTGAAGAGTAACTCACTGTTGTTGACCTTCATTTTGGCGGTGTTGGGCGAGGACGCTGGTGGTTAGTCGAGAGCGTTGGGCAAAGAGAACGGATTGACAAGAGGAAAAATTTCGAGCAAAGAGAAAATGTGGGTGGAATAAAGGAAGGCGCGATTTGTGGATTTTAGACACGTGACCCGCTACCCTACCAAAATGAGCGACCCTTACATACCTAAGCACAGACGGCCCGCTGCTAAAGATGACTTGATTGGCCTGTTCATTTGTCAATGAATTGCTCATGAAAACCTCTGACTGAGGGCATGTTATACTGGTTCGGAATAAACAGCAGCATGTAATTGTCTTTGGCATTTTGACCGGGAGCATCGAAAGGAAACTAGCTTGTACGATATATGCAAAAATCTTGCTAGCAAAAACGAAATGCTGTCTAGGTAATTTGTAGCGCCTGCGCGCTGTATGATATATTTTACAAGAGGAGGGCGTAATATACACTTGACGCAGCTATCTTTCTCAACTATGCTGACATGGGCCTCTGGAACCGTCCATTATTATCATATCTTGCTTCTATCCAAGACGTTAGCACTGTCACCATGTATGCGTACCCTCGGATGAACTTACTAAAGAATGTATAACTCAATGTCACTGTCTCAACACCCTTCATGTTCATGTCATTGAGCAGGTCAGGATCCAGGTAGAAGAAAACAGGCATATCCACCGTCTCCCCCGCGTTCAGACGCTGCTCCTCGAAGCAGAAGCACTGGATCTTGCTAAAGTATGGCGCACACTGCGCAGGCGTCACGCTATATGTCGCCACGCCAATGATATCCTGATCGCTCGTGTTGGTCGCCTTGTAAAAGGCCAGCGCTGTCTCACCGGGGAGGACGCGAACCTCGCGCTGCTGGGGGACGAACTTCCAGGGCAGGACGTCGGAGACGGAGGCGCTGAAGGTGACCTTGATTCGCTTGGCGTCTCTGACGGGGACGAGTCGACTCGCAAGATCGCCTTCGTCGGACGAGCCAGGACCGCCGTGGGCTCGTATGGGCTGACCACCCCAGCCGGTGGTTTGGCAGATCTTTCAATGCGTTAGATAGAGGTATATTGAGTTTGTAGAGGAGGATTCACCATCTTGTAGAGGGGCACAGAACCATAGGTGAGAGCGACGAATCCAAGAATTGTACTCAGGGTATAGTACCTGACCATTGTAAGCTAAGACCACATCCCTAGCTATAGATCTAGGCTTACGCTATCGTCCTGTTCTTCTTGCTATAATGCGCGCGGATCTCTTCCATCGTAGGAGTGTATGGCTGTCTCGGTCTGGACGACGACGAATTGGAGACATTGCGGGCAAAGTTCAGACCGGTTCGCTGAGGTCGTGGTCGGGCGTTCTGACAAAAGAAGCATGCCCACGGCGAAGAAGCCGCTCGGGCTGAGCTTCGCGCAAGTCGGGGCGCGGTATTCATGGTCAATTGGGGCGCGGATTGGTGGGTGGTTTTAGGTGGTGAAGCTTTGGATCGGATGATCTTTGACGATTTCAGGGTGAAGTCGGAGATCGGCTTCTAGAACGCCGACGGTACCCTGGATGATTTTATCTATCAGACCTTTTGGGCTGGGGAAAATGTTACTGTGTAGATATAAATTGTAGTAGGTTTTTGTAGTATTCTTCTTTTCTTCTATTCCATGGTGTAAGTTTCAATCTACCGTCGTTAGGATCTGTGTTGTGTGTAACGGTAAGTAAAGTATTGTTGTAACTAGGAAGTTTATACTGTCCACTTATCTTACTCGCACATAAGCATGAAACTAACGTTGTTTTTATGCTTTCTTGTTTGACCATTGAGGTGCATAATGCCGGAGCCTTTGTAATGTGTCATGAATTTACTTGCTTTATTATCAGGCAGTTACCGCGTTATTCTTTCTCAAACTACGAAACTCTATTAGAGGTCCAGACTCTATCACTAATTGACTTTACAACTTCTGTTGAACTGAACCGAACCAATCGGAGCAATGACAGTGATCAACTTTCTTGTATGTTACCATCAGAGTGTGTAGGTTACCTTAGTGCTTCTCGCTACACGAGATCTTTGAACGACTGGTCAAAGTCTATCACTCAATCCCAAGGTGTAATACCTACAATTGTTTAATCGACAGACCCGGAAGAAAAAGTATGCTTGCATCAAACCAAGTATCCGTTGACTCATGCATGCAACTCAGCAGAGCCAACCAAAATATGAGAGAAAATGGAAATATTCTTACTTGCTACATGGTAAGCTCAGCCCGTCAGCCAGAACGAGGTACGTAGCGCGCAGTACAGCAGAACGGGTGTTCTCCGACCGGCAGGCTCCTTAGAGACGAGAAGGAAAATAAACCTTGATTAATATGCATATACAATCGATCCGTCGATGTAGGTAAAAGAACCAGACTCTTCAGACCCGCCGCCACGAAATGGCAGCTTGGAAGACACGAAAAAAGTCTAAAATAAAACAAAGCCAATGGGGCGTGCAATGATTGAATAGACCAAAGAGGAGAGACGAGGCTAAAGAATAGAGAATCTACAATGTTCTGCGATGTGTGCGACATATACACTCACGACTGGAAAGTGGACGTTGTTACGATAAAACACAGTATGGCGGTAGAGGAGCCTCAAAACCAAAATCTAAACCCATCCCTCGAGCTGGATAGATTCCACTCTTCAAAGGAACCACAGCAACACCAAGTCTCTGAACCAAACCCTCAATGCAGATCTGCATCAACACAAGAACAAGGGCGTCCTGGATCCGAGAAGATACGGCATCAGCAGGGCAGAGCGAATGAGGCAGAAAAACGACTTAACCGTCCTAAAAAGCTTCGAAGGAGTATTGTTGCAAACTTGGTGAGATGGTTCTGCACAGCCATTTTCGTCGTTGCCATCTACCTGGTTCTTTTACATTATTCTCGGAAAGACATCATCTCAACGGCGAAGAAGAGGGAGTTCAATGCCCTCATCATCGGCCTCTCTCTTGGTCTTGGAATGAGTATCACTGTATCTCTTGAGGCCATGGCTGTTGAGATTCGATGGTGGATTCTAAGTCTTCAAAACTGGCCAGATTCCGAAGTATGTCACCACGCTTCTAGAGTGAGAAGTGAGTTAACAGAGTGTGTTACAGGCTGAGTTGATCTTAAAGGCCAAGGACTTGACTTCAATCGTCCAGCTCACTTGGGTGTCTCGTTCAAAATGGATTCGTTCTTACGCTGTTGTATTCATCTTACTTAATCTGGCATCGCAAGTGGCTTTGGCAATGTTGGGTCTGGTTTACTCTACGAGTACAGCCGAGTCATCAGCGATTCTCATACCTGGCAATGTAACTGTACCAGATTTCTCAGATCTGGATACAAACAGAGTACTCGCATCCAAGTCACAAGGATTGAGTGCCTTACGGTACACAGCAAATAGGCAAGTCAATTGCATTGGGTGATATCCTTTCGAACTACAGCTACAGCTACTGACTGCCAACAGCTACGGTACAATCGCCCTCGCCTGGCTTTGGGGAGGCATGGATCTTGTTCCTCGACCTGGTACTTTATGGGACAACAATGACCCTCTGATATTCTGCGGGACAAGATCTTGCAAGTACGTATTCCAGGAATCAGCAGTGAGACCAAAAAAATACGACCTCATCGTGAGCACCAACCGCAGCGTTGAGGTGATTGGACGCTGCCGCAGTTGGAAAGTCGCAAGAGGCGGTGCTGGAAATCAATCAACCATCACCATTGACGATGAAGCACGAACAGAGGTTAACATAATGGCGATCAACGGCGTTAATCAAACAACCTTTATGTTCAACGCAACAGCTAATCAAGGCAAAACCTGGAGTGAAATCACAGCACTCGAGGCCTCAAACACCAATCCATGGTTCTACCGCTGCAACATCAGCTTTGGACCAGTAATCAACTCAAAACGAAAAGAGCATGAAATCGGCCCAAACGTCACATCCCTAGCCACATCAGCTATTGCACTTCAAGGATATGGGGCGTCTTCCCTAGCGTCTGAAAGCAGCGATCAGCAGTTCCAGAGCTACCCTGCCGAGTCGACGTATGGCGAGCCACTGGGCGGAAGGACAGACGATATGGGGACGTTGATATCGGCGTTTTCGACGGGTGTTATAGCAGTTGCAGCGCAAGTGGCTAACAATCTCGTCGTTCCGGGACTTCAGCCCCAGAATGGCGTTGTTCTTGACATCTCAAAGTGGGTGTATATACATTTGATTTTGGGGTTGACTTTGGGTGTACAGTTGTTCCTGGGTATCGGAATTGCAATCATTTCTAATTAAGACTTGAGAAGCACCTACGAATATTGTCTTTGTATATTATTAACATTGGGCAAGATCTATTGAGTGTCAAGACACGGTATTATTTTAGCATCCTAAAGATTGTTCAGAAAGAAAATGGTTGTATATTCTTCCAAGAAACTCTATATAAACATCCCAATACCATCTCGTGCCAAATCCATATTTGCAATCTCAGCGCTGTATGTATGCCGTATAACCAAAAAACCAGATATGACCCAAAATTTTAACCCTGATTGAAGAACTCCTGGCGAAACATTGCACATAGTCGGCCATGTTCAGTTGTATGGATGCTTTCCGTTCACAAGCCTCACTCTTTTGCCGTTCATAGGCCGTTGACGTTGAGTCTTGCGACGGGCAGTCTCGAGAAGCCGTTCCAGCATCTGTACCACAAAAACCTGGATGATCAAGATGATCAGGCGCAAGAAGTGATCCACGATGCTTAGAGTAGGTTTCTTGCCTCGGCTGTTCGTCGAGTCGGTGTACCTGAACGGTAGCTTTGCACCCAGATGTTGTTGGGCAACCTGTAGTCCACTGCTGAAGCCATCCTCGTGGAAGCCATAGTTGGTCCACGCGCCGGCATAACTAATACCGCGGGTGTTTTGAACGTGTTTCAGAAGCTTCTGCGCCCGGATAGTAGAAGGTGTATATCGTGGGTATGAGTAGTAATACCGTCCTTGGGTCTTCCCTGGCTTAGGTCTGTGGAGCGGGTTTAGAGTGACAAGAACATCGCCAAATGTATTTCGAGGAATATGTTGAAGAATATTCATGTTGTATGTGAGAGACACTTGGTTGATGTTTGCTCTTCGTGATGATGGCGACGAGAAGGTGAGATAGTTCCAGCTGGACCATGCCTTCTTCCGCCTGGGCATCATGTCGAGATCTGAGTGAAGAACCACTTCGTTCTGCGAGGTTCTGAAGCAGGACATGATGGACCGCTCTTGCTCGGTAGCTGATGATTTGATGATATCGTATGCCNNAATGACATGGTCGTAGCGAGCCGATGAGCCGTTTTCTAAATGCACTCTCACTCGGCCGTCGCTCTCAGTAGTAACATGCTTGACGGCAGTTTTGAGAAACAAATGATTTGGAGGGAATCCCTTTATCACAGCATCGATGTATGACTTGGATCCATCTTCCAGGATCAGCCATTCAGGACGTGTAGCTACTATGGAAAGCAGATGGTTGTTCCAGCTGAGGGAAGAATTAGCATAATTTCGCATACTCAGTAATACAACTTACAGAAACCGAACAACTGTTGCTGCCGGAAACTCGAGCGAGCACATGTCTGGGCTCGTACTCCATATTGATGCTATCAGTGGGAGAAGGTAGTTGTCTCTGAAGGCTTGTGAATAGCCCTCGCGATCCAGGTATTCCCCGATCGTCACGCCTGTATCGACATCGTGAATCGACTTGCTTCGTACCTCGATATTTGATACGTCTTCTTCCTCGTTGCATAACAGATCCAAGGCGAACTTGTTAAAACGGATAATGTCAAAAAGCATCCTCCACATGCTTGGTGAGAGTATGTTTCTTCTCTGACAGAAGAATGATGTCAAACTGGAGCCAGCCCATTCAAAAGCGCCCCGATCCCGGGATACACTAAATGACATTTCCGTAGGAGCGGTCTTGACATTGGCTCTCTCGAGAAACTTCATGAAATTGGCTAAAGAGGTCAATGAGATTGAATGAATAGCTGCTATGAGGGCAAACTCACGTGAAGTTGCT
The DNA here is from genome assembly GCA_021655885.1 of Fusarium abutilonis. Classification (NCBI taxonomy): domain Eukaryota; kingdom Fungi; phylum Ascomycota; class Sordariomycetes; order Hypocreales; family Nectriaceae; genus Fusarium; species Fusarium abutilonis. The sequence continues at coordinate 199,498 of JAJJWN010000082.1, forward strand.
GTGTTAAATACGACAAACCCCGTGTCTACCTTTGTCGAGAACTTCCCCTTGTTGTACTCGACGGTATTTGTATGACCCCCTAGCCTGTCGGAGGCTTCGTAGACGTAGACATCATGATATGTCTTGTTCAGCGCCCAAAGAGCACCGATTCCTGCACAGCCGCTGCCAACAATGGCAACCCTCTTCCTGGGTAGACGATCAGTCGAGCCGTTCATTGAATGTTTTTGTTTTTGTTGTTTTCTCGATACAGCGGTGAAGTAATTATATATGCGAGTATGAGATAAGTGGAGTGGGCGGCTCGGTAAGGCCAAGGTGCAAGGGCCAAGGAATAGAAAGTGATGAAGCTGGTCGAAGCCATTCGGAGGGGGGAGCCTCAGTTTGAATAAGTTACATGTGACAGAGCCAAGCTAGAAGACTATGACTTGCTTTGATGTTGAATACATGATTGGATAGAGACCGGCATCGCAGCCACATAATGGGTGTGGTTGATGACGAGGGCATGAGTAAAATGGGGGGTTGGACAGGTGTACAAGCTACAAGCTTGACAAGTCACCATGACGGGGACTTACATGTGCTGTGAGTCGGACATTGGTCGAGAAATAACGGCTACTGTAGGTTCTCGGATACTTACCGTTGCGTTGGTTAGCAATTGAGTGAGTGAGTTTGTTCGCCCTGTTTCCGTCCTACGGAGACGGGAGTTTGAGACAAGATGAATACATAGGTAGAATAGAGTTAGACGAGCTTGGTCACAACATAACAGACTTAGGCATAGACCACCCCATTGTCCCAACGATTGAGCTGAGCGGGCGACCCCACTGATTCTTTTGGTAAACTACTGCCTTACTATATAGTGGCTGAACGGCATCTTGACCGATATATCCATGTGGCTTGGTCGATCTACCATTGCAGGGAGCTGAAGTCGTGAGAACTCTGCAAGTCGCCAAGTCCGGGTTCAAAAGCTACTCTCATCCGGTAGCGAACCAGTTGATCAAATATCATATTCACATGCATTCACTTCAAAAAACAAAAAAAGATCGCCATTCTTCTTATGCCATCTTCAGCTGCGCTCAGCAACGCCATCAAAGCCAAAAGGCCTTAAAATAGGTATGTCGAACACTCAACGGGATCGGTAAACGTGAATTCGAGTCACCAATTCTTAAAAGCGCCGTGCAGGAAACCTGCCTTCGTCTGCCCAGCTTGTTTCAACCCGACGCCATTGACCGAAGTCGTGACGCTGAGCCGCTTTTCTTCGCAATCCGGGGGATTCAACTTTCTATGAAGAGAAAAAGAAGAAAAAGAGGAAAATCCATCGCAAACAGCCAAAGATATTATCCGCGCGACTGTGCCGTGCACGGGCCATTAGGTCACGTGTGTTGCTTTCTTTGTCGAAAGATGGCGCTCATTGGCCACTTGTCGTCATACGCAAACGACTAGGCACTCCGTACTCAAACTGCCCAACTTGGAAGGCTGACGAGAACGAACAAGGAATAACCACTGAGATCAATCATCACTCAGGCATTGCGCGTTCGACATTTCATCGACCATTCCTATCGATAGGCTCTTTTAGCTCAGTGTGAGACGTTTACCACGATTCAAACTCGTTACTCCTCCACGACTCCTGTCTTTCTGTCAATTTAAGCCTCCTTTCACAATGGCGAACCCGCTCGATACCGATGCTGGCTCTGAGCTCTTCAGCTCTTACGAAGCCGAGTTCAAACTCATTCAAGCCGACCTAAACCAGAAGCTGGATCAGATTCCCGAACTGGCTGGTGAGCCTCGAAAGGCCGCCATCAGTCAGGCCGAGCGGGCGCTTGAGGAGCTCGATGAACAGGTAGGTTTGCCCATCTGGATTGAACATATCCGCTACGCCGATATATGAGCACTGCTAACATATTTTCCTACCTAGCTTAGTTCAATGCGCCTGGAGAAACAAAACATTCCCACCAGCTCTCGCACCAAGGTCAACCAGCGCTTTCGAAACTACGAATCCGACACAGACGCCGCTCGTCGCAAGTTGACCACTCTCTCATCCGACCGCTCAGCCCTGTTCGGATCGCGCTACACAGATGACCCCGCTGGCTCATCAGACATCCACATGGAGCAGCGTCAGCAGCTGCTCTCGGGGACAGATCGTCTTGATCGCAGTACGCAGAGACTGAAGGCCAGCCAGGCACTTGCCAATGAGACCGAGGCTATTGGCGCGGACACCCTGGCAAACCTCGGCAGGCAGCGAGAGACCATTGAGCATACGCGTTCCAGGATGCTGGAAAGTGAGGGTTACGTGGACAGGAGCGTCAAGACACTCAGGGGAATGGCGCGTAGGTAAAGTGGCCCTCAAACGTAATGTGCAGGGCTCGAGACTGACTATGGATGTACAGGATGGCTACAAATCGGATAATTACTATTTCGATCATTACTGTTTTGGTTATTCTGATCGTTGCAGTCATCTTCAGCAAGTTCCGATGAAGGATGGGCTTGGTTATTGGAGTTTAGGTAGTTGCTTTCTGTCTCGGTTTACACATATGCGCTATCCTTGCTACTGGCTGGGCCTTACGCGTACTTTCGTTTGACAAGGGAGTTTAGCATGTTTATAATGATTGTAGATGTAGACCTGCTTTGGTTTTACAGTACATACAGATTTGGGACTTTGACGAATAATAAATGCTTTATCTAGCTCAAGGGAATAAGAAAGACTCGCAAAGAGACCTTGAGGTTTGTTCTTCGGGCATATGCATGAACGTGAGTGAGCTATGGATAGGCAGCTTGCTGACTTTGTGAATTATGCTATTGTTGTCAAGCGCATATTAGCTATTCATTATTCATTGATTTCTAGTTTGTGAACCAATTCTCAATTGGCTTCATTGCATTCCCTCATTGATGAAGCTGTCAGAGCTTCATTAAGTAGCCACAAAATTACCGAAGAGAAGCCGAGCTTCAGCCGCGCGTTCTAGCAGGGCTTACTCAAGAAACCTCCAGCCTCTTTTCATTCTTGACTTTCGCAAAACTCTACCTCCACACAACCAACCTCCCCCCTCCTTCACCTCCCTCTCTCTCACGCACGACGCTTCCTCTGTTCAACCTTTTTTCTTTCCCCATTTCTTCTCGTATCTGGTGCATCTTCTCGCTACTGTATTTGTATTTCAAGCGTTTTTCTCACAAGCTCGCCGCGTGCTAAACGTGGCTTTTCACATCGGCGATGTCTGAATTTCTCGGGTATGCTGGACGTGGTCATTGACGCCTGTCTACGCCCGCTTACGCAGCCACAGGTCTCGCATCTCCCTCATCTCCAAAAGCGATATTCGGTACGTTGCTTCGCGCAATTCACTCAATTGCTGTCGCTGACTTGGGGATAGCTACGTTGGCACCCTACATGAGATTAACTCGGACGAGTCCACAGTATCTCTTGAGAATGTGAGGTCATTCGGTAGCGAGGGTCGAAAGGGCCGACCTGATGAAGAGATTGCCCCCTCCGATCAAGTCTACGAGTACATCGTTTTCCGTGGCAGTGATGTCAAGGATTTACGGATCGAGGAGCATCCCAACATCAAGGAGAACAAGCCTCCAGCCGTGCCCGATGATCCGGCCATTGTAGGAGTAAGTTGTTTCCATTTAAAAAATCTCCTTACCCTCCCATATGATGAATTATACCGGATGTAAAACATGTCACGTCGGAAAAGCGCAAAAAACAATGTCGATATTTCCGTTGCCTTCCTTCTGATCTGGGAGAACACTCTGTCATCTTTGTCGCTGTAGCAGCTTGGAAACATGTTCGCTAACAATGTCTGCAAGGCTCGAGCTCGTCCTGGTGCCCAAGGACCTAACCAGAACGCTCCTCCAGGACCTGGTGCTTTCGGCCAAGGTCCCTATCCACCAAACAACTTCTACGGTGGCCCACCACCTGGCAACTGGGGTCGTGGTGGTGCTCCAGGACCTGGCCCCGGACCTGGACCCAACTTTGGAAACATGCCGTACCCTCCTCCTCCTGGCTGGTTCCCTCCCGGTCAAGGCTTTCCAGGCGGCCCTGGAGGTCCACCCGGTCCCGGCGGTCCTGGACCTTGGGGCAACTACCCATTTCCTCCTGGCCCCGGTGCTCCTGGTGCTCCTGGTCCTAATGCGCCTGCTGAGGTTCCCGCCAACCAACGCGCTACACCCAGCTCTGGTTCTTCACAGGATGCGAAACCTGCTTCCATTGGCGGCACCGATGGAGCCAAGGCCGCTACTCCAAGTGGACAGGCGGCGCCTGCTACAGAACCCAAGTCTTTGGCTCAAGGAGTGCGACAGCCCTCGCATGCCCCAACACCACCAGTTGACTCTAAGCCGTCAGTCGAGGAGGTTAAGCAAGCCGCTGCTAGTCTGACTGCCAACGGTCAGGCGAAATCTGAACAGGCTGGCAAGGCGACTCCCACTGGGCCTAGGAATCATCGCGTACAACCTGTTATCCCTTTGACTGGATCTGCTGCCAAGCCTTTCTCTCTACCCGGAATTGGAGGAGACAGTGCTGGCAAGGCTCCTGCGGCTGCTGCGCCGCCTAATGTACAGGATGCCACTAATGCTGCTAGGGCTGCGGTCGCTGTTGCCATGGCTCAGCTGGGTAACAACAGTGGTAACGCCATGGACAACTTGACCAACAAGGTCAACGAGATGCGAGTCAATGCTGTCAGAGGTGGACCAGCTGCTGCTCGAGGTCGGGGTGGCCGTGGTGGACGTCCTCCTACCACCAAGGTCGCAGTACCCGACTCTGATTTCGACTTTGCTCAGTCCAATGCCAAATTCAACAAGCAAGATGTTGTCAAGGAAGCCATTGCTGGCTCTCCTTTGGAGGCGCCCGAAAACCCTGCCGTCACTGAGCAGCCCGAGGTCTCTACCACAAGCGATGATGTGCCTGTCGCTTACAACAAGTCGAGATCGTTCTTCGACAACATCTCTAGCGAATCCAGGGAACGAACCGAAAATGGGGGTCAGAAGCCCGGCGGTCGCGAATGGAGAGGCGAGGAGCAGCGAAAGAATATGGAGACATTCGGTCAAGGTAGTGTTGATGGCGGCTACCGCAACTTCCGTGGCCGAGGCCGAGGTCGGGGTCGAGGTGGTCGAGGCTACGGCCGTGGCGGACGCGGTGGAAACCGGGGTCAATACCAGGCCACACCTGCTCAACAATAATTGGACCTGCTTGACGTTACCAATTAAGGAATCTAGACACCCATCAACAATGTCTTAATGTCATCGCAAGGCTAGACAATCATGCTTCTATGCGGATGATTACTACAAACCAAGCAGCGACCTTGGTATTACAGGTCTCCTCACTTGCTTGTATCATGTATCACAAATTTCGGGCTTTTCGAACGATTGCTTTTCTGCTGCCCTATATGGGCGAAACACGGTTCTCAAGGATGTCTTTGGGCTTGGTCGGATATCATGACTAGAGGTTTTGCTCTCCTTGAGAATGAGGCCTTGGCGGCCTGGAGTTAGGATTGTATTGCAAGCGGGAATTGGAGGCGTGGTTCGCATAGCAGGCTACAAAAGGAGTTGCTTTTTGAATTGCAGAACTGAACACAAAGGACGGCCTGGCATGGCCTGGCGCAGGTGGTTATGAGGACGAAGGGACCTAGTTGATGAGGAGCACGACAAGCCATGATACAAAAACTAGGAAAATAGAGCTTGACGCAGATCAGAAACTCAACCCTCGAATAACAGGGTTGATGCGTTTAACTAATACATGGATCCAAGCTCAAAACACTGTCTCTTCGCTGTGGTGCATAAGATGATCTTGTGTGAAGGTGGTGATGATTTTGTCAAGCAGGATGTTATGTCAGATAATGATATTCAATAAAATACGTGTTTCCATGTTACATTTGAAGATATGTTCATAAAACGCTGCCGTGGTGAAGATACTCCCTGATAGAAGCTAGATTTGGTGGAGACACTGTTACAGTTTACCGCGGTGCTACTTTTTCCCACAGCACAGCCCACACTCAAATCTGCCCCGCCAAACGTCATTCATTTTCAGCGGCGTGACGCATAGCGGACACAGTGGACAAAGGTGACTGATTTCTATAGACCAAGGCAGTCACAGGAGTGATTCCTGCCCTCGAACAGTGCAGTTATACACACTGTCCTCTCTTACAGGGAAAGTGAAAGTGGACTCAAGGTCTTCTTTCCATCTCTTTTCCTTCATTGATACCCAAGGTAACTCAAAACTTGTCATCTTGCCCCTTACCAACCCTAGAGGAAACAAGATATCCCACATCCCACCACACAATGTCAAGTCGACAACTTCGCAAGCTCCAGAAGCAGCGGGAGCTGGAGGAGGTACAAAAGCTTTCGGAGCAAAATTCAGAAGAGAGCGAAGATGAACCCGTGCCAGTCACGCCGAAACCTCGCGTGAGTCTGTTTGCGGCACTTGGTGGCGACGAAGACGAAGCACAAGACGAAGATGAAGAAGATGAGCAAGAGCAGAATCAGCCGGAAGATGTTGTGAAACAACCGATGACTATAGGAAAGAGCAAGAAGAAGAAAAAGAAGAAGAAGGCAAAGGCAAAGGCGGCGACGCCGGATGAGGACGAGGATGAGATTGACAAAGCGATTAAGGAGCTCAACATCACGACACAAAGACCCGGCGACCAATCTACATCTGCAAGTTCAGCGGCGCAAAAACGACGGATCAATGAACTTCTGGCTATCAATACCTACCACCTCAAGGCTGTTAACGAGATGCGCAACCTCTTTGGTCGCGACGTGATTGAGTCTGCCGAAGCAGAAGAGGAGCAGGAGCGTAATCGTCGAAGACGAGGACCGGTGCAGCAACAAGTCGATCTTGAGACATTTCTTCGTGGTCCCCCTGGCGCGCCGAAACTACCTGAGGTCTCGTTGCGCCGTAATGTCTTTATTCAAGGACGTGAGCATTGGCCTCGTCAGAGCGCTGGAGGGTTGACGATGAAGGAGGTTGGAAAGGCCGATGATGGTTCGTGGACGGAATACGCCTATATTCATGATCAGAACTACGATGCTGTTCAGGCTTTCTTCTTTGCCTGTGTGCAGATTGGAGATCCTATGCGAATGGTTCATCTTCTTAAGGAAGTTCGTGAGTTACATCTAATATTTCAGTTCTTACATACGACCATACAGCTGACATGCATAGCGTACCATGTCTCGACACTCCTCCAAGTCAGCAGTGTCGCCAAGCAAGACCAAAACATGGCTCTCGCCGCCGAATTGTGCGAACGAGCACTCTTCACTTTTGGCCGTGTATCCACCTCAGCCTTCCGTCAAAATATTGAGCAAGGCAAGGCACGTCTAAACTTCCGTCGTCCAGAGAACAGACAGTTCTGGCTGGCAGGATATCACTATCTCAAGAGTCTCATAAGAAAAGGCACCTACCGTACGGCCCTGGAGTGGGCCAAGCTTCTCTACACCCTAGATACAGAGGATCCTTATGCCATGCGACACTTTATTCACTTTCTGGCTATCCGTGCTCATGAAGCTCGCTGGCTGATAGACTTTGTGGATGAGCTGGAGAAGGTATCTGATAATCGAGATACCATCTATCTTCGACAGACCTTAGTACTGGCTCACTTGCAGCTGGGCGATACTGCTCGCGCAACGGAAGAGCTTGAGAAGGGTATGAGGCGGGTTCCTTGGCTGTACTGTGGACTATTCCAAGAACTTGGCCTCGACACACCGCCGTCTATCTGGGGCATTAACGCTGACTCAAATGCGCGGTCTTTCTGGGTGAAGCTCTACATTCACCAGGCCAAGGATCTCTGGAACAATGCACAGGCTATACCACTGCTAGAGAAGGTGGCTAAGAGCCTCGAAAAGATCGACACAGGTGTGCTGCCTAGTGACGACTCTCCGCCTGACCAAGGAGTCACCAGACTTGCGTATCTCGAAGGCCAGACATCGCTCATCGCTCTGGCCCCACGAGAATACCTGGATGTGCAACCAAATTACGAATTCGACCCGCTGCCGCCTCCAGAAGAGGAAAATATCTTTACATCACAGGGCACGAGATTACCTTGGGTAGAGAGGCAACGGCAGAACCAGGCGCCTACAAGTGAGATCGAAGCGCGCATGCGTAATATGTTTGCGCGGCACGCAGCCGCACCTGCGCCTGGAGGAGCCGTTCCCTTCGGTGGAGAGGCCGACAGTGACGATGACGCTGAGCTAGCTGCGATGCTAGACGATGAGGAACTGCAGCGGGACCTCGCAGAGCACGCACGCTCTGGCAATGAAGCTGGTCTTCTTGGACGTCTGATGCAAATGCTTGGCGTAGGAGCCGGGCCGACTGGCGAGAGGCCGAATGAGGCTGATGCTGATCAGGAGATGGAGACTAGGGCTGGGTCTGATACCAGAGATGGGGAAGATGGTGGGCCGGAGCAAATCCAACGGGAGGCGGACAATGGTCATGACGCCGACGGCGTTCCAGGGGCTTGGCCTGAGGATAGGTGAGGCTGACTATCGATGTGGATGAAAAGTTTGATGATGATGATTATTGCCTGCTTTATCAATCAATCTTCAATGTCAAGTGTTGAACGATAGCGTTAGAGAAGGGTTGCTGTCGTAAGTTGTAAAAAGTCGAGTCTATAGAGTTTGTAGTATCAGCTAGATCACCTGGTGAAGATCGATCTGTGACCCAAGTCTAGGTCTGATGCTAATTATTACCCCATCATCTAGAGTAAGCGCTTAGAAAGTTAGGGTAGTGTCGGAGATGAAGTGCTTCTAGAAAGGGCGGCAGAAGGTGATGAACTGGTATCCAGCAGCCAATGATAACAAGGGAGCGTGACATTGACGGAGATGGGCTAGACGGAAACAAGAGAATGTGTCCTTTCTCAGCCCTGTCTAGTGCTCATGCTGAATGGAGACAGGAGGGAAACAGCAGGAGGCGTTCAGGGTGTAATGTGTGTTGAACAAAGCATTCCAGCTTTGCCGCATTGAGTAAATTGTATTTGGTTGGTACTTTGGTGTTGCATCACCGGGCATGCATATTAGTGACAAGAGAAGGCCACTCTCTGCGGCTAAAGAGGAGCATAATTAACAGAACACAGTTGAGATTAGGATCATATTCTGAACCGTTTGGCGTTCGGTAGCATATGTGCTGATCTTATTGAATGAGCGAATTCTAGCAAGGGTTTTTTTTATCGGAGCCGTTGAAACCGACGGCAAAATGGCCAGAAGCACGGTGCACATAGTCGGCCGACTGGTATTACTTATAGCAGCAGCCCAGGCGCATGCGGAGCATGCAACATGATACGGAATACACGATACACAGGGCATGGTGCGTTGTGTGTGCATGGGTTAAAAGTAAACTATTTGTTAATCGGTCTGGGGACGTTTACCGGGGTGAAACGTGGTGAATCAAGTTTCTAGCCTCAAGAGGGCCAATTAAGCCACCTTGTCCGAGAGGATGGACCCGAGGAATAAAGTATCAGAATGATAAATTGAGCCCAGCAGCCTTTTGGTTGAGGGTGTTCAAGTGTTGGAAAATCAACGACCTGAAAGAGAACCGGAAAAGGGGGCGTTGACATGTTGCGAATCGATTCTCGTCTTGGCTTTGGTATGTAGACCGTAGAGATGAAGACGGGTAAAAGAGGTCTGTCACAAGGCGAAGAGGAGCTCCAAGGTTACGTTTGTGATATAGTAGTAGCCATTCCTTCAGTCTCAGATAAAAATGACTCCATGAATGTCCTGCGCTGTGCCGTCATGCACATGTCCGTGGGCCGGGGATTGGATGGAAATGCTTGCAATAGGCACGGCTTTGTACATACATGTGGAAACTGGGGATAAGATGGGTCGGCCGAAAGGATTGTCGAGTGCCGTGGTGATTCCCGCGATTTTTAGTGTCACATCACGGTATTTCCGTCACCGTGGCTTTGATCTCAATTCCAGTCTTGTTTTCCAGAGGGCAGAAGCTTTGCTCATTCGTCTCGGCTTTTGTCGGATCCATGCATGATATGGACGGTTTCTGGGCTAGCACGAGCCAGGTGGTCAACCTTTGCGCTTGAGTCCTTGAAAAGACCAGACAGTGAGCGACATTTTAGTGCCACCAGGAGAATTGAGGAAAGAAATGGCCGGTCGAGGCCGTTGATCATGGCGGGGAAGGTGGTTAACAATGAATTATAGTAACATCCAAGTTGTTGATATTGATTCATGGAATTTCGCCTACATAAAAAGAGTCGGGATCCGATTAATGATAGCCATCACGTGCGACTCATGCGTGGTGGCATGGGGAGGAAGGGACGGTCTGGAGTCGAGACCATCCCGCTTTCGAGGTCTAGGCCTAATCCAAAGACCGGCTCCGAGATGGAAGGTCACTTCATTTTGCCTCCGGCATTGGTACCTGCCTTCCGTGGTATCAATCACCCGTTAATTAAGCGCGCTTCCAAGTCTCCAATTTATCCATCATCACCAGATGAGTTGATTTTAACTTTACCGTATTATCCTCATCGTACTATCTTTGTTCAAACAATACCGTCTTCTCGCAACGGCACTTCTTCTAGGTCAAAAACAGGCATCGCATTGTCTGTCAATTAGCAATCGGAAAAGATCGGCAATATCGTCAAAGAATTAGGCCCCCCCTGTGGATGTAGGAAAACACAAGACCCATCACAATTACCAAACTGAAATAATCATATCCGTACAGCTTCAGCGCGATTTAGACCTTCGCATTGTCCAAACAATTTTCGCACTCCACGGAGTACTTCGAGTCTCGTAGTTTTCCGCACCCCCTAGGCGAGTACCAGGACCCAGATTGTTGGAATCGGCCGATCAAACCGGCCCCCCGCCAAGTTAAAATATTCCCATCTCCGGGCGGCGACTCCAGCACAGTACTGTACCATCGCTCGCATAGTCCCGCGCCCACGGTCTTGTTAAACAACGACTCAGTAACCGACAACCCTGGAGATTGGCGATCCATCGACTCTGCACTAGATCCTACCATCGAGCAGTCAATAGACATCAGATCGTCAATCCTCGGGCATTGCACAATATCCTACGCAGCCAATCACCGCTCCGAACCGTCCTGTAACTAATACAATATCTCGCAGTGCTGTACTGGAAAGGTCCAGCCCAACGGGTCCACTAGCCTAGCTCGAATCTGCAGGCTCACTCGCAGACGCACTGCTTGATCGCTCGACTCGCGTGTGCGCGTTTCTGGGGTGGCTGGATCAGACAGTCCGGCAGGACTGCGACAGCCCAGCCCAGGGAAAAAGAGGCAACGCCTGGGCTCTAGTTCGGCGTCGACTGTGTTCCATTCGAAAAAGGTAAAGGCTAAAGCTCAACGACAACGACCCTGGCAGGACAGGGCAGGTGAAGGTGCGTGTGCGCCCCATCTCCAAGCTCCAAGCCAAAGGTTTACCGATATCGTCCTGGCCTGGCTGTTCGGTGGGTGCCCCGTGCCTTTGTGCCCCGTCTTCCGCCTGAGTCCGCTTGGTGCTGCCTCTCGAACTTCTCCGTATCGGCTTCGCCTTGGACAATTCTTCTTTTTGGCTTTGCCTCCTTTCTTAAACTTGTCTGAATCCTTCAAACTTTGTTATCCGCCATGTCCGTTGTGAGTTTGGTGCGTTTGCAACTCAACATTGTCTACCTTTCTGAGCCGAGGCTATCGTCGACTTCCTGAATACACCATCTCACTGCTAAGGCTCTCGTAGCTGGTCAGCGCGGCTCCCTCGACCGTCGCAAGTTGACCATTGTCTACTCGACATTTTGTGTGCTCGTGTTTGTCCGATAACAATTCAACCTTGGCCGAACGTTCTGTCAGCTCGTTTCCCGGCCCCCAAGCTCCGAGCTTTCCTCCTTTCCGCGCCGCGTTGTCCCCGACATTTCGTCGCCTGGTCGCAGGCATGCCCGAGATGACTACAGCGCATTCAACCACCCAAGATGCGGGCAACGCACCTGCCACAGCACCTCCTCAGTGTATCCTAACTTCTACGCCGTATGACACGCCTATCTCGCAGCAACAAACTCCTCCGCATCACCATCTACATCAGCAGACGCCTTCGCAAGGCCATGCGCTCACTCAACAGCAGCAGCAACAGCAACGAAGCGTCAAGAGACCCAGGCCAGTAAAGTCTTGTACCGAGTGCAGGAAGCGCAAACTCCGTTGCGATCGCCTTTGTCCATGTTCGCAATGCCAGAAATCGAACCGCACCTGCAAATACGCCGTCGACCTCGATTCCGCAAACCTCTCTGAAGGTTCTGACAGCGAGATGCCAGAACCGGCTCGGCCCGCTAAACGCAGCTGCAACCCTGGTATGTTTAACTCGGGCACTCCTCTTCCTAACAGCGAGTCGACATATGGAACTGTTCGAAACGGCGATGTTACAAGCACACCCTCGTTGGAAGAGTTGTCTGCGCGCATGGAAAGACTTGAAAGGCAACTTATGGCCAGAAGCCCTGCTGTGTCTGAGGCTAGTGGAGGCAGGCTCGTTGCTGCCTCCTCTTACACTATCCGAGGATTGACAGTCAAGCAAGGGGCTTTACGAACAAGATATCATGGTCAAAATAGCTCTCGTGTCTTGCTGAATCTGGTAGGATTTCTCCATGTTTTGATATGAACTTTTACTAAAATAGCTAGTTTGATGAGGCGAAAGATTTCATGGCAAATACCTCTAACAACAATGCTGTTCGAGACGTTCTGCTCAACTTTAAACGCTTTCATAAAGCTCTTATTGACGAGTATCGGAAATCATTATCCCCGATTACTGTTTTTGTTGATTCGATGATGCCCGTACAAAAGCGGATGACGGATATTCTGCCCAAGAAAGCGATATGCGACAGACTTATCGCCTCGTACGTCGATACATCCGAGACGATTTACCGAATACTTCATCTGCCTATGTTTACCGAGCAATATAATCTCTTCTGGGAAGGCAAGATACAATCCGAGTACTTCCTCCCACAGCTATTGTCGCTATGCTCCATTGCGTCCCGATTCGAGACAAAGTCAAAAGGTATGGGCAACGAGCGGTCCGAGGGTGTCCATATCCCAACAGCATGTGCCCTTGTACGATCATGGCTGGATAGTCTAAGGGGAAAGCAACTGGTCGAGTTCGCAGTGCTTCAGATAGAGGTCCTCCTTCTGCATGCGCAGCGAATGATCACGCCCCGAATCCAGGAATCATGGACATCGCTCGGCTCTATCGTACGAATGGCCATGACTATGGGGCTTCACCGGGACCCTTCCGAATTTGAACCTCGCGTCCCTATATACTTGGGCGAAATGCGTCGCAGGTTGTGGTTTACGATCCTTGATATGGATCTGCACATTTCCCTAGCCAGCAACTTGCCCTGCTTGATTCGAGAAGGCGACTTTACCTGTCGACCACCCCGGAACTTGGACGACATCGAGCTTTTCCCAGACATCAAGGAACTACCACCATCAAAACCTATAGATGTGGTTACAGATAACCAGATGCAAGTCTACGCAGCCATGACTCTGGGTGTGCGGATGAAAGTGGCGCATATGCTGAACCGGATCGACACAATCCGAGACTACCAAGATGTCTTGGACATAGGGGCTAAACTGGAGCGGTTCCTCGATGATATTAACTACATTTTCCCTCGGCAAGGCATACTTAGCGATGCACAGAAGAGTAAACAGTGGCGATCCCGAGTTATTCTCGACATGCATGTGCGGCGACCCTTACTCGCACTTTATCGGCCATTTGCTATCGGAGCTCCAGATGCGCCCGGGCAGATCTCGCGAGCATATTTGAGGTCCTCGATGGTTATTATGAAGTATTTGGATGAGTTAGATCCCATGCTTGCGCACTTCCAGGACATTGCCGAGATGTACCACCAAGTGCTCAAGAAGGATATCATCCAGGCGGCCTTGAGTGTATGCTTCTACATTCGGTCGGCGGTACGCCCAGCTTCTGATAGTTCAGGGCTTGGTACTCAGGCTTTGCGCATGTCCCCTGATTCTTCGGACGACTTCCCGACCTACAATCCGGAAAATCTTGTGCTTTGGTCTCCATCTCGACTCATCAGCACCGTGGAGAAGACTTTGGACCTCCTGGTCCGCAACATCAGTGGTCGTGACACCAAGGATGTGGTGTGTCTAGCAGTTGTGCTGGATTGTGTGTCGAAGCCAGAAGTCAAAACAGAAGATGTTGTACAGAGCCTTCGTATGGTACTGGATCGCTGCTCAAGAGCAACCAACATGAACCTCGACAACATACCTATGGGTGCCTCTGGCGTGCCTGTTGATGGGTTTCAAGGGGACGCGTATAGGCATCATGTACCATTCATGTATCAACGAAACTCGATTGGAGTGCCGGCGGCCGTCAACGACTTTGCCAACTGGATGCTATGGGAAGGATGGGAGTAACTGCCCCAATCTCTTGATCATGGGAGCGAGAGCATATTGTTGGTCTAACTAATGGGGCGTCTCTGTCCCTTGCGCTTCTTGCAGTGATCTCGCTTCCTCTTGTCACTTTATTTTTTTCTCTCTCGTCTTTGGAGTGATGGCACGGCCTTAGGCTAGTATTTGTGTAGACTGGCGAGCAGCCAAGACGATGGTAGATGCATGGCCATGATGCGCCAGTTCTGGGAAGTTCAGCGGGCGTTGGAGTTTTCCCCCGTGCCAAGGGGCATTTTCTGTTTACTGGGTGCCTTTATACTGTTGGCCATTGGCAATATTGCAAGGCGCATCCAGGTTAGATGGTCTAAAATGTGCTTTTTGTAAGCTTGGTGCAAGTACAGGCCAACCGATGAGGCGTTTTGGGGGAGATGTGTACAGGGCATAGAATGATTATGTTTTATGCTGTCGATAGATGAGGCCTTGCACAGACACCGCCTGGGTTACTGGGGCTCTTGGTGATGAATCAATGACAAGTAAACCCCTATACAATGTTCGATTCTTGGTTGAGATGCAGTGGAAAAGATGATACAACAACTTACATTGTAATAAGTCGTTCCACGGGTTATTGAAGATCTGCAGGCAGTCAAGCAACCCCAAAAAAAAAGCAAAGCAAACGAAACGAGCCTCGGCAGATCGGTCGCCTCGGTTCCTGTGAAGATTCCCCCGCACGATTCCACTCTTAACCCTGGGGGTAGAAGCGACAGGAGAATCGATTTCATTTGATGCATATTTACGATTGAGCCGAGTAAATTACCTAATTGGGCTGAAAGCAGGGGTACTTTGCAGAACCCCAAAGTTATAAAGGAGTGAATTCGTTGTTGGGGCGGAGGATGGAAACTGATATCATAAATTACATAGCATTTATTTCTTGCTTCTCCAACTTGAACTTGGAAACTATTCTCGTCGGTCAATTTCTAGTAGTAATAATAAGCGAGTGCTGTTATTACTGAGAGTACTGATCATCTGTGAATATCAACAACAAATACACGTACACAACAGACAAGACTTCACAATGGCTGCCAAGGCAAAGTCCCCCGTCTACGTCCTCGGTGTTGGCATGACAAAGTTCATCAAGCCTCGAGGAAAAGTCGACTATACAGAACTCGGCTTTGAGGCCGGCATCAAGGCCCTTCTGGATGCACAGATCAACTACGACGACGTAGACCAGGGCGTAGCATGCTATTGCTACGGCGATAGTACGTGCGGCCAGCGCGTCTTTTACCAGTTTGGTATGACCCAGATTCCCATCTACAACGTCAACAACAACTGCTCTACGGGAAGTACTGGCATCAACATGGCCCGAACCTTTGTTGAGCACGGCGCTGCGGACTGTGTCATGGTTGTGGGCTTTGAGAAGATGATGCCGGGCAGTTTGCAGTCACATTTCAAAGATAGGGAGAATCCTACAGGCACGACAGTCAAGATGATGGCTGAGACGAGAGGTTTTACAAATGCTCCTGGTGCGGCTCAGATGTTTGGCAACGCAGGCAGGGAGTATATGGAGAAGTGAGATCAACCCAACCCATCCATATCAAGAGACATGTACTAATCAATACAATCTTAGATACGGAGCCAAGGCTGAGGACTTTGCAGAGATTGCGCGTGTCAACCACGCTCACTCACCCAAGAACCCCTACTCTCAGTTTCAACAGGTCTACACCCTCGACCAAATCCGCGAAGCACCCATGATCCACGAGCCTCTCACCAAACTCCAATGCTGTCCAACCTCTGACGGTGGTGCCGCAGCCATCATCGTCTCAGAGGCCTTCCTCAACGCCCGCCCTCACCTCCGTGAGCAAGCCGTTGAAATCGCAGGCCAGCACCTCGCCACCGACGCCCCGAGCCTCTTCTCTAACAGCGCAATTGACCTCATGGGCTATGACATGACGCGGCGTGCTGTTAAAGAAGCGACACAGCAGGCGGGTATTTCACCTCGTGATGTACAGGTCGTAGAGTTACATGATTGCTTCAGCGCAAATGAAATGGTCGTCATCGACGCGCTAGGTCTCTGCGACAAGGGCAAAGCTCATGAACTCGTTCGCGCAGGAGACATCACGTATGGCGGAAAATACGTCATCAACCCTTCAGGCGGTCTCATCTCCAAGGGCCATCCCCTCGGCGCAACGGGCATCGCGCAGTGCGCAGAGCTGGTGTGGCATCTTCGCGGCTGGGCGAATAACCGCGCTACGCCCAACACTCGGTACTGTCTTCAGCATAACCTTGGACTTGGCGGCGCGGTGGTGGTGACGGTGTATAAGAGAGCGGATGGAGGGGTTGCACCGGCTGTGAACTCGACCATGGTTGGTACGAGGAACAAGTTGGGATATAATCCTGCGGTTGAGGCCAAGGGGTTCACGCAGGAGCAGGTTGATGAGGTGAGGAGTAAGAAGTATAGGAGTGAGTGGGCGCTGCAGGATACTGAGAAGAAGGTTGAGGCGAGGTTTTGAAGAGAGGGTTTTTGAGCGGATGGTTTTTGTCTACGCAGATCAGTTGGTGTGATATATTCGTTTGCTTGTTTAGCATCTACCTATCGATATGCCTACATTTCATAATTAATGTATTACCCAACAAGAAACCAGCAAGAGGAAGAAACCACCAAGTTGAACTACGTAACACGATGCTATATCATTTACATCGCCATCGAAATATAGAAGAGTATTTATAGATCCCCTTCCTCCAACCCTCCCAACATGACACCATCACCACCTCACTCCCACGATATTCATGGAACATCCGCGCTTGACGAGTAATTCATCATGTCATTCTAACTATCTTGCGTTGGTACATGTTTTATTAGACGCAATTTAAACGCCACTAGCCATTGTCATTGGCGTTGTGGAATTGGCAAGGGAAACCCCGTAAAGTAGACCATGTTTTCTCCCCTTCCGCCTTGGCTATAAGAAAGCAAACTCGGATTCTTTTCTTAACGACTTTCCACAAAAATAACCCATCATTTTTCTCCACGACTTGTTTATACTATACAAAGACTTAAAAAATCACTTGTATTCATTATGAGCTTATCAATTCCTCAGTTTGCACAGCTCGCTCCAGAAGTGCGTGCAGCAATCTGGGAGGCGACTCTTCCCGACGATGTTAACGCTTTGTACTTTTACAACATGGACTGGTGGACACAGTATATCAAGCCTGGCTCTGCTGAGGCATCAAAAATAATTGCCGAGGGTCATGAAAACCATTGTCGACCTGCTCGTATTCAGGTTCCCATTCCTATAGCCTACAATGTCTGCAAAGAATCTCGCAAAGTGGTGGAACTCTGGATGAGAAGGGGAGGAATCGAGTGGTTCTATAGTGAAGAGACCAGAGGCGATATTCTTGTCCGCCTTTTTGATGCTGAGCGCGATATTCTCTACGTTGCGCGGGATCATTGGGATGACTTCTTTAACCACATCTGGGATGCTGATCCAGAAGTTCGAGACCGCACTATGACAAGCATCAGACACCTCGCCCTATCAGCCTATACATCGCACCACAGCATCAGCGACATGGCTACTCTATTAAGCCGGGCTAAGAATCTTGAGACCATCTACGTCATCTGGGACTCTCTCCCCAAAGCTCATCTGATACTCAAACCGATGGATCCCGGCCCTGGAACGATCAAAGTCCATGCGCCGGTGCAGCCGCGATGGGAGGTTGCTTTGTACCCAGAAGCTGGACATACGGTTAGTATGCATGAGTTTGATCCGGAGACGGGACTTGACGTTGTTGAGGAGGGTGAGCTAGGGGAGGGTGAGCTAGGGGAGTCGGCGGATGAGATGGACTCCGAGGATGATGAGGATATGTTGGATGAGGATGGTGAGAAGTTGAGGATACCACAGACTCACGTACAGGCGAAGCAATTGTCCAGCTGGTATTGAGAAATTGCCTTTGTCATGTCTTGTTGGAGCTTGATATCAGGCGTCGGTTGCTTTTTTTGTCCTTCATTATTGTTTTACTCGGGGTTAGCATGGTATAGCTGATATATTTCTGTTCTTAGACCAGTTGAAACAGATACACAAATGGGCACAATGATCGATGCCCTCCGAAACTATGTCAACTACTATGGTTATTTGGTTAATGTCAACCATGACGCAAATTGTGGTATTTGCATATACACCACCATGGCAAACCCACAAGTCCATCCTTACAGACAGACAAATGATATGTCACTCTTCCCAGTACGCTCTATCTTCAGGGTCTATACCAAGAATACCCTTACGATTATCATCCCTTTTCATGACAGGTTAAAAAGACAAGCACATTCACCGCAAGATAAGCCAGCATCCGATCAAATCATCACCTACAAAATACAAAACTGCTTGTAAGAGACCAGACTAAGCCCCTGTCTATCTTCCAACTCGGCGGTCCATCGTCGTGCCACTTAGAGCGTATATCTCTAGTGCATCATGACGGCAGCGGAAGAGCGAGGCCGCGCAGAGTATCCATATATCGAGATAACATGTTTTGACCGAGAAACTGCCGTGATCAAAAGCCTAGCCCTTGGTGATGTCGTTATCGTCAGATCAGATCATGACATATTCGGTCAGATATCCGGAGGGATGGGTGTCTATCGTACACGCCTCTGTGGCTTTAAACGGTGCAGAGCCTCATCTTGATCGTTCATGGGTATTCATACGAGCGCCTGTCCCTGTATCCTAGCTATGTATGGCCTTGTACATGGGCACATAGGGCCGGGCCGCCCAGGGACCAACAGTTAGAGCCTCATTCAGGCTCTTTTTCAGTAAGGTACTGTAAACAGAAATCATCAGTAGAGCAGGTGATCTGATGTCACTGCACTCCGATAGACTACTACACTTTTCTAGCGCAGGTACATATCTTCCAGAAGGCTAAACGCCCAGCGGCGTGAGACATTCGCATCATAGGAATAAAGGCTAATCGTAATTGAATTCACCCTATGGCAACGGCACCCGAAGCCTGTTTAAGGATATCGGTGTGACTGGTCAAATTATCCTGTCGCCAAAGTTGGTCGTTGGATCATTTCAGAAATCAGCTCATTACCTATCTCGCCTGTGCTTTTGATGGACTAGTACTGACTCACGTAAAGCTCAAGGAATAACAGATGAAAAAAGATAGTTTATGAGTGAGTCTACGTGTTACAGAGCGTGTTACCTAAGCTGGATGTCGTCGGCCTTTCATATTATAGCAGAATAGATGTTGTGAAACGCAAAGACGCGATCGATCATGTGTACCTATGATAGTATCAGGTGGTAACAAGCCATCACACCACGGCTCATAGATTTCTAACAATAAAAAAAATTCTCACCCTACTGCAAGAAGATCATAACACTATTCTAGAATCCGTACAAAAATATTCAAAGATGTACACTGAAACAAGTATCATCAGGGACTGTACAGGGTAGCTCGCGCAACATGAGGTCTCCGATCTCAGTGATTCATTAGAATACAATCATAAACACTGAGTAAAGAAAATAACCAAAAAAAAACGCGTTTTTGATTTATAGAAAATTAACACTTAGGAACACCAATTCATTAGATCGTGGCATTATAGATCAATATGACGAGAAATGAACCATCAACAGTCATTCACAAGCTACCTAATTTTAGCATTCTCACTTACACCACTGCTGGCCAAAAGATCGCCATCTGAACAAAAAAGAAAAGCCCACTCACGTAAGCAAACACTAAAACAAGAGTGAATCTGTAACATAAACCTCAAGTCTGAGCCTCACCGGAATCATCGCAAAGTGAGCACGTTTCAGAAAATTCCTCCGTGTATTGAGCAAGTTTCACCTCCACTGGTTGGTCCCTTGAAATTTGGTGGGAATTAAGCGCCTCCCTACCCCAATTGCGCAATTATCGCGGGATAGAAGCACGAGGAAAAAAGGGCATTATTAATCGGCGACCGCCATTCATTACAGTCAGCAACCCAACATTCCATATATTCCTCTTTACAACAACATACAACTCAACATCACCTTTACCTTTAGGTATCCGTAGATTTCCACCACTAAGCACGGGCCTCTCTGTAGCTATCTCCAATTCTTGACCCCGCCATTTCCTTCAACCTCACAACAACCACAAAAATACCTACTTTCGCAATGGCCGACACTCACACCTACGAATTCAACGTCTCCATGAGCTGCGGCGGCTGCTCCGGCGCCATCGACCGTGTCCTTAAGAAGCTCGACGGTACGTTTCTTCCCTCCAGCTGCCCCGAGTAGCGCACCCCTCGAACTTCACCGCTAACAAAACCACCACCGTAGGCGTCGACAGCTACGAAGTTTCCCTCGAGAACCAAACCGCCAAGGTCGTCACCGCCCTTCCCTACGAGACCATTCTCCAGAAGATTGCCAAGACTGGCAAGAAGGTCAACTCGGGCAAGGCGGATGGCGTCGAGCAATCCGTCGAGATCCCCGCCGCTGCCTAAGCATCACGTACGAAGATGTGAGGCGAGGCGAGACGAGACAAGCTGAAAGGAAGCAAGATACGGTCGATTCATCTGAATATCTATTAGCTCTGCAAGTGCTTGGGAATTTCTTTGGTGTTTAGGTCCTGAATAAGGAAGATAGGAGGTCGCTCTGATTTCATGAATCAAGCCCTGCAAATAAAGACTTGGCTGTACACAATGCCCATGGCGCGCTCTCTGAACTCGTTTCGTAAGCTGAAGTTATCTGTTGGAACAAGATCCGTAGACATTAGACAGGACGTCTCGGTTTCTCGAAGTTGTTGGCCACTCTGATAGCGAGGACCGAATGTAGCCGGGGGAAAACGCGAGAGGACATCCGGTAAACGAACTCTTGTGCAGTGGCCTAGACTCGACGGACTGAACATGATTGCAGCCAACTTTCTGTAGAAGATGTCGAGAAAGAATCAATTGGGCTTGACAGCCTGCACAACGAAGAGAAGCAAGCGCGCAACTCTGCACGCTTTTGACAAAGAGAACAGAGCTACCCAACAAATTCGCTTCTGCCAAACCCCCATGGACAACAACAGAATACTGATGGAAAAAGAAGCAATGTATAGCACAAAGTCCTTTACCTCATGTGGGCAACTTGATGGTTCCCAAAATACCAACTTCTTTTGCAAGCGTAAGTTGGAGTTGGGCATGATGGCTTAACATGAAGTACAGTGCTATAGCCCATGACCACCTATGCACCACCCCAAGAAACAAATACTGGGTTAAGAGCATGACTGTGATTACCCCAGACCTGAGTAACATGACTCTAGAGATTTTCATGAGCAGGCAGAACCTTGTGATCAGATGCTGGTTTATGATAGCTGTAAGATGAGGTACGCGAGGCGATCAGAGTCAAGCATCACGCTGCGGATTCCAGGCTCCAAAGCTCCCATGAAGCATCTCCCCTGCTCCAGCTGAAGTTCAAGTCCGGGGCCCCGTATCACAGACGGCGCCGGTGAGAAGGAATACAGTTACATGCATCACTGACTGAACTGGGGAGGTCTCCAAGGGGTGTGTGCCACTACGGGGAATGCGGGGAAGAGAATTGCGGCTCATGCAAGTTTAAAACTGCGGAGCCGCAGTGGATAGCATCGCACGGGCCAGAGGACGCTCCTAGAGGGATAAGCGCTGTCAGGAAAACGTGGAGGACCTAGGAACCCACAGATCCTGCCCTAGATATCCACGACCTAGCACCTAACATTAGGTAGGGACCACGAGGTTGAAGTTGAGTGACGGACGACTCGTGGCAATGCTATATTCGACTCTACCTTGACCTAGGTTGTCTCCAAGCCAAAGACTCTTAGTAGGCTAGTCTATATGAGTTGTGATTATCCTGACTAGCCTTGTCTCCGTCCTCGGGATCACCTAACATTAGATGTAAGATCGCGCAAAAGTAGTCACTAGAGAAAACAAACAAGTAGTTTCACTTACACCGACCAAACGATTCCAGTTACACCCCAGGCTCGGATTGAAACAAGAAATCTCGCAAACATCTTCCCTCAGGCCGGAGACGCGGGGGAAAACAACAGGGGGCGATGCACGTCTCTGCAGCCCTGAGCGATCTTCAACAATTGGAAAGTAGATGAGGTGTTGCCATTTACAAAGTGCCCAATCGTCCCATTGGCAGATGTGTGTTCGAGAAGCAAATGGCACTTAGCAACAGACTCCTTGAAGGGAACGAGGACACAGGAGTGGCTGGAAATGTCTGGATTTAGATATCACAAGATGTAAGCCAATATAGCGTTGTTTTGACAAGGTACATCTATCCGCAATCTTGACAGATTTGCCAAGGGTAAAACGAAATGGTAGTTTCGGGAGGCTTGAACTATGAAACCACCAATGACAATAAATGAAAATACCCGGCTGCCCGAAGGCTGAAGACGAAGAGGCTGGTATAAGTCAGGGTCATGAGCTGACGAATAGCGTCTCTGAGCACGCTTGTAAAAGGTTGCACTCATGAGCATGAGCCGTTGAATGAAAGCTTGAAATCAGATGACTAGTACTCAAAGTTGTCCCCTCGTGTCACTGAGCAAGGTCAAGCGTGCATTGCTACGCGGCCATGGCGTATTATCTCTCTGTTCGCTCTGTGTACGTGCGGTACTGTACCCCAAAATATAAGGGCGATCTTGGAAATAAGTGAAGCTAACCCCAAAATAACGTCTCATCATCGGCCTGATCCGCCAACACCTAGGACCATAATCAAGGCCATCTGCTGGTCCTTGCAGCGTAGCAGTATGCTGGGGATCCTGCAGCGGAGGTCAAGGTGGATTGTTCCAGAGCTTGAGATGACACCAGAGTAATAGCTATGCCCTTACAGCACTCCGGGGTCGTGAGTCAAGAACTCCTGAGTCCAACATGCACCACTAGCTGGGCTTCCCCGCATCCTCAAAAAGACCTCCGCCAAGCCGACTGGGATGAACATCGCACTTGAGTGCGGTTCCCAAGCGGGCGTAGATGTGCTTTGCGGATGGCGTTGCGTACGGCCCTAGATCAGTCTGGGGAAAATCCCTAATTTAAAACTCATGTAGCTTCACGGCTCCGAAGTTGGCGGAGTCTGGGGATGGGTATGTAGCACGTCTAACGTTCGTGAGTGCGGGGAAAATTGAGGTTCTGAGATACCCTCAAAAGTCGATAGTGAAGCTCCACTGTTGCACCCGTAATGACATTGATGATCCAATACCGTCTTTTGGGGCAGTTGTTGTTTATTGTAGCGTGAAGAATCTCTTGAGATCCCTTCGAGCGAAAGCTAGCGTTGTTGGTTCGTAGTCGGCGAAAGGGAGGTTGCAGCAATTATCAATGATTCACTCGGGCCCCCCGCATCCGTTCCCCGGGTTTTATGTACTTTCCATCAGATCCGAAAGGGGGGAGGGTGTGAAACAAACGTTAACGATGAATCGCAACCGTATTAACGCTTCCGTTTGTATGAGGACGCAACAAATGGGGGAAGCTTTGACAGTTACGTTGCCCCTCCAAAGAACGAGCTCATCAACGGATTCAGATAACGCCGAAGCTCGGCCCTGGATAGCGCGAATGACGAGACCCAAAGGTTTCATAAAAAAATATAAAGAAACAGTCATAATAGTGCAACAGTGCATTGATTCATAGAGTCCAAATGTAACATGATGATTCCTCTTTGCAGAACTCTATCAAAATAGGAATCGTGGTGCATCGGCAGTTATCTACGCCAGCACGACGAACTACCTATGTAGCATAATTGGGAATGTTTCATTGAAAACAGATCAACTACGTCAATTGGAGAATTGAGATTTTTTTTTTTTTTAAAAAAAAAAGAGAGAGCCTAACGTTAGTAGATGCCATCTTGCGTAGGTACGGAGCCGCTGCCAAACTAGCATCCCAGTCAAAACCAGGAATGAGTCTTGGAAACGCGTGGGATATGTAGGATAGCTAACATTAAGCGCCTTATCGGGATGGTCCCTGCTATCCACTCTTGTATGTATACCTTGCCATCGCCAGCTTCACTGTGCGTACGTTACGTACATAGCTGGGTGATTGTTGGTTGAGAGAGATCGCATGTCATGTCATGTTGCGTAGGCTGGAAAAAAAAAAGAAAGGATCTGACAAGAAACCGAATTAGGACCGGCTACACAACTGCAAGACGCCGATTTTACCGGTAGTTTCCTCTTTGCTATGTTCTTATCATCGGGCGTTTTAAATATGGGTTCCTGTTCCTTACATGAAGTGGCCTGTTGTTTGTAAAAAAGACCCAAACCCGGTGTAATGGGAAAAGGGCTGGGAAAAGCAGCTGACTGTGCTCCTTCTAGACTCCATCAGGACTTACAGGACAAATGGAAATTTGTCTCAACGCCCCTTGAGCTTGAGCCTCAGGATAGGTATCCAGGCAATTCTTCTCGTTGCTAATTGCAGTATGGTGCTTCTGGTTGCGGATGTAGGTATCTTTTCCCTTAGAGGTACCTTACTGAGTGAGTGAGCGAGTGAGTGAGGGGAAGTTCAAGTCCGGCTGCAGCGGGCAGAGTACAGTACCATGCCTAGTAGCTCTAGTTCTAGTTGGTGGTCGCTTACAGTGGATATACACCTCATCCATCGTGGTAAGGAGGCGGCAGGTACCGCTAGTAAGGGTGAGTTGAAGACGGGCGGGATCTGCCCTAGGTACCTAGGCCTGAGCTTCTAAAACTCCACCCTCCACGGGCTGGTGACGCCACTCCAAACAACCTCACCACCTCACCTTACACCTCTTTCTCTCTCTCTCTCTCTCTCACACACACACACACACCAACGCAACCATAGCATAGCACGATGCATTCACCATCCGAAAACAGAGTCCAACGAGCATGGCCCAAAATGCGGATCCACCGTGCAGCCGAATTGACCCCTCCCCTTGGCCCTGGAGCGAACCCTTGATCCCTTGAGCTTGAGCTTGGATACAGAGTCTAGAGCCTAGAGCTTGTGTCGAGTCTTGTCTGATCTTGTCCTGATCTCTCTTCTCTGCCTTCACACCCTTCAACATGACTTTACACTCGCTCCACTCCCTCTCCCCCACGACCGCTAGATGAGGCTTGAGTCCTCACATCCGAACGCCTATCCTTGCCCCGTTGGCCCATCATACCATACCTCATACCATGGACCCTTTACTCGGAATCGCCTATCCTGCGTCTATATAAACTCTTGTCCCGTCAGCTTCAAGTCGTTTCTTTTTCTCTCCATCCTCATCCAGATCATCAATCAACTCTTCAACACTATCAACAACTGCTTTAGTCTTCACGACAACCTTTCGATACCCTCCCAACTAAACAATCAACCCTCCCAACTATCAAAATGACTTCCGAGGTTCCTACCACTCAATGGGCTCAGGTTTTTGAGAAGACCGCTGGTCGTACGTCACCCTCTCTCCTCCAATATACCACAAGCCCAATTGCCTCTTGTGCCCATTGATATCTCTGATATCATATGTCCTATATCCCCAAGCTCTTGGCCGAGTCCCACCTCGTCCACAGCTCCCCCACTCCCCCCCTCATCGACATCTTATCTCTCTTGTACTAACATTACTTCTTATAGCTATCGAATACAAGCAGATTCCCGTTCAGAAGCCCGGTCCCGATGAGGTTCTCGTCAACGTCAAGTACTCCGGTGTCTGCCACACTGATCTCCACGCCTGGCAGGGTGACTGGCCCCTCGACACCAAGCTGCCTCTTGTCGGCGGCCACGAGGGTGCTGGTATCGTCGTCGCCCGCGGTGATCTTGTCAAGGATGTCCAGCTTGGTGACAAGGTCGGTATCAAGTGGCTCAACGGCTCTTGCTTGAGCTGCTCCTACTGCCAGAACGCCGACGAGTCTCTCTGCGCCGAGGCTCTCCTCTCAGGTTACACTGTCGACGGTTCTTTCCAGCAGTATGCTATTGCCAAGGCTATCCATGTTGCTCGCATCCCCAAGGAGTGCGACCTTGAGTCCATCTCCCCCATTCTCTGCGCTGGTATCACTGTCTACAAGGGAATCAAGGAGTCTGGTGTCAAGGCTGGCCAGTCTATCGCTGTTGTCGGTGCCGGTGGTGGTCTTGGTTCCATTGCTGTTCAGTACTGCAAGGCTATGGGCATTCACGCCATTGCCATCGACGGTGGGGACGAGAAGAAGAAGCTCACCCTTGAGCTCGGCGCCCATACATACGTCGACTTCACCACAACCCAGAACCTCATTGCCGATGTCAAGGCTGCTACCCCTGACGGCCTGGGCCCCCACGCCGCTCTCCTCGTCGCTGCTGCTGAGAAGCCCTTCCAGCAAGCTACTCAGTACGTCCGCTCCCGCGGTACCGTCGTCTGCATTGGTCTCCCCGCTGGCGCCCAGTTCTCTGCCCCCGTCTTCGACACTGTCGTTCGCATGATCAGCATCAAGGGCTCATACGTCGGCAACCGTGCCGACACCGCTGAGGCCATTGACTTCTTCCGCCGTGGCCTCATCACGGTCCCCTTCAAGACCGTCGGTCTCTCTCAGCTCCAGGAGGTCTTCAAGCTCATGAAGGAGGGCAAGGTTGTCGGTCGCTACGTCGTCGACACCAGCCGATAAGCGCGCGGCTGTCGCATGGGTATTGCGCCAAAAGCACACCCTAAAAAGGAATAAACAGGGCTACCCACTGCGCAAAGGGTGATTCCCTAACAAGAGGAGTTCAGGCGGGAGTTGTTTTGGATTTTCTGGCGGTATTGGTGAAGTAGCCAGATTGATATTGGTTACGCTTTGTGTACAGCCCTAGTTTATGAGTTTTATGAGTTTACTGCAAATAACGAAACAAATAAGTCGATCGAACAAGTTGCCTTTATTGCCTGTGACGGTCTTGCAAATGAGGCAGTTGTCTGAATACGTTTCAACAATGGCTTTACGTCCTGTCAAGTTTTATGGATAGCTACTCGAAGGTACTGCTTTTACACTTCTTAACGGGATACCTGACACCATCGGCGTGTAAGTAGCCCTTACATCATGATATACCACCATGTTTAACCCTTCTTCTTCTTCCTTATGGAGATTTGTGTCTCGTCAGTTTATACCCGCCGTTATCATGTTGGGTAAAGAAATCTTGCCAGTCAAAACTTTGAGAGGAATCATCTTTAACTTGGACACTACACTACACCACACATTCATGTTCTACCTACAACTACTTGCTTTCTTCTCTCAGGATAGGATATCGTTACCCTTCCAAACCGTTTTCATCATACCGCGTTGTACCACCCCCTTCATGCAATGCAACCCTCTCCACAAACCCCTGGCAGCCACCAAGCCACTTCTAGAACGTCGTCGAGGCTGCAGAAGAAATCAGACCACTACTATACACTACAAACATCTCTCCATATCCAGCATCTTTACAAGATTGGCTTGCTTGGCTGCAGAATTCTTGTTGTCTGGAACTTGATAGAATATATATGATTGGATAACGAGTAGACACGTTGGACTGAGAAATCTGCCAAAGGAAAGCTTCCAGATATCCAGATGGAGAACACATCATAGCAACGTCTACGAGCGGGGAAATGCAACATGTCTCAGAATATATGATTTTTTTTTTTAAAAAAAAAACGACTAATGTAACTCTCAACACTTGCCACCGTCTTGCCATCTCTTCCACTTGTAGTTGCATCGCTTTAGGCATAATTGTCATTGGAGATTTTTGCGCCTTGAGCGCCTCTTCATTGCACCCCACTGTAAATATGACACCCCTCATCGTCTTTGATCTTTTCCAGAATGACATCTTTCTAGGAACCGCGTCGTGGACTTTGGGAGTTGATCGAGGAGTCATTCTTGACCGTCCATGCCTTCCTTCAAGAGCCGCCAGGACCACCCAACAGAGCGAACCGTCGCACAATGCTAGGACCATATTCTTGGTACTGTGACCTTGGTTAGCCATTGTCTAAATGGAGAGAAACATTGCATCTTACCTCGGCCTTGGTATGGCAGTATGATCGGAACTCGGGGGTTTGACCCAGGAGACTGCCTCCGAACCAGGGGCCATGTCGCTGTCGCTTATGAGTGATAACCGACACATCCAAACCACCACTTCGAGCACCACCGCTGCGGACCTCGCTGGCCCGAATCCTGGCATCCACCAGCTGCTTGATGTCTCGCTGTAATCGGCGTCCAAAATCCTTGTATAGCGTGCTTCCACCAGAAAGAACAATGTTCTTGTACAGACCTCGTCGGACGTCGATGGGCGACTGCTGAATAACACCGTCGACAACCACAGGAAGTGGGGTCAAGAAATCGGAGCTGTAGATCTCAGGGTTGAAGAAGATTTCGGGGGCGAGGAAGCGCTCGTAACCGACATCAACGGTGACCTGGCGGCCATTGGGATGCGATACGACGTGCTGGGCGAATCGGCTGCGGTCTCGGTCGTACTTGCTAAACTCTTTGACGATATCGGGACACACGTAACAGTACTCCTCCTTGATTTCCTGGGCCGTCTTGAGCGAGGAGTCGGCCTCGCCTCGGTCTCGCAGCAAGGACTGCACGAAATAGGTGATATCTCGACCAGCAATAGGGATTGACTTAATAGAAGAGCCAATGACATAACCCTCGGCAACTGGGATGACGTGGGTGACACCGTCACCAGAGTCAATGACAGTTCCAGTCAGCGAGCGGTCCTGAACCTTTGAGGATGTCCAAGAAGCAGCCAGGGCAAGGACAGCCTGGACAGCAATATACATTCCAGCACAGTTAAACGACTCGAAGAAGATCTCGGCGGTGTTCTCGCGGTTCTCGGGCGGGTTCAGGGGCTATCTTTATCAGTATGATATTTTGATATCGGTACAAGGTGTAAGGTGCTCACGGGCTCGGTAAGGAGGAAGTAGTGGTCTTCGGGCTCGACTCGGAGATACTTGAAGATGGAGTTGGACCAGAATCGTTCCATGTGATCCTAAAGGCGGTCAATCCCAGCTCATGTCGGACTCGTCGGCAATCATACCCAGTTCTCTATTTGACCGTGTCGGATGGGATAGTGAATGCCATATCCTGAAATCATCAGCCAGAGTTGACAACTCGAATCGCAAGAGCTGCCTACCTGGTCCGCCTGAAGCTGCTATCGCTTCATCACCGATAAAGAAGTCGAGATCCTCGGTTCCTCGCTTTCCACTCAAATGACCTCCAGGTCCAGCACCTCCAGTAAGAAAAGAAGGCTTGTTTGCAACAGCCGGCCGTCCTGATCCAGAGCCACCAGCTCCGCCAGTTGGGCCCTTGGTTGCGATTGCGGTCGGGAAGACGAATGAGGGAGAGTCGTTACCGGCGAAGCCTGCACCGAGTATCAGCAATCAATTCAATTCTATTCGATAGCTCCGGGATCGTGTATAGCCATCACAGACCTAGCTTGGAGAAACCCGTGCCGCTGTGAAGCTGATGTTAGCTGTCGTCGTCAGTGCGGGGGCTGGGATAAGTGAGACGTACTTGTCCATGACAACGGCGGGAGTTTGGTTGGCCATGATGGGCGAGAGTGCGTGATCAATCACACAGCTAGACAGAAGAACAAGTGAGAAAAGTGCAAGACAAATGCCGCGTGTGAGGGAATGCGATGTGCGGCGACAGCGGTGGTCGTTGCGTTCGTTGGGTGAGGATTACGTTACGTGCCTTGGGAGCTCCCAGCTCGGAGGTGAGGCTTGATTGCGGCTGTGCTGCCCCGCCGTTGGATGGCTGAAGCTGTGGGCCTACTAGCCTAGGTGAGGTAGGTAAGGTAGCTGTTTAACCGGGGCTGCTTAAGATCGGTAGGTAGTTGACAAAACTATTAGAGCATTATATGCAAGCATTTATATTGTGTCACTCACTACTCGTAAGTTGTTAAAATGTCTGAACAAATCTAGCATATAAAAACTTGTTTTTTAAATGCTCTTTTCTTGTGGCTGTATCGAAGCATGTCATATTTTGTCTGATTGCTCTTTTCAACTCAGCCTTTACCACTGCGTTACTGGTGTACATGTACATTTTGTAACCCACTCAGCGACGTCAGTCGATATTAAATCGCAATCAATTGATCTAGAAAGGTGGAATGGGGATTGCGTTCATCGATCGTGAACCTAGGCAGGTGGGATTCTATCAGGTGTTGTTATCATTCACTTGGTTTTGTATGCTCTTCTTGAATATAGGGAGTGAATGCTATCATTTGCCCCGAGCTTTGGAAGTCAAGCTCCCTGTGTTTTTAGACAGCTACTTCTTCTCGTTCCATCTTCCTTCCTCAAATTACAGAACCCAAGGAAAGACCTGCTCGCCCTACACTGCGCTCTTGCTCGGTTTTCTAAGAGACTACTTTCAATTTTTTTTATCCGCTCAAAACCACGCCTATGATTTAATCTTCAACCTTGCTCGACTCCTAAACATTGAACTTCTCTACCAATATCATCTCTTGGGTATCTTGCTACCCGCTCACCTTCTCTTTTAACCACACGAGCCTCATTACTATCATCTTTAACAGCCCCGCACTATCACTCGCTCGCTGCCTCATGACTTCACTCAATAATGTCAGACAGCCGCAATGATGGAACCCCCTTCAGCTCGGAAACCACCCCTTTCGGGACCGACGGCACGCTCGAGCGTGTTTTAAGAGTTGGCCATAGAACAAAGGCAGTGCCTGCGATTTTTGTACATGCTGGAGCTGGGTTTCATAGCCACCAGAATGAACACATCCACCTTCAGGCCTGTGTAGCGTGAGATCAATACCTCCCAGCAGCGTTTAGGTGATTGTACTCCTGAGCTAACAGTACCAGTGCTGCTGAAATGGGGATGAGATTCCTTAGAGCTGGTGCTACGGCAACTGAGGCAATCGAAGCTGCTCTTCGAATCCTCGAGGACAAGGAGATCACCAACGCTGGTTACGGTTCCAATCTTTCTATCGATGGCATTGTTGAGTGTGATGCCACAGTTGTTGACCATCTAGGTCGTAGCGGTGCCTGCGGTGCTGTCCCAAGTGAGTCTTTCAACGCCACACTGAAAACAATTATTAGACTAACATCATATTAGATATCCGAAATCCAATATCTCTCGCAAAACTCATTCTCGACAAAAGCAACAAACCACTGAGCCTGCGACGAGTTCCCCCCAACGCCCTTGTGGGGGAAGGTGCCAAGGCCTTTGCCGAAGAACATGGCTTAACAACGTATCCAAACGAGTATATGGTCTCCAAAAATGCTAGAGATCGCTTTTTACGCTGGCAGGAAGATCTCCAACGGGCTGAAGCAAAGACGAGGGACCCTAAAGCTTCACTCGATGCCAGCGAAACCTGTCCTCCATGCCAGTACGACACTGCACCACCGACAAAACCACTCCGGGATCAAAGAGCCGCGATCGTGGCAGGGACTTGGAACGAAGGGCAGCCCGACTCTCCTTACACAGGTACACCAAACCAGGAGACTTCTCCCCCAGTCGACAACCCAACGTCCACTAGCTACTTTCGAGCTACAGGCACCTCTACTCCCACCGCGAGCCGCTCGTCTTCCCGAGCAACTTCTGAGAAGCCGATACAGACGTATGCCGGAGTGGTGAGCGGTGCGCAGGGTGTATCGCCATCTCCCTTTCGTCCCAGGCTATCTCACCCAAAGTCTAATCAAGTAACAGCTGAGGGCGATAAACCTGCTATGCCAGAAAACGCACATCAGCGGCATCATGATCGTGGGATGAACAAAATCGAATCTACATCGTCGGAAACCCCTCTTGGCACCAGGGGATACGGATCTGATCCCCAAGACTCTTCAAATCCTCGTGGGGCTAAGCGACCCTTCAGCCCCGATGAAAAAGCACGCCCTCACTCGCGAGCTGTGAAAGACCGCTTTCGATTTGGGTCTGTGAATGAGGACTCCATTACGGACACTATTGGTGCCATTGTTATCGATGAACGGGGCCATATCGCTGCAGGATCATCATCAGGCGGTATCGGAATGAAACACCGAGGCCGGCTGGGACCAGCCGCTTTGGTGGGAGTCGGCACGGCTGTTGTTCCTTGTGACGAAGATGATGAGGATCAAGTCGCTGTTGCTGCTGTCACGAGTGGTACAGGAGAGCACATGGCTACAACCATGGCCTCCCAACGATGTGCGGAGAGGATTTATCACGGTACAAGGCGCGGCCGAGGAGGTAAAGATGTCCATGATGATGACGAAGATGCCATCATGGAGTCGTTCATCGCCGAAGACTTCATGAAGCATCCTGGTGTGAAGAATTGCCACTCAGCTGGTGCCATTGGTGTCATGGTTGTCAAGAAGACGCAGACAGGCTATTATTTCTACTTTGCCCACAACACCGACTCGTTCGCCCTTGCTTCTATGGGCGGCTCGGAAAAACAACCCAGCTGTACTATGTCTCGGCTTCCCGATGGTGCTAATATCGCCAAGGGTGGACGCAAAGTTCGACTTAAGTAGTTCTACTATGCTGTTGGGGATCGGTGTACAGGGCTGAAACTCTGGTAAGAATCGGGCGTCTACCCGAGTTCCTGGATGGAAATGATTAGGAATAGAGTGTGGCACCTCCAAATGTAATGGTCGTCGAGGAGTCTGTTATTAATTAGATCAGTGATACCCTTCAATTCCTAGAGCTGTTAGATTCTTCTCGACCCTCTTTGACCAATTTTCCTACCAAAGTGAAACAGACATGACAGCCAACCAAACAAGTTCGGAAACTCTACCATGGCTGCTACTGATATACCCATATACTATGTCTACTACAGATTTCCGGGCCCAGAACGCAAGGTAATCGTCTCTCTAGCTGGTTGAGGGTATCTCATGTTTATTATGTGGCTAGTAAAAAGTATCCAACGGTTTATCAAGGACGAGGCGTTCCAGTCGCACTTCCTGTTTCCTCTCGCGAACCCCCATTGACAATCCTTCGCTTCTTCTTCTTCTTCCGAGGTACGACAGCCGGCTTAGCACCATAGTTACCCAAGGATAGTTTTGTGCCACACGTGAAACACTCCGAGTTCTCTGGCGTCTCACAGAAGATGCTAAGGCAGATGGAACACACAAATCCCGTGTCGACAACTCGACCATGACAGAAGCAGGCTGCTCGAAAATCAACAGTGTCGTGTGTCGGGGTAATGAGGGCTTCGCGAGCTTCGGTGTCAGGGATGAGACCGAACATGAGGTAGTTGAGCAGTCCCTGTGGATGCGTGGCAGCTAGATATGTGCCCCCAGTGTTGTAACAGGCTTGCTGGAGGAATGTTGGTTCCCCGGTGAGTGAGAGGGTATCAATGGCAACTTGGGTATGCGCAGCGGCAAACACGGCGTTCATAGTAGGGATGTATTGTGCAGGTTCGGAGTCGGAAACGGAGATGACGAGAATACGACCGCGGATAGTTGGAGGTGCGGTGCTGGAGGCGCCCTTATGACTATCGTCGAGGTTGGCCGTAGGAGAACAAAGAGCCTGCGCGGCCTTGTTGATATGACACAGCGCTAGTGTCAAGGCTCCAGATATTTGTGTTGTAGTTGCCGTAAGGTCTGCCTCTTTTGTCTGATCGATGAGCCTCCGTACCGAGGCCAAGACGGCGGCTTCGATCTGCGCAAACTGGGGAAACTTATTCGCTGATGTTTGCGCAGGAGGAATGTCGTTCATGGCGACATCGCCAGAAGCGTCGCGAGAGGGTCTGGGCGGCGTCGGGTACAGCCATTCTGCACGACCGACGTGCGCAGCGATGAGGGCGACTTGGTTGGCATTGCTAAAGGCGAGGTGTGCATTGACGAAGACGAGGATGTTTGCGATGGCGCGCGATAAGGGAAGGACGTTGCCGATGGACGCCCATGCTCGTGGATTCGTGTCGAGAATGATGGAGAGGAGGGACGGGGTGTCTTCGCGGGCGCTGACCTCGTAGTGCTCCGAAACATCGACGGCGTCCATGGTGAAGGTGAGGTGAACGCTGTAGAGGAGATGTCGGTTGGGGAGACGGCTACGAGGCCTTGAAGCGTGGACGAGCTGCGCGACTGCAATTCGAAGCGAAGTGATACGTGTTTGGTACCGAAAGACAGTCTAAAGATATGGCGTCTAGAATTGATAAGTCGAGGCTCAAGAATTGAAAAGCCAAGTAGTCAGTAGCTTCGGTATATGGCGTTGAGTCTTTGAACGGCAGGGGATTGTCGAAATTTCAGCTACTTCTATATGCTGAAAATGACAGCATCGAATCCAAATTCTAGAAATATCACGGTTTGAAGGAAGCTTGTTACGTGATGCGAAGAACGCTTCATTGACGCGGCTGTCATGGATGGGGGAAAATCTGAGAGTTGGTTGGACGTCATTTGCAGGCATCATGAAATGCTAGCGCGGCTGTCAACGCCAATAAACCCCTACACCAATCCTCCAAGCATAAACGCCAAAACACGTGAGCTAGACGCGACGGAAAGGACATGTGCTGATTGGCGTCTGTGGCTGGGGGGATACGGTCACTAAAAGACCTAAGCATGGAACCTAGCGGCCTGGTCTCAGTGGCTCAGGGCAGTTTCAGTCTCACGAGATGGAGTTACGGTAGTGGAGGTTGTGGTGGAGGCACGGGTCTTCTTGCCTTGTGCGATTTACATCATAAGTTCTAGTTTCGTTCTTTCCCATCATTTTGCTGGCTCAAAAAAAAAATCCAACTTCTCTCCTCTTGATATCTTTCTCATACATAAAAACTCATCAAGAACTCTCATGGCAGAAACAACACAGGGCAACTCGCAGGGGCCTCAGGCTCAGTCGCTTGAGGACCAGACCCTTATCGTCTTTGCGCGTCTGATGGAAGGTGGCCAGGAAGATAACGAAACATGCCGGGACCTTGACGAACTGACCAAGCTGCTCAACGACGATTATGAGGCTCGTCAGAAGGACAAGTCTCGTGAGACTATTTGCAAAGTCATCGACGGTGACTGTGTCGATACTGTTTTGTGCTATCTTGATATGAGACAGCCTGAGATAGTCCGTGGCCATGCAACTCTCTCAACATCCGCCTATCTCAAAGCCGCTGGCGACGACGGCTCAAAGAAACTGTCAACATTCTTCTTTGATCGTGTTCGAAGAGGAACTTATGATGATTATATCGTCGCCTTTTGTGTTGCCGCAGCAACATTTCCCATCGTCCCGGATCTTACTGCGCAACTATTCCTCAACGAAGATTTCTTACCCAGCCTCGGCACACTGATGCGACGAAAGTGGAAGAGCCGCAAAGTTGAAACGGCGTGTCTGGAGATGCTCAACGCTGCTTGCATGAACTCTGCATGTCGCGAGGCCATCAACAAGTACTGCATTGAGTGGCTTGAGGAGATTGTCGACCAAGATCTCAGTGAGATCGTTCGCAGCACCAATGCTGACCCTAATCTTCAGAGCGACGGGGGCTCTATCTCCATGCGAAGACACTCTGAGCAGGTTCAGTATCTCGCTGCCGTGATCCTGGCCAAGTTGAGGGTGAGATTGGACGTTAACAAATACTGCATTCATGACTGACTGACACAGAATTCAAGGCAGTTCCTTCGAAGCCAGCGCCCAGTGACAACCAATCCAGGATCGAGCCTGCCGTCACTAGTATTGAGGACCTCTCTGGTATGTTCACTAAGATGATCCTGAGAGACGAAGACCACGGACGAAAGCACTCGATTGAAGGTCTCGCCTATGCGTCCCTTCAGCCCAAAGTCAAGGAGTCGGTTGTCAACAACCCCGACTTGCTCCAGAAGCTAGTCAAGACGCTTAGCGAAGCGCAACCCAGGTCACCGACTACATATGGAGCCCTGAGCATCTTTGTCAATCTCACAAAGTATATGCCCAATCTAACTGAAGAGGAGAAGAAGATGCACCAGCTCAAGGCGTACGCTAACGCAGAAGGAAAGCTTGGCGGACCCGACCCCCTTAATGATGACGAACATGTTGCAAAACGATGCAAGCTGGTGTTTGATGCTGGTATTACCCCGGTTCTTGTCACCCACAGTAAGAATGGCTCGCCTGCTTCTCTAGCGCTCGTCATCTCTATCATCTTTGCTCTATCCGTCACCAAGGGTCTCCGCGGCCAGCTTGCCCAGCAAGGAGCGGTTAAGCTTCTCCTGATCTCGTGGATGTCGCTACCTCAGACGGAAGCCCCTGCTCGCCGCCTCGCCGCCCAGGCTCTTGCTCGTATCCTTATCAGCACAAACCCTGCTCTCGTCTTTGGTGGCAATCGATCGACTCCCATCGCCGCTGCTGTCAGGCCGCTTGTGTCTATCGTTTCACCTGACCCGGCAGCTCAAACGCGAGACCTCCTACCATCCTTTGAGGCACTTATGGCGTTGACTAACCTCGCCTCCATGGACGATGAGGAGTTGAGACGCAGTATCATTTCGACCGCCTGGACCCAGATCGAGGAGCAGATGCTCTCATCCAACAACTATGTTTCCAAAGCTGCCGTTGAACTTGTTTGCAATCTTGTGCAAGCGCCTGAGGCCATCGCTCTCTACGCTGAAGAGACTGCTAAAGCCCGCAACCGTCTTCACGTCCTTCTTGCCCTCGCCGATGCCCCTGAATCTGGAGTCCGTAGCGCAGCTGGTGGTGCCTTGGCGTCGCTTACCAACTTTGAAGGTGTTATTCGTGGTATCATCAACCGAGACCGTGGTGTCAAGGTTATCTTAGGAATGTGTGTTGATGACGACGAGGATATCAGACATCGTGGAGTGTTTGTGGTACTCAACTTGGTCACAGCCGAAGGTGAGCCCGGCGAACTTGCACGAGAGAAGGTTCAGAGTGAGGGGGGTATCGAAACTCTCAAAGAATGTCTCCAGAAGAGCCGGAGGCCCGATGTCGTTGAAGTGGCAGTCCAGGCCCTCAAGGCCTTGCTGGGAGAGGAATCGTGAATGAGGAGTTATGAGATACATGTATGTGGATTCCAAGGTTGCATGAAATGATTATGACTATGGCAATGAGATCTATCCTGTTTTCCTTTAAAGCAACCCAAATAAGCGCCGTGTACTTTTTTATGCATTAGTATCAACCCTGTTGAGAATAGCGACGCCCTCTACATGACCTGTCTGAGGAAAGAAATCAAACCCTCTGAGACTCTCAATCTCGTACCTCTCTCCCTCTCCCTCGCCGCGCACCAAGACACCAACATCTCTGGCCTGTGTATGCACGTTGCAGCTGACGTACAGTACTCGTCGGGGACCAAACTTGCGCAGCTGGTTCAAAAAGTCGGCGTCGCAGCCTTTGCGTGGGGGATCGAGCACCACAACGGTCTCATCGCGGTTGTATGTGACGCTCTTGAAGAGCTCGCCAGCGTCAGCAGCGATAAACTTACAGCGGTCCTCGCCCATGCCGTTGAGAGCAGCGTTGCGGCTTGCGTAGGCAATGGAGTCAGCGGCAATGTCAATGCCGATAGAGTGCTGGAAGAGTGAAGCCAGGGTGACGGTGAACAGACCCGAACCCGAGTAGGCGTCAATGAGGTACTTGATCTCCATACCGGTGCCCGCGGGAGGGAGAATGTTGTCGCGGACATAGCCGGTGAAAGAGGGTAGGATAGAGTTGTTGTTCTGGAAGAAGGAACCCGCTGGATTGGTGAAGGTGTAAGGGCCAATGTATTCAGTTGTGGTGGCCTTGGAGTCAGTAATGCATGACTTGATGTCGACAGAGTCCTCGTTATCGACCCGAATGGTGTTGGGCGGTGTCTCGCCGTTAGAGACCTCTTCGCTATCCTTGGACACACGCTTGGTGTTTTCGCGTAGGAGAATCGTAGCACCTCGTTGATAGTTCCCAAACTCACTCTGCATGCGCTCCCGCTCAAGCTTCATGCCCAGACGCACAGCATTGGTACCAATAGGGCAATCCTCGATATCCAACACCTTTCGACGGCCTTTTTGCATGAAGCCAATGTCGGGACACTTCTCAAATGGCACCCTGGGGTTCTTGCCCCTCTTGCTAGGCCGGAATCCAGGGGGTCCGTCGAAATGAGGCGTCAGCTTGGTGCGGTAGCTGTATTGCAATGGACTACCCATGGTATCTTGAACAGCGGGGACAATGTTAGGATCGAGGTTTGAGAAGTTCTTAAAGGCCTTTTCGACAATGCGCTTCTTGTGGCGTAGCTGCTCGGGGTACTCGAGCATCTGGAATTGGCAACCGCCGCATGAGGCAAAGTACTTGCAGCTGATGCGAGCGTCGTCGCGCAGGGGAGAGGGTTTGGTGATGGAGATAAAGTCTGCGAGGGTCTGATTGTCGCGCCGTAGGTGACGAAAGACCTTGACCTTTGCGATGTCGCCAGGGACGGCAAAGGATACGACGTAGACCTGGTTTGAGCCTGGCTTCATGGCAAGACCGTCTCCTGTTGAAGAAATCTCTAGAACCTCGACTTCTGTCTCCGTTCCCTCCTCTGGTAGGACTTCGGGTCCGTTCTCTGTACCGTCGCCATACTCAACAGCTCGCTCTTTGAGAAGCGCTTGAATATCGTACTTGAGGACTTCCTCAGACGAGCCTTCGGTGATATTCTTTTCCCTCTTTGTCTTTTTCTGCTTCCATTGGCGATTGTTTTGCTGGTTTGGTCTCTTGTTGAACTGCTTGTTTTCTTGAGAGTGGCCGTTTACTTGTGGTGAGTTGCCGTTGAGAGGCGCCTCTGCTTGCGTGGTCGCCATGGCTGCAAAGGAGCGGAAAGCGTATAGACGTGGTCTTGAGAAAGTGGCCAAGGGAGGAAGCCTCAGGCGTCTCATGAACAGACCAAGAATGTGTGAGGTTTCTCTAGAAGGAATTATTTGTGATTAAAGTCTTTGATATCGAGGTAAGATTTCTCTTGGTCTTATTATGGCCCAGACTTTTAAAAAAAGAGGGCCCCACTTTGGATTTCGAGGTTGGTGGGTCTTGATGTCTGCTTTTTTAGGTTGCGTGTGATTGGCTGGCTGTTAGTTGTGGTATAGTAGACACCTTTCTTTGTAATCAAGGATATCTAGTTTTTAATTTGGTATTCAAGTAAGAAGTTAGTCATGAGTGTGAAGATTTGAATGATTCAAGTAGATAATAGAGCGATGGCTTACTGGACTTATCATTTTAAATAGAGGCTTATCTTATGTCTAAGCTCTAGCCAGTATGCTATTCACACCCGAATAATATTTCCTAGTTATTTAGCATCTCTGTACTAACTAAACGAGTTTCTCACACGATTACTACATATTCGTAAAATACTGTTTCTCGCCTTTTATCTCTCGAGTCAAGTCAAGACTAGGGAGCACTTCCTCCTGACCAATGATCAACTATCATCTTGTCGCTATCGTGACCATGATTGGTTCCCGGATTACCTAGAGCGGCAGGTGATCGCCTCACGGGTGATGCATCTATCGGGGCGGTCCCGGTCACCGACCTCGGGGACTTTATCACGTCAACGTCGTTAACGATTATGCATTTTTAGAATTCAAAAGGGTAACCTAAAAACTTTTTGACCACGATCATTCTGTTCAGTTTCATACTCGGTGCTGTTCTGCCGTGAGGGGATTAGAGCACGGAGTGTTCAGGATGAGTAAGTTGCCATGAGGCTAGTTTCTCCAAGGATAGGGTGCTGATTTGAAATACACAGAGTCCATTTCCAGCAGGAGACTCTTGTGTCTATTTTTTGCTTCGACCATTCATTATGGATCTTTATCAGCAAGTCCTATCTTTGAGGAGTTCTTTTCTTCTCCTGGAGTTGGCACCAGAGGAGCTGTTGCATCAGAGGCTCAAGAATGCAGTTACATAGGAAGAGACTTGCTAGCACGCGGCGTGAGTTGCTCTCAACCCCTTTCTAGCATTGAGCTTGCTAACATCTCCAGGGTAATGCCGTAGATGCCATGATCGGAACGACATTCTGTGTCGGAGTCATTGGCATGTATCACTCTGGTATTGGAGGAGGTGGTTTCATGCTCGTCCGTGACAAGAAGGGCAAATATGAAGCAATCGACTTTCGAGAAACGGCTCCGTTAGCTGCTCACGAGAACATGTATCAGGGTAACGTCAACGGCAGCATCTACGGTGGACTGTCTGTTGGCGTACCTGGTGAGGTTCGCGGGTTTGAGTATGCCCATAAGAAATACGGCGTACGTGTCATTATCACCTCGAAAGATGTCCAGAGACTAATAAGATTTAAAAGAGCCTCCCTTGGAAGACTGTTTTGCAGGGGGCCATCAAGGTGGCTCACGAAGGTTTCACCGGTAAGTTTGGGAGATCAAGTATGGGAGTTAGACTTACTCGCTGACTCGTATTAGTCAATGCCGATATGGCAAATTTTATAGAAAGAACGGTCAAGAGAAATGGAAATTTCTTTGTAGAGGATCCATCATGGGCCGAAGATTTCGCACGAGATGGTTCGTTGTTGAAGTCTCTAACGCAGATAACGACACTAACACTTAGATAGGACAACTTATCCCCGAGGGAGGGAAAATGACGAGACGTCGATACGCACGGTATGTTTGAAACCCAGCTTGAACCTCGACTTTGCTAATATATCCAGTACTCTTGAAGCCATCGCAGACCATGGCGCTGATGTGTTTTACACTGGCCCATTTGGTAAGCCTCAAAGCGCAAGAACTGAGTTACACTCTAACATAGTACAGCGGAAAGCATGGTCCAGACCATTCAAGATACGAATGGTACCATCACACTAGACGACTACAAAAACTACAAGGCCATCTCCCGCGATGTCTTGCACACAGAGTACAAAGGCTACGACGTCTACGGCATCAGCTCCCCAGCCAGCGGTGCCGTCTCCCTCAATATCCTAAACACCATGAACGGCTATGACCACCAGGACGAAGACCGAAACACTACGCTGCACATCTACATCGAAGCCATGAAATTTGCCTATGGGGCTCGTTTGCGTCTGGGTGATCCTGACTTTGTAGATGGCGTGCCTGAGCTTGAACATGAGATGCTGAATAAGACGACCGCAGACAAGATTCGAAGCAAGATTGATCCTTGGACTACGCAGGATATCAAAAAATATGATCCTAAGGGGATCTACTCGTCTGATGGACATGGTACCTCGCACATTGTCACTGCAGATGGTGATGGTATGGCTGTGTCATTGACAACCACCGTCAACCTCATCTTTGGATCACTTCTTATGGATAACCTAACTGGAGTTATTCTGTAAGTACCCCCCTCAAAATTTCTTTTTTTTTTTTTTTTTGGAACCCAAGCTCACATCTCAGGAACAATGAAATGAACGACTTCTCCATCCCCGGTGTCCCTAACGAATTCGGCTTCGCCCCAGCAGAAGCAAACTACATCCGTCCAAACAAACGCCCCCTATCCTCCTGCACGCCCATCATCGTCTCCCACAAAGACGGCTCTCTCTTCGCCGTCATTGGCGCCGCAGGAGGATCGCGTATCATATCCGCCACGACCCAAGTAGCTTGGCGTGCCCTAACCTCTCCTTCGTGGTCTATCAAGGACGCTGTTCGAGAGCCGCGTGTGCATAACCAGCTGATTCCCAACCTGCTGCTCGTAGAGAACAAGTTTAGTAAGTATGATGTTCCCTCGCTTAAGGAGAGGGGACATAATATTTCTTGGGTTGCTGAAGGCCTGAGTTCGGTTCAGGCGCTAACGAGGGGTGAGGGCGGAGTATTTGATGTTGCGCGTGAGCCAAGGCAGAAGAACAGCGGAGGTGTGACGCTTTAGAAGAGCCGGACACGTCCTAGTTATAGCTGACGGGTTTGCATGCGTTAATGTCTTGGATTGTTGTAGGGTTATGAATCATGCTTAGGGTATTACATCGGATAGAGAACAAGCAGGGTAATGCCCAAGCCCTATTTGATGAATTAATCTATGTTGTCTTTTGTTCCGCTAATGTTTGAGAAAAAGGGGTATCCTTTCGTCTATCTGTACCTAGACACCTGTACGCACGCATTTTTCGCTTTATCTCGCTAGTGACACCAAGCGTGCCATCTGGACCGTCCACTTCTTTGCAAATTCCTCCTCAGTGA
This sequence comes from Fusarium abutilonis, assembly GCA_021655885.1. NCBI lineage: Eukaryota > Fungi > Ascomycota > Sordariomycetes > Hypocreales > Nectriaceae > Fusarium > Fusarium abutilonis. The sequence continues at coordinate 241,627 of JAJJWN010000082.1, forward strand.
ACCTCTTGGCCGACTCGCGTGCCCGCAATCGAACCGCTAGAGGATCTGGTAGTGACAAGGCCTTCTCATATCCGTCTGCAAACTCTTCTTCGGTAGTAGCGTGGAAACCTGTGGGCGTTAGCAAGGGCTCGGTGTTTTGTCTTGTTGACCTACCAGTTGGCTGACCATCAATCGGTACAACGATGTCGAATTTTGGACCAGCGCTATCATGAACCACAGAAATGAGTCCAGCAGCCTGATACTCCACGACGCCAATTCCAAAGTGCTCGTTCCACATGCCGTTGACACCCACGGATGCCTTCCTCAGCCAGTCCAAGACCTCTGTCCAGGGGGCATCAAGATGGAACTTGACGCTGTTCTTGATGCCGAGCTCATTAGCAAGAAGCCTTAGTTCGTACACGCGTTTCGAATCCTGATCGTCTCGCACGCTTCCGATCAATATCAGCTGTGCACCCTTGGATGCCTCGCTCTTGGCCTTTATGAACCTGGCAAAGGATCGTAGGATGAGTTGGTGGTTCTTCTCGGGTCGGAATTGCGCAAGGTAGACGATGGCCTTTTCTCGACACTTCTCACTCTCCTTGGAGACTTCAACTTGGTGCTCCATCTCTCGAACGGCGGTGGGAGGGTAGACAACTGTAATGGGATCCGTCTTGCTCTTCTTCTTGCGATATGGACCCCATAGACTCTTGATATGACCCTGAGTCCAAGTTGAGTTGGTCATGACGATATCGACCGATGAGCCGACCCATGAATAGAGAATGGCGAAAAGCTTCCAGTAATTCTTCTTGGCGAAACCTTGAGCCCCAACACCTTTTCCAGCATTGACACCCTGGGTTCCTACTGCAGACTTTGGATCGAGAGACTCAAGCATATCCGTGGAAATTGTGGGATAATGCACATATGCGCCTGTTGGGATCTTGGGGAATAGGAACTTGCATAGGCCGAGAGCAAAGGCGTAGCCCATGGTATCGACAAAGATGTCGGGCACCAGTAGCGAGAAGGCGTCCCAGGCTAGAATGATAGAGCCAAGAGACTGACCAAGCAAGGTGAAATGAGGCCATGTGGAGGGAAGGATCCAGTCACGCTTGGAGAGGTAGAGAAATGTTATCGTAGGAGCATGGAGCTCGATATTGAACCTTGTCTGTCATGGTGTAAGTAGGCATGTCTTTAGAGAATAATGAATTCTAAGTTGCTTTACCTTGACACGAGACAGAATAACGTCCTTTGTAACATCGTGGTCGCCAGTGTAGACAACGCACTTGGCATTTGGCCAGCGATCTTGTGTGGCTCGTATAGCAGCCCAGAGGACTCGCTCTCCGCCACCTCCGGCATTGCTTACTCCTGTTAACAGTGTCCATGATCCTTTCCATGATAACAACATACCAGAAGGGATGAAAGAAGCCAACAATACCACCCCAGTGCTTCTGAGCGTATAGTGTGTTTTTGAGGTTATCGTCGACGTCGAACAAGAGTTTCGTGTCAGCACTGCCTTGGGGATCTTTTCTACGGGCAGCTGTGTCTTCCTCTGTCATGAGGGCCAGAAGATGAGCGCGACGGCCGTCTGTTCGCTTGCGAAGTGTCCATCCGAGAAATCTTCGTAGAAGCTTGCCCAATAGCGGTAAAGCAATCAAGATAACCAGTGGCACGAAGGTCAATAGAGACGGCATGGCTGCGGTTGTCTTTCGCGGTCAGGATACGATTATTCGGGAGATTCGGTTGGGATTTTGTTGAGAATAAATACCGTGTAGTGAATATTGTGGCCTTACTACCGGCGATATTGATATGGCCTCAAGAGCGCGAGGCTGAAATTCTGTGGTAACAAAATGGCAACATGAAGGAAGAAGAATGGCAATGATAGTGTGACGTCTCGACTTCAAAAGTTTTGGTGGGGGGGATAGCTCAAGCTGTCCACTACAGCTGCCTTTTAGCATGGAAGGAAGCTACCCGCGGACAGGGGTTTAGGAGGCTCCTGGCACCCCTAGTCACTAGACCCTTAGCTAGGCAATTCAAAGGCTCTAAAGGTGGCTATTGTAGGCACCAGGGAATGATTCGTTGGATGGCACCAACAAGTAAACTATATTCTTCACCGGCAAGGCGGGTTACATGGAACGGGGCCAGAGAAACGTCTTTATTTTGCCAATGGCAATATGATATTGTCATGAATCATGACAATAGATGACAATAGGTTCAACGTTCAAAACCTTCATAAAAAGCTTAGCTAAGAGCTACTAGGTACCTTGGTATAAATGTGCTCTCAACGTGCAAACATGATTTGGGTGGGTAGTTTGAAGCAGTGAGTACAAATTGTCTATCACAATAACTAAAGACTTAAACTTATAGACGAAAAAATTAGTAAATCTTTCAATAAGGACTTATCAACATCAGTCCAATCTGTTTTTTTACTTATCTTGGCATTCTTTTAAATGTTAGTTCTCTCACAGGCTTGGCTACCTACACATCATAACCAACTCTGATTGGCCCTGCGCTAAGCAAAATCACCCAAGTTGAGCTTCATCTCATAACCTCAACCACTTCACAACTAAAGGCTCAATTTCACCCACAACCTCGGGACATGGCTCAAAATGTCCCTTCTTAGACGCACAGCCCATTCTCTATCGCCTCAAGCTAGACCTCATCTACCAGTCACATTCACGGCGACTCGCCGCGCAATTGGCATCTCATATCCAGCCACAACCAAAACACAATCACCATGCGCCAACCGCAGAAGCTTCCACGTCACTTCAGCGGTTGGTGAAACCATCACCGCGACTGCTGATGCCTTCAGCTGGATCCACGCAACAGGCATGCCGTGGTACCTGACCATCCCACTGGTTGCCTTTGGCGTCAACGCGACCTTTCGTTTCCCTCTCCAGCTCTATAATGCCTATATTCGAGAGGAGAGAAAACAGCTTAATCCTCTCATCATTGCTTGGACAAGCCGCCACAGCAGACATCCCACAATAGCTAATCCGTCACTGCCAGAGCATATCCGACGATTTCGTCATGCAGGCGCCATCGAAAAATCGACACGCAGAATCTACAAGCAATTTGGTGTACAGCGGTGGAAGAGCATGGCGCCTCTGCTTGGAATCGTCCCCTTTGTCACTATTTCTGAGGCTCTACGACGCAAGTGTGGTGCTCCTATTGGTTTGATCAGCAACTCGTTCGGTCTAGGCAGCCCAGGATCAGCGACTGCAGGCGTAGGAGCCGCGAGTAACATGTTTGATGAGTCCATGGTGGACGGAGGGTGCCTCTGGTTTACCGATCTAAGTTCCATGGATCCCTACTATGGTCTACCTCTCATCTGCACAAGCATATTGATCTTGGGGTCCTGGGGGAAAACGCCTAAAGAGCTCCTTCGAGCCTATTTACTTCCGCCTGGCAAGGGCGTTCTCCCCTTGAACAGGGTGCAAAAGCTTCTGGGCAGAATCATGCTCTTGATGCCAATTCTTCCCCTTCTCGTTTCCCAGCTACCAAGCGCCATCTTTCTCTACTGGGCCACCTCCTTTGGCCTCACTCGGGTCAACGATCTTATTATTGATCGTCTTGCTTTAGGAAAGGTGCCGAGCTTGAAGGCGCCGAGTCTGAAGGCGCCGCCTAGGACAAGCAACAGATTGCCAATTATGAGAGCACGCTAGCAGCCACCTTGATGAGCATTGAGCAGGCATCATGAAAAAGTACATTTGATTAATCCTTCGTCTGTAACTACCAATGTGTACTCTACCTTGAAAACTCCGATAGACGCCTTGAAAGAGAAACGAACCACCCAAAATCGTCAGACGCTGCGCTCTAGTAATCTAGTCAAGGACAATAGCCAAGATAACAATGGTCAAAATGACAGCGAGGATCAGCAACAGGCAACAGCTCTTGTTGCGGGCTGCTTTCTGATACCGCGCGGCCTGTCGGTTCTCGATATCGGCTTGTCGCGTGTCGTCGCGGACGTTCTCGACGTTATCCGCAATCGTACCCATCTGCTCTCCCTGCTCGTTGACGATTTGCGCTACTTGTCGGAAAAGCACGTTCAAGTCGCCGACACCCTGCTCGATGTTGCGAATCTCTTCCTCACGCTCAATAATGAGAGCTTCCTGAAAATCGACTTCGTCTTGGGCTGCGAGTTGAGAGAACTGTTCTTGCTGCTGTAGTTGTTCCAGCTGGGTATCCGATGGAGCGCCGCCTTCGGCGGACTCGCCTTCCTGTGCCGCACGTGCGGCGGTTACGGAAGCGCGCTCTTTTTCGAGGGCTCGTCGCTGGAGGCTTTGGAACTCTTGGAGAGCAGCTTGAAAATCGCTTGATACCTTGGTTTGTTCGTATTTTTGTTGTTTCTGAGTCAAGTTAGTATGCGCCATTGAACCTGGAGTTATTTGCATACCGTCAGTTCCTCCCACGTCTGAAGCCTCTTGACGCCCTCGCCAATCTCTCTGCACATGTCCCTCGTCTTATCCATGCTGTTGTGGACTCGCTCCCGCAGACGCGGAGTATCCTTCCTGGTCCCCAAAACGTTGACATCGTTGGCGAGTTTGCGATTGCTGCTAAGAAGGGTCTGGAGCTTGCTCTTGAGGTCATACTGTAGCTCTTGGAAGGCTGGGTCGTCGCTGTAGCCTCCGCGGCGCCCGGATTCGAGATTGGAAAGCTGATCGTACGACATGGTTGTGATTTTGTTGTGTATTAGCCAGGTTTTGTTGATGCAGGATAAATGCGCACGCAAGCGTCAAATCAAAGTCACCTGCTGCTGCCTTCCAGGTTAGAAGGTGGCTGCGGTTATCAAGCTAAAGTGCCCTGCAAACATACGTAATTGGGGGGCCGGACCTGGACAAAAAGATCAGAATGGAATTGACATCCACCTTAGCCAATAATATTTAACAACACCCTGAGCTACGCAGAGAAAATACAGAAGAAAAAACTAAGAAACCCCAGTCTGCATAGATATATTAGATTGAGTTACTTGAAATCATATCATAAATAACATAAGATATTCACCTAATGGCTGGTCAAGATATCGGCCAGTCCCCTGTCCTCTACTTCCCCTAGACTGAGACCACTATCACCACGTGACCGATAGTGACGGAGCTTAGGTGGACCTCGCGTCGATGAAATGCGGTTGCTGGCTGGAGATTTTTATTTACTTGGGCTTGGACTAATTAGTGCATCCAATCCTCGACAACAACATACTCGAGCTCTTCTTCATCCTGGTGATGCGCTGAAAACATGGCGCCCGCTACGGTTAGAAAGGCGCCTTACAAGGACTTCCTACAGCCCGCTTTGCACAGGCGGTTCTCTTCGACGGCGACTGTTTTGCTTATTGTGTCCTATCTACAAGCAATCTTGTTGGATAGCTGGAGGTCCTGTGAGTTGAGCTATCTCCAGATTGCATCTTCGTTTTACTGACTCGCATACTCGTAGACTTTTGGGCTTGGTTCCCCCTTGGTCCTGTTGGCGTCCGAACTGCCTTCATCTTCACCTGTGGCCTTGCGATCGTTGTTCTCCGAATAGCAAACTACCACGTCGGCCTACGAACCACTGGCTCCGGCTTTCAAACCCTCCGTAGCACCATTACTCGACTTCAGACATACGAGACGCTGTTTTGGTATGGCTTCTCGAGCTTGCTCTTCAGCAATGTCTTCCTGTGGGCAGTGCCTGAGAAGGCAAACCTATCTTGGATCGTTTACTTCAGCGGGGACCGCGCAAGGCTGAACGAGCGACCCCTATTCTTACTCGCTTATATGATATCCTGTGCTATCGCGCAAACTTTCAACCATTACCGAAAGGATACCGATCGTCTCGTCCTAGGACGATCAAAGGGCAAGGATGAAAACCAATCTGAAGGGTTGAGCTTGGTGGCCTCAGCGTTCCCGAAGATTGTCAGCGATTCTGCTGCGGGTGCTGTGAGCGCGCTTCCTGTAGCACTTGTCCTATACTACGCTATTCTGCGATCATTCATCTGGGGGTGGGCACTTATGTTCTTGCGCATATTCTATAACCTGCCAAAGACCAACATGCTCCCGCCTAGTTGGCCGAGCGATCTTTGGCTTCTGTTACGCTGTGTTGAGGCTGGAGCTCTTATCAACTTGATCTGGAACATCGGTAACTTTGCTTTCTCCAGTTTTATGGTTAAAGAACCCCTGAAGAACGGCAAGCCTCTCACCTCCGAGTCCAAGGACCCCAACGGCAGTCTTTTGAACGGTCTTAAGAGCAAGAAGCTCTCTATCAAGGTATTATCAGTACACACCCTTACTTTAGCTATTTCTAACACTATTGATAGGCTTTCGCCATGTGGGAGCTTGCACACATTGCCCAGAGCTTTGAAACTCGCCGACAGGCCATTTACGAAGACATTGATCGCAAGGATGGGCCCATGTGGTCGCAGATTTACGCTATCTGCATGGAGGTGGTCAAGTCTATCGAGACCCGAGTTGATACCTACGGCAAAGTTCCTGACGCACCTCCCGCTGCCCCGGCCGCAGAACCCAAACAACGTATGTCTGCTCCTCTTCGGGACGATCCTATCTTCAATAGCCGACCATCTTCCAAAACGATGCGAGGTGAGGTTGAAAAGCGACTTGGCCAGGTTGCTCGATCCCCAGGCGAGTCTCCTGCCTCGAAGCTAAGCCCGATCGCCAAGAAGACATGGAAGGAGGCCAAGGACCGCGTCTTGACCAAGGAGCAACAGGAGCTTGTAGCTCCCGAACACCTGAAGAGCCAATTCGAACAGTGGACGCTCCAGATGATGGAGGTGGATACTGTTGCTTCCTTGTTCCAGCAAGACTTTCGAACTCAGTTTGCTGCTGCAGTACTGGGTACACCATATGCTGAGCCCACACTGTGCATCAATGCGATCCACGTTCTTCATTACCTCTCTGTACACAGTCTGGCAGAGGACCAGTTCGGCAACGTGCACAGAGATGTTCCAAGCATCATCCGCACTTTCACATCAGTGATCAAGAAGTTGGAGGCCTTCCGCATTGAGTTTCCATTGCACTGGACCGATGTCTCGAGCAAGAGGGTGAGCCCCGAGGTGGAACAGGTTGCTGATGCTTTGAAGGTCGCTCTACAACAGGTGCTGGCCAAGTTTGAGCCTTACAGCAGCGATCTCAGGTTGACGCTGACTGATATTCGCCTGGCCAAGGAAGCTTGTGCCACTGCAAAGAAGCCTGAGATGGCTCAAGTAAAGCAATGAGAGTTGGAGAGAATTGCACACAGGGAATGGGTTGTCGATTAGGATATTAATGTATTATGATACCATTGTAACAACTGTAAACCAAGAAGAGCATTAGATTTATATACAACATCTCTTTGAAGTATTATTCTATGGAGTATAGGCCATCCATGCATGATCCTTAATGGATTTGATGTAATTAAAGTAGTGGAGCCGCCAAACCACAGTAAAGCCATACTGTGCCCACGTCTGTTGATACTGTGAAGGAAGCTTCCCCAAATTCATTCCAACCTCTTTCGTTGAACGTTCAAACTATCAATCCAATTAATCATTCAACGTTCCGCCCTTCGGAGTTCGGACATGCGATTCACCCAACCCCCTCAACAACTATAGTGACACCACTTGCTATTCTTCTCTTCATACACTCATTTACTCTACCTGCCTTTCTTCTCTACTTAGTCATGTTAATTTCTTTACCTACCTTGTTGTTATACCCACTGTCGCGGTCATAGCTATCGCATCGCGAACTACGGCATTCTTTGCCCATGGACTAGGACCATGGCGTCTCCCGTGTCTCACCGGCGTCTAGTCGCCTCCATTTTCTACCGCACGCTTTATCTTCTTCTCTACGTCTGTCTTCTCGGACTACTAATAGCCACACCCGCCGACGCCATCCAACGCTCGTTTCGAAACGGACAGCTCTACAACATATGGATCCTCATTGCCGCCTACGTCCTCACCGTTGTCGTCCTTTCCTTCATCTTCATTACCCGCCTTTACATCAACAGGTCAGATTTGGGATCGATACCGAAAGGATGGGTGCCCATAGAAAAGGGCGATCTGCGCTCGACTGTTTATAAAGTCATTGGGCTAGGTCTTGGTCGCAGTGCCTCGATCGCATACGAATCTCGACCAAGGCTTAAAACGGACGATACACCGGATGACGAAACTGTTGAAACGAGGGTTAAGCTGGGCTTTGACGGTCCTGGAGGTCCAGCAGAGGAATTGGTTGTGGTAATACCTAGTCGAAAACCTGTATGGGGCGATATTGAACACTATGGCTGGGCATCACCAAACGCACCGGATCTGCCAAACCTCGAATACACGACCGTCTTCACCGAACTACCGAATCTCATCGAGGGCAAAGCTTTAACTCTCGCTCCTCCTGATCCGACCTCTGAGACGAATCCGCCTTTACTAGATGCCGACGCAGTAGCTCTCCTGCAACGAACACCCAATATGAGCCTGCGCGATTACATGATTCATCTTGCAGATTTAGGGGTCCTCGAGATGGACGCAACAACAGCAAACTTTCTGTCACACTACGAATACGCACGCTTTTCCAACCGACCTATATCGAATGCGCGGTTTAAAGAACTAATGCATCTTTTTGCCGAGATCCTTCGCGTCATGGAGCCCCTAGACCCGGATATTCTTGACGCTGAAGAACAAGAAAGCACATCGTCACCCTCCACCAATGGTGGCGATGTCGATTATGGAACAGGCCCGGGTACTCCTCGTAGCAACATAACACGTTCGGATGGCGTCAGCATCAGCAGCTCTGCTCGACGACTAAGACGTCAACAATCAACAAATACTTGGAATGTTTACCAAACTGCTCCTAATAGCTTGAGGAGCGGCATCTCGGGTCCAAGACCCATATCACGAAAGTCCAGCAGCAGCATGGCTAGAAGCCGACACCATTATCTAATGAGCCGGCCGTCAACCTCGAGTCTTCGGTCCAAATCATCAGGCAGCTCAGGGTCTGTCATCCGTCTGGCTACACGGTATGATTCTACAGATCTGCCTTATGTGCTCAGCTTGAGAGACACAACGGCTAGCTATTGACGATAAGATTTTGGAATACGGCACACTATTGCATGCAGCGCTGCTGCTTGACGTTTATTATGACTTTATGACTTAGAATACAACGGAGCGGGATAGACATTATCTAGTTTTCTTAATGTTAATCTTGAATATTAAATACCATTTGGATTCAATCAATAACGCAAAGACCCCCTTGACACATTTTTTACTCATTTCTAAAGCACTATTGCAATATTAATCTTCTTCGCTGTGTCGCAAGCTTAGATCCAACTGGTTGAGTGATCCATGCGACCGATAAGATAAGCACCCGCGTTCGCATGTGAAATTCTTCTGCAAAAGCCTCTCCACCAAAACCAAACATCACCAACTTTCCCCAGACAAAGCACCACAAATCTTCCACTATCGCCTTCCAACAGCCTCAATTCCCTCTCAGAATCGTTCTCTACCTTGCGAAACTCTACACATAATCAACATATCCCTAACAATGCCCGATCCACCACCACCCCTCCCCCTAGCAGCCAACCGCGCCGTCCTCTCAAACCACATCTCCCTCCTCCTCGCTTCGCGCTCCTCCGTCCTCAAAACCATGAATCTCAGCCGTCCCGCTCCCACAACTCGTCGCACACTACCAGACGATAACGACGACGATCTCACACGCGGCCCGCGACCAAACGAAGGGGTCGGATACGTCCCTGATAAGAAGGAAGTGCAAAAATTCGGAAGCACAAAGGAGGAGAGGATGCTGAGAGGAAGAATGGCAAAGGGTAATACTGGCAAGATAAAGGCAAAGATGGTGGAGAGTGAAAGTGAGGAGGAGGCAGGGAGGAGTGCGCTGGGGAAGAGGAAGAGGCCGCGGAGAGAAGTGGAGGTTGAGCCTGAGTCGGAAAGACAGAGTGTCCCTGTCACGACGGTTGAGACAGAGGAGAAGGGTGGCAGTGGTGAGGTTGAAGTGGACGTTGATATACAGGACAGTGTGACCAAGGATGAAGACATGGATTTGGGCAACGGAACGACGGATAATAAACGCAAGAGGAAGAACAAGAAAAAGAAGAAGAAGCAAAAGAATGTAGTTACAGAGGGACAGACATGAGAGCTTAGGCATATAATTAATCACATCGAAATACTCATCATCATTCAAGCCTGGCAATAGCCTATCTTTCACCAACATCCTTAAAGTGTCAGTGGAGCTTTTTTAATTGTTCAGAAGGATCTTGCTTCCATTCCATACTTATTAAATTCTTATGTGGCACTACCATTGTCCCATAACCCTGCACCGACCATGCAACAACTCCCCCCAAGATGAATGAATATGCTCTTTGTCTCTTGGGTGTACAAAACTGAACTCACTGCCTGTGAGCGAGAACGGACAATTTCCATGGAGATCAAAACAAAATGCCTGCCCTTGGAATTCTGCAATGCTTCACGCTGATAATGAGGAAAGCCTCCGTAACCGTTCTCTATCCCACCCAATATCCTGTACTCCAAAATGGGCATCCCTCGCCATGAAAATCCAAATATGTACATGGCTTGATGTAATGCCTGAAAGACCAAATACCAAAATACAGAATGCGTATGTATGTATGTGTATGTACGTATGCGTTATCCGTAGAAAACCTGGTTGTACTCGATGGTATCAGCTGAGGTTTCACCCGTCGCAGTTTACTGCATGCGCTTTCGCTTCCTATCGTCGTCTCCTCGTGGATCCTCGTCTTCATCTGATCTCTCGGCGGTGTCACTGGGGTTAAGGATATGTGCCATGCTTCCTCTGCGCGTTGGAGGAGCCGAGTGATCCCTCAAGGAAAGATTTTTGTTCTCGCGACCAGCAGAACCCCATGACCAGTTTCCAAAGGTGTCTGAGCCATTGCTGACTCCATTTGCGAATGGAGGAGGAGGAGTTGTTGGTCGGGAATGAGAATACTGGTGAGACGCGGTTTGTAGCGAATATGTTGATAGAGAGTCCCTAATACGCTGCTCCTCTGGAGCCACGCGGCTGGGTGAAGGCGGCCAAGCGCCAGATGGAGCGCCAGAGCTGAAAGGCGACGGTGTAGGCTGCCATCCATGGGCGCGAATATCAGCGGCGGTATGACGACGTGCTAGACTGCCGGGGCCAGGTACGGTTTCGACATTGGATAGAGGATGAGGAGCAGGTGGCGGAGGTGGTGGGGCAGTGCGCAACGGGGACGACTGAGTAGTGCTGCTACCACTGATGGATCCATATTGTCTCCGCGTGCTGACAGACAAGTTGGAGGGGACTGGCGGTTTGTAGAAGTTTTGACCGCGGGCTTGCGGAACGGCAAGGTTAGCACCACGTCTCTGGTCGTCCTGGGCGAGCTGTCTCGGCGATACTGGGGCATTCTCGACGCCAGCGAAATACTGCTGGCGGCCGGTGTAAGGGGGTTCCTGTGGTGGCTCGTCGATCGTTCGCAGCATATCAGCTTGCCTTTGAATTTCACCCTGCAATGCGATCACTGGAAATCAATCTTAGCAACTGTACATGAGATCCTCCAAATTGGGGATACAAACCATCACGGGAAACGGAACTCTCGGCGGGGACCAAAGTAAGCATAGTCCTTGTGAGCTCTTGGTTGAAATGAACAAGGCGGTTTACTGTGTCCATGGCGGCCTGGTTTTTGACATGCATGTAGTGGGCTGCCTCCTCGCTCCTCTGCAGGCGATTGCTCAGATCGAAAAGAGTGTGTTCAATGTTCAAAAGGCGGGCGTCGGCGCTGTCTGGCGGGAGAGAGACGGGTTCAGCTGGTGTACCTGGTTGCGATATCGCAGGCTTGCTATAGTTGCTTTCGCGGTGTACAAGAGCATGTCTACTCGCTCGACGCTTGATCTCACGCAGTCCCACCAGATCGCCACGCTTAAAGTTGCCGTTGCCGTGCTTGAATTCCCAGAGCGTCGTGTCAGGGTTTCCTGTATGAAAAACATCGCGTTCTGAAAAAAGTTAGTCTTTTGACGGGTGGGAGGGTATCAATGCAGGAACTTGGTACACACCTTTGTGAAAGCCGTACATGTTCAGTTGTCTCACGAAAGATGAGATATTGGTGTGTTTGAAATATTGCCTGAGAAGGCGTTAGTCATGTCAATCGACCAGTCACCGGAGAATATCAACGCACGATAGAACTTTTGAAAAGTCGGCCGAGGGTGACATAACGAAGCTCTCAGCACTCGCGGACCATGATATCAAATGTTGAATATTGGGGTCCTCTAGCATGCTAGCACAGCGTTAGCAAAATACTTGTCGCGACTTTGGCATCGCAAACTCACTTGTAGAGTTTGTGAATAAAAGCCGTCTGCACTATCTTTGGCTGATGTACAGCAGCAGCAGCCGGCGGAGGAGCAGGCATGCTATTGGAATTATTGGAGTTGTTGACATTGTTTTGGCCGTTGTTGTTGGAATCTGGGACGGGAGAGCTCTTGGTTCGGTCGTTGGACTTGCTGTTGGCCTCAGAGTCGGAGTTGTGATTGCCGTTGGAGGATGGCGCGGGAGATGTTATCTCCATGGGGTCGCCGTTGCTTGGAGGAGACATCTTGATCGTGGGAGTAGGTATGGGGATGATACGAGCACCCATTGACTCGCTGCGGGAGATGGAGGTCGAATGCGGGAAGGTCTCAGTTCTAACGGCCATGTGCGCTGTAGCCATGATGGTTAGTCGAGAAGAATGGAAAGCGATAAGACAAGGCCAGGGTCGACAATGGCGATGCTCGAAGGAACCCAGGGTGCAAGGGGGAAACGAACGTCAGGCGAAAACGGGAGGAAACGGGGGAAGGTTAAAGGAAGGAGTACAAAGGTAAATAGGTAGGTAGATGTTGGAAGCCGATGGGGGTGTGAGACGAAGAGAAAGAGGGTGTGTAGCGGCTAAACTTTGAGACGACGACGCAAGAAGGGAAGAGAGCCCGAAGATAAAATCGTAGACGCAAGACTGTGGATCAGAAGCCGAACGACTCCGGGGGAGAAGGCGACGGACGACGGTTGACGGCGACGTCAAGTGGTAGCGGAGTCGGGATCGGGGCCGGTCGACTATGCCATGCGATGCGATGAATGGACGGGCGCATGATATGGTACTGGGACTGGTACAGGTACAGGTACAGAGACTAAAGCTTACCTTAATTCATTCTCTGCTCTGGACGCAGAAATAAAGTGGAATGATGAGATGTCTTGCAGCTGGTTCAACGCTTCCGGGCGAGGTATGCAAGCCAACTGCGCAGTCTCGCTTCGCTTGGGGAGGGAGAAATGTAACGAACAGGATAGGACAGGAGGAAAGAAGAAGAGGAGAGAGAGGCACGGTAATAGCCCAGAACAAGAACGGCGATTTGCATTTAGTCCCGTCTGTTGGTTAACTTGGAACTGCCTAAGGGAGGTGGAGTTCGGTCACTAAAGTTAGGTTTAGGAGACACCCTGGCTCTGATACCGCTGTTGATCAGCCTCGCATAGGGCCTTTTCAGGGCACTCGACCTTCTAGAAGGCGGGGAGGAGGAGGCGATATTGTTGCCGACTCTACCTATCTTAGCACCTTAGAGGCGGGCAGAATGAAGATTCGGACGGAGGGCAGACAACGACAGCGACAACGACAACAAGAGACATCTATCAGCCTAAGTGACTGTACTGCACAGACGATCAGTAAATCCGTCAAAAATCTAAAACTTGATAAAGGCTTTTCACCAATGTCGACGAATCACTAGGTCGGCCTATGTTTTGTAGGAACAGGCGGGGGAGAGCTTCCAGAGCCGAAAAAAGATTGGCGAGTGGCGGCGCGAAAAAAAAGGCTGAACGCCAAAAAAAAAAACAGAGCTTCTAGACAGTGTGTGGTTGATGCTCGTAGCGGGGCGCAACATACTTGACGGGAATGTTTAGCAGCAGTCAAGCGGTTCAACGAGAGGCTAAGAGCGGAGAAACCCCAGCCAGGCCCAGGTAACTGGATATGATGGTGTAACAAGATCCGATAATAGCTAGGTACTCAGTGCGGACAGAGAACACGGTTAGACATGTGATGCGGAAAAAAAGAGGGAGCAAGCATGAAGGAAAGAAAAGAAGCAGAAGCAGAAGCAGAAGCAGAAGCAGACGCAGGGACTTGCTTCTTACCAACAAGGAAATAAAACTGGCCCAAGGCGACAGCTATCAAAAAGTCAAGGGTTGGAAATTTGGGGGCATAGACTGACCAGGACTGACCAAGACTGCCTCCATGGAGATGAGATGGGGATGCTCATGGCTATCCACAGAGAAGATTAGGGAACCAAGATGGCTTGCCATGAGAGCTTGTCGTCCAATCGAATTGAATCGATGGGCTTCCAATTCTCAGGGAAAAGCCCACTCACACCAACTCCAGCCAGCTCTTCCAGCACCCGCATTAATTATTGATTGCCCATCCAGACGGGAGCAGCAGAGGTACTGACTGTAATTTGTACTGTAAAGCTGGTCCTTAAACCCACTCCCGGCATCCCACCAGGAACGGGCGGTCGCTACTATCATTGTTATGTATAAAATCGTAGACTGCAACAACACTCAATAATCAGTGTGTCATGATTCTGGATCAATACCTTGAACAGTGGCATGATTCCATCGTGGTTCCATCATTGGAATGGTGTACCAGCGCCCAGGCTGTAGGGACTCATCCGTCACTTGCAGTGTCGCAACTAAGACCTTGACGTTCAGTCTAATGGAACAAATAGAAGCCGCGCATAGTGCCGCCAAGAGTAGCACCCGTCATTGTACGTACGGTACCCGAAATCTGGTGGTGGCTTCGGGTTCAGATCTGTGATTAAGAACCCGCCAGGAAGTCGCCCTAATACGGACTATAGAGGGGGTTTGAGGGAAAAGAAAACTTCCATGCATGAGCAGGTCCCAAAACATTCAACATGTTTTTCTCGGCACCATGCTTCCTACGCTAGTACATACTGTACGCATGCATGGTGTGGTCGGCTGGTGTCTAGAAACGCCCCCAGGCAAACTGCAAAGTGTGGCGCCCAACCTCGATGCCCCAAGAGGGTGTCTCGAGGGAGCATCGACGACGCCAAAGAGAGACATGTTCCAGTGGACAATGGCGGCCTAGATCATTTGTGTTCTATATTAGTCGACGAAATAGACGTAATAGTGTGTAGCCATGCGTATGAAATTGTTGAAGAACCCCGAAGGCGTGGCTAGGGCCAGTTGGATGGTTCTCATTATCGACTACCTTAGGTATAGCGTTTTCCTCGTTATTTGTGCCTGGATCCAAGAGCCTCCTGCAAAGGATCAGAGAGAAAGAGAAAAAAGCCTCAACGTCGCTGCATATTCTATCGGGGCCGGTCATCTTGTACGGGAATGAAGCCGTTGTTGCGAAATCGGAACGGTGCTTCACGATCATTGTCCTGATATGACACAAGAATAGCTCTAGTATCCAGCGACGAACCAATGTCAGCATTCGACAGACATCAAACTTCGGATACCATGAACCGTACTGTACCTTGGTCCTTAACTGCCAGAAGCCCGTAATTACGGAGCACAAGGTATCAGATCAACTCAACCCTTTGCTCGGACCCTCTGTCTTCTGCTGACCCTCGTCCGTGCCAAGGCTCCGCCTGCGGTACCACGGCGAGGTTGCAGCACTTGGTAGAATTGCTTTCAAGGGTTGTGAGATACGTAGATGGATGGATCTGAATCAACCTCGACGGCCCGGATTACCCTGGCCTGGCTCAACGAGTCTCCCTGATGTCCGACCCTTACTAGCTTTGTCAAGCTGCTGCTGTAGCTGGGTACCGTTTCCGCAAATCGCAGCCGATGGGTTTGTCTTGAATGATATGAGCCCCTTTCATTTGCTCAAAAGTCATCAACATTGTACGTTGTGCATAATGTTGAAGGTCAGGGCGTGCAATGATTGATATAAGGCGGGCAGATACTGTGTTACCTTGAGTACAACAATTTCCTTGTGCACCTTCTCACGCTCCTTCCTCTTCTACCAGTCTCTTCGTACTTGCCTATTAAGAGTAACACCAACACCTGAGGAGAGGGCAGTACCTTCCATTGCTGGATGCACTTTTGAAGCAATTTGTTTGCTCTTTCCAAGCTAGATAGGCAAGCTCACCTCGGGTGGGACTGTTCTATGCACCGTGCTTTTCTGCCCTGTCGGCCGGCTCTTGCTCCGCGAGCCGTTGTTCCGTGCTCCGTGCCCCGTGTCCCGTGCTTCCTTCCCGTCATGGTTCGTTGCATTCTTGTTGCCGCTAATCTCAACTCCACGGAAGGTTCCACTGTTCTTTGCGGAGGCATCCAAATCCAAAGGGTTCAAGATTCAGATACAACCTCACGTATCTGTTACAACATTGGATACCTTAGCACTGCATTGATGAAACCTGTACTGGCACCTCCGACGTATCGAGGTCGACAGTTTCGCGATAAATCACAAAGCGCAGTCAGTGTGTGTCGTTTCTGAGTCAGAAACAGAACCCTCCGGAACCTCGTCAAGGTCAGTCATGACGATCCGCCCGCCACTTTGACTGACCTTGGCAATGGCGTCCCGATGGTCTTGAAGTAGGCAGTGACCGCATCTATGGCTGCAGCTCGGACAGCTTCCCCTAGCCAAGGCCAGCAAAGCAGGGGATCCAAGCGGGAGCCAAAACACCACCGGACGCACATGTCAACGGCCACAAGAAACCAACCGTTGTCCACCGCGTGGACCCTTACCTAGTTTTCAGGCTCCAAATCTGGCCCTAGAAGATGTCCTAATAAGGTGCATGTTGATGTCAGTTCTTATGTGCTCTCGACGATTATTCAAGCTTTTCCTGACATGGTCTTGGCCTCGTTGATCGAGGTCGAATCGCTTTCTTCTCTTGGAGGAGGCCCACGAACAGTCTTATCCAGTTGCGAGCAACAAAACAAAATTCCGACCGCATCGTTCTCGTCTGTCAGATTACGTCCTAGATACCTCAACTCCACCGATCAAATACATCTGGATTGAGTTTATTATTCAACAGGGCATATGGGGCCGCTCAAGTCCCGGCTGGAGTTGAATGCCATGAACCGGTTCACCGTCCAATGTCGTTCAATCCCCCCGCAATGGATAGCAAGGCCGCTGATCCGCATCAACGGTTGAAATGACCAAATCAATGCTGTAGAAATACAATGACTCGCTCCTTCAGCTCATCACTACATGGCGCTCAGCCCTGGAAGTATAAGTGTTGCAGATCCTTGGTCCCTGGTTTCGGTGATAGCAAATGCCTATAGCCAACGGCAGCATTTAAAATGATGCAGCTTTGACAGGCAAAACTCTAACCACAGCTGGTAAGGCTGTCGATGATCTTGCTTACTAGTAAAGGGGCCGATTCATCAACCACAAGATCGACAATTTGTTACTTCCGTACATACAAGTTGATTTACCGCCTTCTTGTCACTTTTATGCCTGTTTTTTTCTTCTTCCTCTTGACGTAATTAACAGCGATTTTAGACTCTTCTTGCCAAACCTCGATGAGCTACGGACTTTACCGCAACGTACAGAGTGAGATCAATCAGCTGTTTGGTTCATCCATGCTCGTCTTGACTCATGTTGACGGGATGACAGCCCCCAGCTTGTCTCATGGAAACGAGAGGTAAGTATATCAATTGCCAATCACAATGCCTCCCAAGCTGGTCCTAGGCATCTTACATAATGTTAAATATCATGTCATATCACTAATTCGGTAAGCCGAAGGTTAAGGAACATTTTCCTGGCCATTTCCGAGTTTGCAAAGGATCAATCAATTCGTGTCGAAGTGTTCCATAACGAGATCCATGGCGGACTTGGCAAAAGTGTATCATGGCAACACCTCTGCATTGAGAATCCTCCGTTTCGGAGCCACAAGCCCCTGTGGCTGGCAAACCATGGGCTCGAACCTACTCCGTAGATTCTCTCAATTTAAGATTTGACGCCAGCACGCCACCAGCTCGAGCCGGCAAACTCTAAAAACCTACCACAGACCAGAGACCGGAGAACAATACCACAGAGTGGGATGGCAGGACAGGTTGCCAAGCTTCGGTATGATGAGTTGGCTCTTGTTGATACAGCAGTAGTACCTAATATCCATTCGTCCATTCAAGTTGGCGAGATACGCAGCAAGCAGGGGAAACCATAGGGCCGACTTCAACATCAAGCTCAACGAGCCAACATGACCTTATCTCAACTTGTTTCTGACCAGTCAGGACTTGGGAGCGACCTCTTACCGTACCGTCCCATTGCCTCCCATCTTGTATGTTTCGTGCAGATTTGAGTAAGAGTATGTAGCTCTTTTCCTCACCGACTCTTATCATGGCGTTTAACAATGCCTCTGATGAGTGACATTGGCCAGACGAGTTGACGTTCTAATTTACCTACAAAATTACCCATTCGGGCACCGTTCAAGGCTGGACAGCTCGAGCCTGTCTGACCGATCAGTCATGATCACTCATCAAAAAAGAACAAGATGGTTTAGACAGACATTCCCCCAGTCCGCACCGCCACCCCAGATCGGCCCGCCACCCCTAGTACAAGATCTCTCAGCATGAATTTAGCGGCCCCTGACTACGTACGGTTAACGTTTTCCCAGATTACGCAGGAGATCTTTGTTCCTTGTGTTGTTCCTCGTGGACTCGCTCTTGGCGCTGTGTCCAAAAGGGGATGAGAATCAACAGATTGTGGGCTGAAACAGGGATGCATGAAGGCTTGAGGACCAACACGATTCCGAGTCCACGGATGGCAGTTCAGGGCACGCGTCACGTCAGATCACCACTGTAAGTGGCCATGCACGACAGAGTGTGCGTGAGCACTAACAAGATCTGTGAAACAACTAGTCACAGTATCGAAGTGTTCGAGAACGCTCCAAGATGGTTGTCGGCTGTTCCGAACCTAAGGTACTCTCTCAATTATTCCAGCTTGGGCCAATTGGGGTCGTACTCCGCCGTGAACCTCATTATCGGTACGGATACATAGGCCCTTTGAGATGGGCGCCCCCGGCCGACAAAAAGTTTTGCTCTCTCATCTCCGAGCTTTGGGCCGATTCCTAGGCTTTCACTAGGGACTTAGTAGCTGACTGTATGTACCTGTCTTGGCCCTTCGGCAGTTCATTTCAAGCTGCAGTACCCGCTCAATGTCCGAGACGCTATCATCCCCTGGATGTTTAGCACTGAACCCATTCGTATTAATAGTGTTACTCTGCTGATAGTACCGTGTTTGACAAGGGACAATTCACAACTTATTTCCTGATTGAGTATATCTATCTTATCGGCATTGCCGATGAAGATGATCTATTAACATTCTACCTACCATTCATGACCTTCGTGGGGGTGCTATGTCGCCTACAAAGGATGAGAAATCTTCAATAGTTACTGACATGGGAGATATTAGCTTCTCGGGTACAAAATCCGGATGCAACTGGTCTACAGGGGGGAAGCAAAATTTGTCTTCTGCAATAGGTAATGGTCGGCGTCGAACATCGAGACCCTGTCAGGGTCCTAGGGTCCAAATGAACGATTGCCCTACGGACGAAACACGGACACATGAACAGCTTGTGTATTCGAGGCGAGCAGGAAGATCATTGTGGGAGGAGTTTTGATCTAACTTGAACGACAAGAACTCCTGACTCATGCACAAGTATCAACTATGTGTCAGATAGTCCTTAGGACCGTCTATGCATACATACACATATAGCCAAGTCAGGTTCAAATTCATCATCGTTTAGCAGAGAACTTGGCATAAACATCCTTTACAAGCCTGCTAGGCATTTCAAACTTGATCAACTGAAGGATCGTATCTCCTCCAGTCTGTCATGCAAGTTACGACAATGATGCGGTTCACCCAAGTACTGAATTTGATACTACATGAGTCAAGTAAGAATAAAATACTTTAAAGTCAAAAGCAAGTAAAACGTATTGCATGTCCGACTTTGATGTGTAAGTCACAGCAAAGTAAAGATGTAATTTAGATATCATCGAAACTCTGGCAACACTGCTGTCTGTTTAACACTCAGAGCAGTCCTTGTTATCCAGGCTGAAGTTATCAGTCATCTAACAACGGTGTATCTTGAGAACAAGGAATAATATCGACGATAAGTTATCAATATCATATACTTGTTCATCCACTCGATCAAACCGTAGGCTACGGACCGAAAAAAGCTGACATGGAGAGACTTCATGGCAAGAAATACAATGTTCAAAGTACCTTGGATCCATAGCCACCTTTGAAGAACATTGGACGACCATAAACATTACTGTTACTCGCATTGAACTTCCATAGCTACGATAGATGAAGTCTAGCCCAGAACGCAGTCAATCATGAGTGACTTGGCATTTACTCCAGAGCCAGCAGATCAAGCTATACAAAACGATGTGAGCTGATATTGCTTTATTTGAACTTCACCCATTGGTGATTGATACAGGATAAAGTAAAGTAATAACAATGTTAGATTCATCTTACAAATACTTGGTTCATGGTGATAAAATGTCTAGCTTCGCGCCTAAAGCAACAGTATGTTTCTCTTGAGACTCAACATGCGATATTCTTCATCTTCAATGTTCGTTCATCAATCAAAACCACAATATTCCATACTCCTCCAATGCTACACATATTCCAAACCCATTTTACATGATATCGACTTTAAACTGCTAACAAACCCCCTAGAAATCATCATCCTCCAGCCCGCCGGTCCGCTTCTCGCCAATCTCTCGAATCTTCTCTCCCAGAATTGTCCTTCCGTACCGCTCTGCAACTCTACCCGCCGCCTCCATCATACGACCTGTACGATCTCGCATCAGCTGCACCATTTCAAGCGCACGCATGCCCCGGTCTTCGCCTTCGCGGCACTCGGCCGCCAGGAGCTGCAGAAGCGTCTTGTCGATCTCAAGTTCGAGGCGTGAAAGCTGTGAGCGTTGCGAGTGGCTGCCTGACGTTGCGTCGACAAGATCGCGGAGCTGGGCGGACTGCACGCCTTGGAGCATGAATTGCTGCTCGAGTTTGCGAGTCTCTGCAGAGTCGTCTTCTTCCTCGTCCTTGTCGCCGTCTTGGTCGGCCATGTCAAGGTCCTCGGAGCCTTCGCGGTTTTGACGTTTTGACGGCTTGGGGGCGGAGGAGATGGGGATGGAAAAGTCAAATTCGGACAGGAGAGGGCGAGGGAAATAGGGGTATTGGTCGCCGCCCTTGAGGATGATACAGTGAAACTTGTTATCTGCCACGGCGATAGGGAAGTATGATTCGTTCTTGCGGCCTGATGCTAGTCGATCGAGGAGCTTGGTGTCTAGAAGAGGCACCCACGACGCTCTTGAGGGCTGCCGCCAGTGTAGAAGTGTAAGAAGGGTTCCTGTTGAATCGTAGATGCAAGGGTCCTGAGTAACAGGTCAGTTATCACGGTTTCTAGTCGTTGGTTAGATCAAAAGACTTACACCGTTGTCTGAGAAGAATACACTCTTGAGGGTAGCGCCCTCAGGAAGAGCTACTGTATCCTCGTTCTGGCAGATCTCGTCTCGCTTGACGTTCTCAATTGTATACAAGAGGCGAGTGTTGCCATCTGCACCCATCGGCCCGTTACCCATTGTGAGAACATAGTCTCTCCAGCTGGCACATGTCACCATCGGTGTGCTTTTCGGCCGATACACACGATATGGCATGCCAAATAGAGTAAACACGCGCACATAGTTGGCGCTGGTTGTAACTGTGATGAAGGACTCGCTCAGGGACATGGCTGTCACAGCTTCACCTCGAGGTAGTTCCGTGCGCCAGTCAGACCGTTGTGTCCATGTCTCGTGAGGTCGGTAGAAGATAGTTGCGGGGGCATCATCCTTGGGTGGACATGAAAAGAGAGTGCCGTGCTCAGTCAGGCAAGCCTTGTCGTAGAGGAATGTGTCGGTGAAGTGAAAGTCTCGGTGGAATTCATGGTCATAGAACTCGACCGTAACAGTATGATGCACGTCTTGATCGACTGTCCAGACGAAACCAATGAGATTAAGGCAGAGGTACTTGCGGTTACCTCGCCATGGAGTTGCTCCTGGTTGGAAAGCCTCATGATATTGCGGCTCGAGCAAGTGACGGCGCTTATTCGCGAGACCAAGGCCATCATCGTCATCTCGACCTCGTTTTTGGCCAAGTCCTACGGTGTATCCGGCGCCATCATCATCCTCGACAAAGTCATCATCGCCATATCCACCTGGACCGTCGAGAAATGAGTCAAGACTGCCTAACGAGTCCCTTCGTGGCCTTGTGGGAAGACCTTGTTGCTTCTGGCCGTTTACAGGAGGCGGCCTTCGGTTTGCAGAGTTCTCGGCAAGAGGGTCGTGGATGAATGGTGCAGGCTGTGTAGCCAGCTTCAATAGTGGTGAAAACTGATCTGTCAGAAAGTCTGGGTAGATGTAGACCTCGCCGTCAGTAGTTGTGAAGGAAAGAATGTTCTTGGTAGGATGCCACGCCAAATCAATGACATTGGCGTAGTCATATCTGGCAATGACAGACTGTGTCTTGGTCTCCCAGACTAGCACCTTTCCATCTTTGCTCGCCGATGCCAGCATGGCACCATTGGGCGACCAAGCTATGGCAGTGATGTCTGAAAGGTGTCCGTTAGAAAAGGATCGTTGCTTTTCCCAGTCGTTCTTGGAGATGATCTGAATGTCTCGAATTGGGGTTGGGACCGCAAACGCCCTGCCGTCGGGATGCCAGGCCACTCGTGTCGACTTCTCACTGTCAGTGTCTACAGCACCGATTATACCATCTACTTTTCGAATCAACTCTGGCTGCTCAGCGGTAAGAGAGTAGACGTAGACGATGCCATCTGTGCCCGACAGCGCAACCAATCGCCCTTGAGGATCAAAGCTAACATTTCGCACAGCCCGGTTATGCTCCCGCAGGTATTTGACCTGTGAAATATCCTGGGTATTGACGACCTTGACGTTTAACTCATCGCTCGCAACAGCACACCATTGGTTGTCGGCTGTTAGAGCAACGTCGCGGATGGGCAGTGATGTTCTCGTGAGGAAGCGATCGAATGTGTTTGTCTCGATAGAGTATAAGCTGACGGTGCCGTCCTCTGAACCGACTACGAAGAATTTATCACTCGCAGCAACGGTTGTGTTCTGATCCTGACAATCATCGATATTGATCGGTTCTCCGTCAGAACCTGTTTTGTAGAGACGAATAGTGTTGTTGGAGCCGACTGTGACAAGACGACTGCCATCGGGGGTATAGGCGCAGCGAGTAGTTCCTTGTGTATGGGCGGGCCGAGGCCGTGGTTTAGGGGCAATTGTTGAGTCCATAATCGTCGTGATATTGTCCTAATTGACCAACAATGGAAGATTAATGGTAGAAAAGGGCGATGTTGGATGATGGTTGGTACAAGTGGAACAGGCGTTTCTCGGGAGACGCGTCTGAGCGCGTCGCAATTAAAGTCGCGGAAAGACCCCGCGGTTCGTTGCCCGTTACAGGGGAAAGCTCCACAGAATTTCAACTCTCGGCTTTGAGATCTCCAACTCTCATGACTGCCTAACCTACATAGTTAGTTTTACTAATAAAAAAAAAAGGATTTGAGACTTGCTACGGAATAATCTGAACGGACAATTTTGATCCTCATACTTGATTATACTCACATACGTTGTGTAATCTTGTTAAATTACAGATAACTTTTTTTTCATTACAAAGATGCAATCTGCAGACCGTGATCACTTTTTCGAGACAAGGTGCGTATAATATCATGTTCATGTTCAACTATCAATTCTTAACTGACAGTACTCTCACAGTGCCACGCAGGCTCAACGTCAGCGAAAAGCCGCCAAGGCTGGAAACAAGAATGGAGACCCTGTGGTCATGAAGTCCAAAATCCTTGCTGCCGTTCCAGATCCTGTTTCACCCTCCACTTCTGTATTCATTGCTGAGTCTGCTGGTGCCGTCCGCCGAATCAACCTTGAGGTATGAAAGAGAACCGAACAAGTGACTAATACTAACCATACCCTAGACCTCGGAGACAACAAAGGCATACCGTGGCCCAAAGGCCCCAGTAACTTGTCTCGCAGTAGGAGGCCAAGACAACAAGACAGTATTCGCAGGTTCGTGGGACAAGGACGTCTGGTCATGGGACATTGAGACCGCAAAGCCTGGCCTCAAGTTCAGCGGCCATACGGACTTTGTAAAGACCGTCATTTGTGCCACCGTCGCAGGCAAACATCTTCTCATCAGTGGAGGCGCGGACAGGAAGATCCTCGTCTGGGACGTCGAGTCGGGCAAGCGGCTGCACACCCTGCAGGATCCCACCACGACAATGCTTGCCGTCCAGCACCTTGCCATAGATCCTGTCCTCAGCAGCGCTTCCGCTCTAGTCTTTGCCAGCGCAAGCAGCGACCCGCATATCCGACGGTGGAAGATCACTCTTGATAGCTACGAACAGCTTCCCGAATCCTTCTCCGATCGCCCCGATGCTGAGAGACTTACGATTCAGGAACATGAGACCAGCGTTTACAGGCTTGTCTATGATGAAACGAGTGAGGATGCAGACCTTTGGACTGCCAGTGCCGACGGGACGGTAAAGTGTCTGGCGCGTTCAAGGAATTTTGTCGCCGACGACTCTTTCACACACGGGGATTACGTGAGAGCTGTGCTCACAACAGACCAATGGGTCGTCACAGCCGGACGTGATGAAGATGTCAAGGTTTGGGATCGCTCGTCTGGCAAGCTATACTGTACATTGATAGGCCACTACGAGGAGATCACCGATCTCGTCATGCTGAGGAGCTCAGAGGGCACTCCTCGCAAGGTCTGCAGTGTTGGTATTGATGGCACTATCCGTACATGGCCACTCGCCAAGTCCGAGCTCGACGAGGTTGTGGTTAAAATTCAGAAGGCAGCAGAACCCAAGAAGGAAGAGGAGAAGGGCGTCAACGTGTTGACTGCCGAGGAGGAAGCTGAGCTAGCAGAGCTTATGGATGATTAGACCTCAGCGAAAACATAGTAAAATTAGCAAAAACTTTTTGACCCTCTGGGAGCAGTCTGAAAACACGCCGATTCCTTCATCTTTCATCATTCCCCCAACCCCTGAGATGCCAGGTTATAGAATGCCGAGGCTGCGCTCCTTGCTTGTGTAACATACCGGCATAGCACGAGAGTTCAGCTCGAGGTTGCCCGCGGAACGTAGAACAAAGGAATTTATCCCTGTTGCGCTACCTTGGGTCTCAAGTTGCCACCTCGAAACACAACACAACAGCCATGAACCATGCATGTCTCAAGTTTCCCTAAAGACGCATGCTTCAACCAAGCAGACGGGAACTCTCTCGGCCCGCAACTGAGCCGTCGCGCCGTTGGACATGCTTTCGTTCTCTGCCGCATACACACATCCATGTATTTGCCGCTTTGTTGCTCCAATATCTAATGATGAAACGGAGATGGTATCAAAATCCACCTGGAAGAGTGCTTTTTGAGTCAAAACGGGGAAATGTCTCGAACTCCCCTATCGTGTAAGTCGCTGCTTGCTTCTGGACAACAACGCGGGTTGCGAGTTGATAGAAAAAATAAATCACGCCACAATGACGATCGAAGCATGAGCGATAGTTATAGTCGATGCATGGATCTTGACTGGACTATCATATGGAAGTGGTAAATCGGATCACAGACCACAGCCACATCGTATCTGATGCTTGCTTTTCCCCGAGGGTCAATGCAGAGTCAAAGCAGACAACTTAAAAACAAATCAACTTTCCTCAGACTTGCTTTTGCAACATAAAATCACTGAGGCTGAGAGGACTAACCCGTAATCGTCTGTTGGTGTTATCAACATAATCAACATGTGCCTTACAGAAGGGTCAGCCTGGCTGGCAAGGTTGTTTCCCCTCTGATTGCATGCAACAGACTGGTCATCGTAAGACCTCGGTAGCGCCGATGCCGGCTTCCATATGAAAAACAGAACATTGTTGTGCTGTTGGCTGTAGTAGTGTATCATTTGACTGACGCAGCCAACCGTGACACAGTTATAGTGGTAGGGGCTGAAGTTGGTCTTGAGCTCAAGTTTTGGGGCTGCGTGACGTTGTACAACAACCAAACCAGCCCCGGCGGTTCCCCTGCGAACTTCTCTGACCTTTAGGTTCTCGTATAGAAAGATCGACTTTCTAAATCAATTTGGTGATGAAGCACATGTTTGGTTGTTGCGCTTGAAGGATTAGAGTTTGTTTTCGTGGTATTATCTCCACTGATAATTATCTTGAATGTTACCCTTTCATCCTAGCTCGCGTATCGAACCGAACGGAGACTTCTGCAAGATCTAAAGAGTCGGTCTGGTCTGGGCTGACCCAAAACTTTGAAAGACCATCCCTGTTCACACGGTTCCTCAAGATTGCAAGTTTAATAGTGCTCGTAGCCGTCTCTCTGTTTCGCAGAAACCGCCCTGAACCCTGCTCGGCGACGGTGACTCTCGGCAAGTAGCAAAAAGGTGCTCACAAGTTGATCTGTGCTGTCCGGAACAAGGGAGAAGTTCCGTTACTGGCATGAATTTCGATTGCACGTACTGAAAACCGGGCCACAACAATAGACTCCCCGTGAAGCCGAAATGACAATCATGAAGTGATGCTGCCTGCGACACTTCGATCCGGTAAGACGTGCAGGTTCTAGCCCGGGTAGCTGGGTCTCCATTGCACCAGTGTACTGCGTATGCAGCAGCAGTTCGTAGCAATTTGTCTCAACTGGTCTGCGTGTTTCACAGGTCCCTTTGCTCATATCCCTGCTCGAGACTCATCTTTAGGCATATTCCTACACCAAAGGGGGAAGGAAAAGAAAGGGGGGAATTCTTCATAATCACGACAGATCGTCATTGTCTTTGGTCCCAATCAAGCTGAAATTGGCCAGCGATCCCGGCATACAGCTCCGTAGAGTGGTTCCGTTGTTGTTTTCCCATGCTGCTGGAACCTCATAAGTCGCACTAGCAGACTAGCAAACGACAGTAGGTGGGGAGGGAATAGCGGCGCACAGCGAAGCCTCTCGAAATACAATCCTGGGTGTAGGGAGCCAAGATTATAGGCGAGACGCCCAATCCAACGACTGATTCAGATTCAGAACTTGCCACGAGGCCCAAGTTGCTTAAGCTAACGTTTGCATTTAGAATCTGCAACATCTTGTGTTAGATGATAGCAACTGTGCTGATAGCGCCAGAGACATTGAATGACCATGTGTGCTTGTGAGACCCTGAGTCCGAAGCTCATTCGATCCCGTTTTACATTCTGATCGCCATTGAACCTGGATCAACAAGGACAAGTTGACAATTAACAACCCTTGAAATTAACTTGGGGGATCGACGGTGATTGGGGCGGCGGCCCACAATGCCATGGGTTTGTCATCTGAGGCTCTCGACAACACGTAACTTGCGCCGTAGTTTTCTTTTTCTCTTAGCCTAAAGACGAAAGTAATTATAGGAAGGGGATAGCGTAAATGGTATGAAATTTGTAGAACAACATTCAACTATGGAGACGAGTCGTTAATTTCCAGCACTTGTATTGTGTATAGTCGCACCCGATACATCTGCTTGCGGAATGACATCGGCGATTTGTGTTTGACGTAGGAGATCGACCGGTAGGTGATTACGGCGCGCACCGAAAGGGGCCTACACTGCGCAATCGGATGTATGAGCAACGATTCGCCAGTGTACAAGGCGGGACAAAGTTATTTTCGGGGTTATTGTTTCATGTTTTAGCTCAACGTTTCTTCTTATCGAGTTTCGTCCATGTTCATGATTGTGAATCAGATAAGTTGATGGGAGAATAAGAACCGAAGCTGAAGGTCTAGGGAAAGGCGTGGTTGTTCCTGTCACCGGGTATAGACAAACCAGCATCATCCTCGGCGCGCATTCGCGATCTGAATTGTGATTAGAGATGCGTGTCTGACATGGTGAAGGGAAACTTTGCTACCCCATAGACCCAATCCTTGACCATTGATAGGGATGTTCCTGGCACAAACCCCTGCATTTGTGGCACCAGACCGTAGGGTTGCATCATGGAGTAACGGACATGGGTGACTCTCCATCCCTGCGAGTGTGCAAACAACCTCAGCCCTCGCTACGTTGTGTCCTATTAGTATTGGTGTTTGTGTTCCTGCATGTAGGATGATGATGAATAGAGTGCAGTGCTTTTATTGCTCGCTTTCAAACGCGCTGGAAATGAGGCGCTGACGGAAGTGCTGCTGCAAGTGTCCGATAGCTCCATTACAAGTTGCGAGCTGCTCAGTTGGCAGCCAGCCCCCATAACCCAGCCGGCCGGGATTTAGATGTTAGAGCTTGGACTCCCATATCTGGTCCCGTCGGCATTGTTCTCTTTGGCTAACGGCGAGGGAGCTAAAGAAGCCAAAGGCATCTCTGCAACAACTGACTGGCTCAATGGCTTCACCCCCGCTGTTCCTCAGGTCTATGGAGACCCAACAGATCTAAAGCCAGGATAAACCACTAGGTGCCTAGTTAAAGTGGCTTGCAGGGTTCAACGACAACTTGAATTTTTCATGAGAATCCGAGTTGTGTTGCTGAGATCTAAAGAGGGAGAATAGGGGAGACGCCATTAGTTGACAGTGGAGAGATGTAGGTAGCACTGGCGTTGGATGTCTCCAGCACCCACCTACCGGCAGCTCTTGCCTTGGTTATCACTTACCGTCTTATACAGCATGTACCTGCCCATCAGGTGGCACCTGCCTTCCCTCAGGTAATGTTCATTATTTCTCATCGATGACACCTGCCTCGCAGTTTCCTTGAAATTTTCATTCTGGTTTTCTTTTGTGCCTGCTTTTCTCTCTTCATCCAGTCCACTTACACTTCTCCCTTCTCCCCTTTTCTTTCTCTGAGCTGGGGACTCTAAATTACCTTCATCACTCTTCATATCTCACCATCTTCTCTTATACGCTTCGACGTATATCCCTTGTGAGATCATTCCTTCATCCATTCCAACAACTGCGATACTAATCATATTGCAGCCTTGTTTGCATGTAATGAGAGCGTGATTCATTCTTGGAGCTTTCCGGCCGCGCTCCCTTTCGGCCGCTCCTGTCATTGATCAAGCATTCCTTCAACACGCTCCCTTACTTTATTTCTATCTCTTCCATTTACTTTCTCTTTCCATCAAAAGATCATCCGAATCAGTGGCTTTTTAAGTCCCCACAATGGTTGCCGATATGAAGATCTTAGGGGGAATCGTCTCCTTTGAAGGCCATGTTGATACGATATCAACACAGCTACGACTCCTTCCAACATCGCCACAGATTTTGATCCTACCCAACATCCAAAGTTACATTTCCACGGACGCAATAGAAGACAGGTCAGATGCTCGACTTTACGTTAAGAGAATACATCAAGCCCTTCTGGCTCGTCATGAAGCAGCCCAAGCCTTCCTCCACGGCTCAACACCAAGTAGCAAGCGAATTGTCTTTATGAATGGTGGCACTCCAAGTGCTCAAGCTCAATGCATCAAAGCCATCATGGAGTACGAAACCAACGGAGATTACAAACGAGCTGAGTCGTTGTTCAATCGACTAGTCAAGGATGGCTTGACGGGATTGGAGAACCCAGGTAGAGACTGGAGAAAACGAAGCACGTTCAAAGATGTTGACCAAGAGGAATTCAACGAGGAACTCGAAGACCCCATAACAAGGGCGATGCGAGCAGCCGACGCCTTGGACCGCCAAACAGCAAGCCTTCAGCCCACCAATGAACTTGACTTGACGATTGCAACACGTGGTCGAAGCAACAGCTTGCCGCTCTATGGCTATGCCGGCGACTTTGGTGATGCTGCTCCATTCTTTGTTTTCGGTTCCCAGGCCCAAGATGAGGAGAGTTTGGTTGACGAGGTCGCAGAGGATTCTCGTTCACCTCGAGCCTCTCTGTTTGCTGTTACACATTATGATCGGACCGCAGAACGGATCTATCCTTGTCTCACCAACCTGCAGTCTCCTTCGCCGAGAAACTCGTTTCTGGGATCTGCTAGCTGTGTTGGAGAATCTTACTGCACCATGGCCGTCCCCATCTCCATTGGTCCTTCAGCCCTCAGCCCAACAATGAGCATCCCTCCTACCGATAATGTCGTGTACGGAGAGGCTTCTTTGTTGGACATGCGACTATCAGGCCGTAAGCCCATGCTGACACGAGTCAAGTCTCTGGACAGGATCTACCCAGCCACTCCCAAGTATCGGGATCTGTGTGCTTCCATAGCTGCCGCGGAACTGACACAGCAGTCTAAGCGCAATGCGGAACAACAACCACTGTCCAAAACTCGTCCCCGTTCTTGCATGATGGTAATAAGCACCAAGGAGCACCGCTCTAACACGTGGAACCACATAGACGGGCCCAGGACCATAGTCGTCAAAACTAATCGTCCAATCGTCAAAATATCCCCGGTTCCTTTGGAGAAGAAGCGTAAGCCTGCAAGAGCATCGTACGTGGACAGAGGCACCGATGCCGAAGAAATCCCCGAGTTTCGAGAGTCATTTAGACCGGTATTACCCTTTTTGGAAGACCTTGTTGTGCACTTCAAAGATGAAGTGCCGGATCCTCTCCTCAATTCCGTTATTCGTGGCTTCAGGGCTGGTAACTTTCCCATTGCTGCTCATTCGCCTACTTCTGTAGCCGACGATGCCAATGCCTCAATTCCAGGAACTCCACAATCTGGTTCTGTTACAGACGTAACTTGTGCAGAAGATCAATACCAAGAAAGTTCTGTTATCGATGAAAGCAGCTATACAGATGAGTATGATCCATTTGCCTATACACAGCCTACATGGCCCAAGAGAAACCAACGGCTTCCACCTATGCCTAAGCTGCAAGTTGAACGACCACCGACGCCTATACATACCCCTCCACCCTTGGCATCGGATGCGGGTGATAAGATTCATGATCTTCAGATCAATAGCCAGCAAACAGCAATTACGGTACAAAATTCACTTCGTTCAGTCCTCCAGGACCATTTCCCACCAGAGACCCAAGGCTATCGCCAGTTTCAATTCCCTCTGTTACCTGAACTTGAGGGATTGTGGAAGCCAGTCTTTTGGGGGATTGAGTTCGGTAGCACTCCAGGCTCTTCTCATCGAGTTGACCAGATTGTGGCCATTGGAGCTCAACGGGGTGTGAAGAAAGACTACGCATCTGCCATCACTGGCCAATTGGAGAAATTGGGAACCAAAGCCAGCGGCATGAGTCGCAGCGGAAGACTGGATTTCAGGTATGTAAACATTGTCGCTATGTCTTAACTTCTCAAGAGCTCACATTCTATAGATATCTTCTCGCCAATGCCATGCAGGCCTACACAGCTCAACCTTTGACCAGCCAGACGAAGGAGAACCCCTTTGCTAATTCATTTCTTCTTGCGACGCTTATTATTCCGCATCTCGAGACATATCTTGCACTCCACAGCGAAGTGAGGTATCTGATTCTCGAATACCCACCTGAACATCTCTCTACAGTGCTGGCTCTTCAGAAACTTGTTGGGGTGGAAATGATGAAGGTGGCACAGATTGTCGATGCCAACAGCAAGAATATTCCTTTCACTCATCTACGTGGGAACTCCATCAACGGCCCAGACCAGGAACCTGTTGGCCGTTTTGGAGCGTCTTTTCTATCTAGCTCTGGCACTGGCTTCGACGTTACCGTTTCTAAGGCCAATTTCCTCCTTACATCAACCGCAAGTGATGCAGAAATCGCGACATTTATCACCACGATCTCCAAAATTCTCTCCAAAATCTCCGACTTTTACATTCCTGAAGAGTTTCCAAGAAAGTCATCGCCGAAGAAATCCAAGCCGCCATCTCTTGCTGGAGCTCTTTCTCCTTTTCCCCGCGTATCATCAGCGCCCCAGAGTCCGCCCATGTCGCCAGCACTTGGTGGTCGGCTGGGGGCAGCACTTCCAGGGTCGTCAGCCATCTCAAGCCGAGCTCCCTCAATTGCCGAGACGGTAAAGACAGCAAAATCAGCCCAGTCGACCAAGAGTAAGCAAAGCAGGATCAAGTCCAAGCGCAGGGTTTCAGCAGCGGACAATCAGTCGATTCTCACTGTGAATGTCGACGATAGTGACTGGGACCAAGAAGACCAACGGATTATGCCAATTTTGAAGAAGCAGGAGGCGCGCAAAGGAAATACTCGCAAGGCGCTTAAATTTCTTGGCCTGGCATGAGACCAGAAAGATGGAATATGCATGGCCATGTTAGCACCGTGGCCTTTATGATGTGATGATATCGCCCAATCTAGGCATTTTCTTTTGTCATTTGCTATTGAGATGATAGGTTGCCCCCAGGGAGGGCTGGAACAGGACAAAAGTAAATTTACTATAGAATAGAGTAATAACGTAACTTTAAGCTATATTAATCTGGTGTTTGATATCAAATCTTGATCGCGTGAAAAGTCAATCAAGGAGAGCTTTGGTTTGACTGATGACTGATGATGGAAGTGATGTGTTTTGATATGCTCAAACACTGCTGTTGTCTTCATTGCTCTGCCTGCCCTGCCCAAGACTCCCATCAACATCTACACCGGCTTGTCTCTGAGCCTTTATATCCTCTCTAGCCTCAGCCTGTTCAGCCTTTTTCCTAGCCAGATATTAGCACTTGTACAACTAACTACATACGGAACACAACCTCACCTTTCAATATCAGAGGCATAGTCCTCAATCTTGATATCGTCCTGGCGCGGCTTGTCCCTACTGCTCGTCCCCTTTACTGCATCGGCGATCTTGCCTTCTGCGAGGGTGGCCAGCTGCTCTGCGTTTTCATTGTCGTTTTGAAGGGGAGCTTGAGGGTTGGACTCGGTTTGCTTGGAGACTTGGCTTTCGACGCTGGCCATTTTGATGGTTTGAGTGGAAAATTGTATGCTCAATTAAATTATTGTTTCAAATGAGGTAGATAAGAGTGAGAGTGAGGTTCTTGTGAGATGTGTTGTGTTATGCGGCGGGTTTGTTTGGAGAGAATGACATCAGGTTGCGATTGTTGATCTATGACGTACATGGAGTGTTATCAGCGACAACTTTGGAACTTGATATCACTGCTAATGTAAGTAGCTTGGATTAGTCTTTATTTTTATGTTATTCATGAATTACTTACGAACCGTCTTCGTGGTCACTCACCCGAGTTCTTCGGTACGACTGGTGTGAGTTAGAGTGAAGATGTTGCTACGCAGGTACTCTCGTAGCTTGAGTGATAGACGGATATTGTTGGTCTTAAGGCTTCAGTCATATATGGCAGTCGGCATTCTAAAGAATGTCATAAGACTGTACATAACATCTTGATTGCAAGAAAGTAAGCCGAGGGAGAACATAACTTCAGTGTTGTCGTATTTACCATCCTACTCAGTCTACGATCATATTTAGGATTGCATACACACACGAGCCAGACAATCATATGAGAGGAATATTCCACCTTTATTAAAGATACCCTATTCTTGCATACACTGAAAAATCAACCTCGAGTACCAAAAAATGAAAACCATAGGCGAACCAGGATGGTAAAAGAGAAGAAATAACATAACATTCGATATCAGAACCCAAGCAAAAGGACGACGATTAGCGGAAATTTCTCCTGTAACTCTTGGTGAGCCAAATGGGAGCTAGAAAAAACGAAGGGTCAGAGTTGCAAATTGCCAAAGGGGGGCACTGGATGCACAGATGTTGATTCCCATCGACTGGACGGTGGGTTGAAGGAAACAAGAACCAAATGCCTCCTAGCACTCAAGTCTCACAACTGGTAAGACCAGAGCATAGAAGAAAGAAAAAATACAGCCTGCGCACGCGCAAAACCCTCCAAGAGCCATCCGCCATTGAAAAACAAAATCTGCCATCATATCTGTCGTCTTCCCCTTAGACTCCCTCCCCAGAACCTGTCAATTCCCGCTCTGTCCATCTCCCCTCTCTCGCAGTACTGACGTGTAGGTCCGTGAATGCCTTTGAGATAAATGAAAATAGCCAGTGTTCCAGATGCCAAGGCGGTAAGGGGAAATGTCGTGATTTGCGGTAATGAAGGGCAAAATCCAAGTAATCATGATCTGGTCTATGCGCAGAAATGGGGAGAGAGTAAAGGAGAGAAGCAAACATCGCGACCGAACCCTCCCGATCGTGTCCCTAGCATGTTGTCCATTGCCCAAGCCGTACTCCGCCATCCTGCTTCGCCAAGAAAAAGGAGGGCTTTAATGCATTTAACAGCAACCGCTGTTGGAAGACGAGCCGACGCCCTGGCCTTGACCGACTTGCACGCTGGGCTTGGTGTTGTTGGCTGTCGTGGTACCCATGCGCTCCTTGATCTGGCGGGCCATGGTCAGGAAAGCCTGCTCAACGTTGCTGGCGTTCTTGGCAGAAGTCTCGAGGAAGGGAATACCCAGGCTGTCGGCGAATTCCTGTGGGTTTGGTCAGTTACCATATTGCTAAAAGTGGTTGTGCTAGCCGAAGGGGGGGGGG